>CAMZMU010000128.1:424790-951846 GCA_947311845.1 Poa pratensis
TTCAGGAGTAGCTTCTATATCTTTCTTGGGTGTTTTTCTTTTCTGTGTCCTGGCTACGTGCTAGCAGAGCCCTTGCGGCACGAAAGGACGCCCGCGCCGGAGGTGATGGTCCCAACCATGGACGTGGATTTGGCGCCCAGGCTGAGACGCGTGCGAGTAGCTGGCCGAGGCGCCAGCTCCCGACGGGGTGAAGAAGCGCCGAGTTCAGCAGGAGGTCCCCCTCCGACCGCCAGTTCCAGCCCTTCCAGGTGCCTGCTCGGTCTCGACTCTCTTCGTCACCTGCAGTTTGTTCGTATTAGCATTCCGTTAAGTTGGCAAATGAATGTTGATCAGTGAACCAGTGAGCTGTGATGATACATTCAGGAGGAGAAGGAGAATAATGTACCTCCTTGGCGAAAGGGTTGGTTGGCGCGAGGTAGCGGTTCCCCTGGCTGTTGATGGTCGGCTCGGCACTCCCTCCGATGGCGTACATCTCCCAGTGAGTGTAGTCGTTGTTCACAACGTGGAAGTAACCATGCCTGCACCTGAAACAACGGCAATTGGTTTCGAACAGTGACAGGAGTTAGTACATTTGAAATGTGAAGCAACAAACAAACTGAATGTAATGTGTGCAACGAAATGCTGGACAGATGCAAACACAGCTTTCTACTGCTGTATGTTGGGGAGATCTTGAGTATCGGAGCTTCTAAAACCGAAGATCACGCAGTTCAGTTACTGGATATACCTCGGCATTCTCTGAATGAGTCCTTCCCCGAAATGGTTGAAAGCTATTGTGACCTGCATTGCCTTGTCCTTGAGATAGGAGTCACTGTGACCCAGGAGCATCACCTGCACAAGTTGTGACATTTGCCATCTCTCAGTGGAAAATTCAAACAAATCTCATTGCGCATATAAAAACGACAAAAGAATCTTGTTTGCACGTGAGGTGCTGCTACATAGAAATAAAATTTGACAGTTATAGCCAACCGACAATTCTTTGCGAGATCTGCAAAAACAGTTCACATGAAACCTATGATGCAAAACTACACTTCTGCTGCTAGAAAACAAACGAGTACTTTCACATACGCCAAACCATGTAGATTCCAGTGGCTGAACATTAACTGACACGAGGACAATCCCCCCACAGAAGAAATTAACATGGGCAATCAATCAATTATTGCAGGCTGAGTGAGAAGCACATGATGAGTAGGATCTAGGATAGGATGTCGGCAGTAGAAGTACCTCATTGTGTGGGTGAAGTAGTTGTTGGACACAGTGATGGCGGTGGAACCCATGATGGCGTCGATGAGGCCGTCGGCGCAGTTGGAGAGGGAGCAGTGGTCGACCCATACGTGGCTGGACCCGAAGATGGACACGGCGTCGCCGTCGGCCATGGTGCGCCACCCGTAGTGGCTCGGCGAGCTGCGCACCATGGCATTGCCCGTGGGCTTGCAGTCGTGGATGTGCAGGCCGTGGATGATGACGTTGGAGACGTACTGGATGGTGAGGCAGGCGCCGTTGTGATGTGCACGTTGGCGCCCGGCCGTCGATGGTCTTGAAACTGTTCATGATGAGCTCCTGCTTGAGGGTGATGACCATGTCGCGCTTGAAGATGATCCACAGCGGCTCATCCTGGATGACGGCGTAGCGCAGGGTAACCCTTCTTAGGGGTCACGGGGTCATCGTCGCCAGCATCGGTGACCACGTAGATCTTGCCATCACGGCCGCCAATGGCATTGCGGCCGAAGCCAATGCCGCAGTCGGCAAGGCGCTGCCGGTTGTTGTGCAGTCGGGATCGCAGCGCCAGCAGTCGTCGATCGGGTTCCCCGTCCCACACGACAGGTAACCCCCAGACTTCTCCGAGCGGTGCTGTTCCTGATCGACCTGCACATCAAACAGTCAGAGTTTCAGTTAAAAGCCCATAGGTCAATATCGATTCATCATGAATTCACAGTTCACAAGGCGTGTAATTGAGGTAGTAAAATAGAACACCAATGCATAGTTTGATGATGATCAATGCACAGAACTTACAATTCGGTTCTGAGTTTCAGGGTAAGACAGTTGAGAATTAGCTCATGATTGACTCAGTAATAACTTTACAGTTTCATAAGGCGTAAAATTCATGTAGAGTAGAACAGCAATGCACAGTTTGATGATGATCAATGCACAAAACTTACAATTCGGTTCGAGTTTCAGGGTAAGACAGTTGAGAATTAGCTCTGATTGACTCAGTAATAACTTTACAGTTCATAAGGTGTAAAACTCATGTAAAGCAGAACACCATTGCACAGTTTGATGATGATCAATGCACAAAACCTACAGTTCGGTCAGAGTTTGTGGGTAAAACAGTTGTGAACTAGCTCATGGTCCCTCACAAAAGTTTACAGTTTTCCACAGGGTGTCAAATTCAGGCAGAACATAAGAACAATGCACACAGTTTGAAGATGATCAATGCACGAAATAGACAGTCAAGTTACATGTACATGCAGGTTCACATTGAAGGTGCATGTCAGTACCACTACATCTGAGAGCCAAATCTCACCCCACTCTGTCACTAGCTAGCTGGTTCTCGGTACCAGATTGCCAAGAACCAAGAACAGTTGTCCATGCCTTTTACTTGGTTTTCTCCAATCCTCCACAATCACAACAGTGTTCTTGTACAACCCAAGAAAGTGCCTGAAACGTCAATTCAGCTGCCGTTACCAGCTCCACCAGCAGATCGTCGCTGCTCATTTCGGAGTGAGTGATTGAGGATGGGGAAAAGATCGATTAGGTAGGTGGGGGCTTGGCGCGCCAAGGTTTGTGGTGATGGCTATCAATGCGTCGCGTCCGGGCGTGGTGGCAAGACAGGCAGGGGCACATGAGCGAGAACGTGGCATGTCCACTACGCTCTCCTCCCACCTGTCACTCCCCTCGCTCTACTGGCCAGTGTGCAGTGTGCACTGGTGTGAAGGTGTAGAGAGGTCGTAGCACACCAGAAGAAGAAGAGTAGAATGAGACCGAGTTACTGTTGCCTGCCTCTCTTGCAATAAAAGAGCAGGGCGCATGTCATGTGGGAACCACGTGCCCCCTTCCGATCTGCTGGGGCCCACATGGCAGGGCAAAGTACAAACACTGCGCTACTACAAGCCTACTACAGTACACTACACACTACACTCCCCTCGTCGATCGAATCAGATCGATCTTCCGTTTTAACTTTTCTTTTTCACTTTGTGAGGCTTGGGTGTCACAGGTTATGATAAAAGAGCCAACACAAAGGTTACCAGCATATGTAGAACAAAAGAAGATTGTACGTAGTACTGAGGCCAGAAGAAAATACTAGTGCAAACAGCAGAGCAGATGAACCGCTACTGCGAGTATCATCCTTTTCCAGTTCGGATTTGGGTTTGGTTAGCGTAGTAGCTGAGGCAGAAGCAGAAGCATTTAAGTAAGGAGGAAAGCGACTTACATGTGCACTTGCGAGGCCACCGATTCCGGGTCATCGACCGCGCCAGCCACCGTCGTCGCGGACCCGTCGGCGTCGGCAACGTCGCTCCTGCAGCAGCAACACAGCATGATAACCATTTGAGACAGCGGCAACAGCACACATGCGACCGACAGAGACATACAGCGAACTGATAGTAGGAATGCGGCGAGAAATTGTGCTGGTGCTCTAAGAACAATTTGCAAGATGATGTAGAAAAAAGAAGAAGGGGACGTAGTGATCTGTTGAAAACGGGGTAGTACACACGCATTGGGTGAGTCGTTATAGGAACAGGTGAAAAAGTCTCGAAATTCCTCCTCGTACAGGAACCAGTACCAGTCGAATTAGTACTTGTGCAAGACGGATTATATTACCCGGGAGCAGCAGTGGATGATTAAACGGGAAAAGTGGCTCTGGGGTGGATGGATGGGTGCCGTATTCATCATGATCCGTGCGTGCTGTGCTGTGCTGTGTGCCGCTCTAGGGCGAGGTTTGGTCGGTCGGGGGGCCCAAGAGGTTAAATCTGCTCTTTTAAATAAAAAAAACAAATACTTTTTGTACCGCTAGGTGAACTTGGCTTCGCGCACTCCAAATTTTGCTCAACCCCAAGTGGTACTGCCACAACAGGTAAAGCAGAGAGACATATGCTGGCAAAGCAGAGGAGTGCATTTACGGGGTGATTCCTGGGACGCGGAGCGAGGATGAAAATGAAATCTGCTGTGGTTTCTTCTTTCTTCTTCTTTGGCCCCACCAGCTTTCGTGGGGTTGCTCCTTCCAAAGCCAAAGTCTTTCACTGCCTTGACCGTGCAGAGAACACGCGAGGACGCCTGTCTCCGCTAAATTACCCTACTGCCCCTCCTACTGTACTGCCACCGTAACGAACTCACAATTACAATGGAAAGGAATATCTGCTGCTGCATTGATCCTATCCTACTTTTCCTCCTGCTAATCCTAGATACATGGAGCAGAGAATCTGACATTAACCGCCCAGTGTTCAAATTTCAAGATTACGAAATTCCGTCACTCGCACACCCACAAGGAAAAGCCTTTTTTCTGTTTGGTCGAATAAACTGGGGGGAAACCAAACGAATCGAAAATTAACCCGTTGATGAACTGTGGTGGCGTGTGTTCGTGCGTGTGACGGTGACGGCGACGGTGACACTGTGTGTGTGTGTTCCGGATCTGACTTCTTCTTCAGGGTGCGAAAAAGGACGGCCGGGATGCGCCTTCGGGTGTTCGAAACGGAACGCGCAAAAGAGACGGGATTTTGGGGAGGGACGCCAAGCGCTCACCTCGCCGCCGCCGCCAGCCGTGAGGCCGTCGAGTCCCGGAGCCACCGCCTCGCGCCGCTCGCCGCCACCGTCACCGTCGTCGCCGCGGCCGCGCTCCGGCCCTGAAAATCAGAAACGCGTGAACGGCGCAATAAAAACAGACGAAGCAGGAGAAAAATTTGGAGTCGAGACCCTCCTCTTGGGCACCGAGTGCCACGGGAGAAATTTGGAAACGGCGCCGCCGCATAGAGGAAAAGGTTTAGCCGCTCGCCGGCATTGCAAAACAGGGAAGGAGGGAGGGCGGGACGGGGGAAATTACCTGAGACGCCCGCCGGAGACACCCGCGCCGCCGCCGGAGTGTAGGACGACGAGGAGCAGCAGCAGCAGCAGGGAGACGGCCCCGAGCGCCGCCGCCCACCTCCTCCACGCCGCCGCCGTAACCCGTACCCGCACCAGCTTCACCCGCCATTGCCGCCGCCCGCTCGAGCTCCTCCTCTCCCTCCCTCTCGCTCGCTCTGAAAAATCGCGGTGGGAATGGGAGGGAAAGCGGAAAGGGAAATTTGGGGCGGAGGGAGGCGCGGCGGAGTAGCACGAGAAGAGGAGGGCCTGGAGAGCCGCGCCGATTTATACCCCCTCGGCTCCGCTCCTCACCGCATTGCCCCTGCCGATTAGCCGTTTCGCGATTCCGCGCCCGGGTTTCGCTGTACGAGGGGCTGGTGTAAATTAGATTACTATATAGAGGGTCTGGGTGCGCTTTTCGCTGGCTACCTCTGCAGATTAGTTGCAGTGCTTTATTTCGATTAAAAGATTAGTTGCAGTGTTAGAAGACGGCTTAAGCAAAACAGCTTCAATGAAAGCTAATTCCGTGGCAGTCAGCAAAAGTCAGAGTTGTTTGAGGGCTTCTGTTCTTCTTATAAATGGGTATGGCGGTCGCAAGGCTTGCCTACGAATGCACATCAAGCTCTGATATGGAAACACATGCTAATCTGCGGCAAGATTAGCAACGGTGATTACAGCAAAGCCTAGTTCCAGTTCCACTATAGAGTTTTAATAAATTACAAAGACTGTGTCTCGGATATACAAAATTTGATCTGCACAACAAGGAAAAGAGTGTCACGCTAGAAAAGAAAATCGTTACTCTACACCGGTCGTCTCTGCAATACAGCAATGGCAGCAGCAGTAGTACAGCATGTACTAATTCTTTTTGCTTCGGGGGTTATTAGTAGCTCGATTAACGTCATGCTTATCCGAGAGGTTGTCCTTTCCAGAATCCCCATGTCCTGGCGCGTGGCTCCGTATGAAGACCGTCATTAGAACACTCTACGCTCGAACCAATCAATTAATAGATAAACAAAGATTCAGAAACGATAAAACAAGCATTAGAAGAACATCTCCCTCCTCATTAGAAACTGCAGAGGAACTGAAAGCCGGAGCCATGGCCGGCGTAACGCACCGCCAGCAACTGGCTGCCGCCGCCGTACCGAGAGAACCACGCGCCACCGCCGTAGCACGTGGCGGATTCACGTGCCGCGTGTGGCCCGCCGCACCACACTAGCCCCAACCCTGATGCGCGCGTACAAGCTAGTTTTGCTCTAAATCGTACCAATTCTGAGGCGTGACGTTACAAATTGCACAAAAATTACAGTCTAAACAAATTTCGACAGCAACACTGACTAATGGGGCCATCTATACGCCCCATCTTTTCTACTGTCGCCCGTGTGTTTCATTGCACTGAACGTGTGTGTGCTTATATGTATGTGCAGAGGAGATGACACTTGTCGTGAAGCTAATGGAGGCCGGCGGCAAGAACACGGACGAACAGGCGGACGGCGGCAGCGAGAGGAAGGAGGACGCGTCGACGGTTTCGGCGCATTGGAGAACACCGAGGACGATCTGGACGGTGGGTGTCGTCCGGCTCAAGCACGTTACCGCGCACAGCGACCCAACGCCGCCCCAGCTCTCGGCCACGACGCAAGTGGAAGCCCAGCGGCCAGTATGTCTTCGTCACGCACCACGCCGACGAGAAGGACGGCTCTCTCGGGAGGTCTCGCTCGCGCCAAAAGCCACGGGAGTCGAGGAAGACGAGGTCTTTGGCGACGAACGGGGGCACGTGGGCTCGATTCCTTGTACATTAATGTAGAGGACCACTAGGCAGTGACCCCGGACATGATTGAGAGGCTCAGGGTGGTGTAGACGACGGGACGATGGTAGTGGCCAGCGTCGGAGCTCTGAGCGCGACGCCATGGCACTAATTTCGTCGCCTTCACCGCGTCCTGGCTCATCCAAACGCCTTCCTCGGCACTAAATCATCCCATAGGATCCTGTGGATACGGCCTCGTCAGGCATCCCTTCCTCTAGCACCCTCTCCATGAAGCTTTGCTCCGACGTCCGCCATTGACGGTGGCAACCGAGCTCCGATCATCCCGACGCATACGGACACGTCCTCCTGCCTCACACTTGTAGATTTTACAAAAAAAATATACCAAATAGGGTAGTTACATGTGATTTGGTCGACATGGCACTACAAAATTCAAACGTGCACTTTCATGTCTGTTTTAGGGTGGCCCGTTTTAAATGTCCTTGCCGTTGCTCTAGAAATTTGTTGCATAGCATCACTTTAGCATAAGTTTGGAATCCCCATGTCCCGGCGCGTTGCCCGTATGAAGACCGTAATGAGTTGAGATTCTTGACTCCTGATTTCTAATGCTCCCTCCAATTTTAAAATTCGAAAATTCAATGAATTTCAAAAAACTTATGAAGAAAATGCGGGTGTAGACAATAGTACATCCATAAACATGCAAAATATCAACCTCAAATAATTTCATAAATGTGGATTTACGTAAATAGTATCAAACTTATGAAGTATTTTAAACCGAAAATTTGCTTGTTTTATTGAATACATCATTGGTTATATTCGGATTTCTTTACATAATTATTCGAAACTCACAATATGATTTTCGACTTGTTGCAAACGGAAGGAGCACTGGAACTCATGGGTAAATAAAACACCTTTTCTGGTGATTACAGCACTATTGAACTAATATACTCCCTCCGTCCCAAAATAAGTGTCTCAAGTTTGTTCAAAAGTGGATGTCTAGACATGTTTCATGTATAGATACATCCATTTTTTGAGAAACTTGAGATACTTAATTTTATACGGAGGGAGTATCAGTAAACATGCACTGGGGGAGTGAATCAAGCATCAAAAGCAAGGAAAAAATAGTGCGATATAATAAAATGACCTCGGCCTTAAAATAGCTATGACCGTGCTATAGTGTGCTATTAGCGAGACATTATGTACAAATAGATTTTGCTAGACAATTCTCAATTTTTGTATGGCGATATTTTCTTAGTGATCAAAACACTACATCCAAACTGGATTATGTGCTGCCGCCGCCGGCGTAATAACGGAAGAAACTGGCGAGTGACGTCACACGTGCTGGAGGGGCGGCGTCGGTTGGTCCTCACGTGCCGGGTGTGGCCGTGGGCCCACCTGATGCTCATCAAGAAGGTGGGGGCCCGCTAGAAGCATCCAACACGACGGATGCTGCTCACTGACAGCGTGGGACCCAAACGGCGCGCCCTTGTGTGGGGCCCGTGGCACGCTGCTCTCCAATTTGCAGCTGAGAGAAGCCCGACGTTTCTTTCGTGCCAAGAACTTGCGTACTGCTACAAAAAAATTACAGTATTTTTTTTAGGGATCAATTCTTTTACTACCTCCGATCCATATTAGTGGCACAACTTTGTCTAGGTACACATGTATCTAGTCTAAATACTTAACTAGATACATATGAATTTAGATAAAGCTATGCCCACTAATATGGATCGGAGGGAGTACAGTTATTATTAGCAAGATGTCAATTAAGAATATTTGAAAATGCCGGGGATCAAGAGGATCGGATCGGATCGGGAAGCTCAGCTGAGAGACGCAGGCAGAGAGAGCACGGGCAAGGCAGACACCATGATGCAGAAGAAAGGTAGCCGATCGACCAAGAAAGAGGGCGCCATGATGCTGCCCTGCCCATCGTTGTCTACAGTGTGCTACCATCCGAGCTACAAGTCTGACCCCTCTGAACACAAATCTATTGTAAAAAAAATAGCAACGACCCTTTGTCTTTTTTCAATATTACTGCCAGGGAGGCCTAGTTTGTGCGCGTTCTTAGGCACGAGCAGCGGTAGCAGTGGTATGCTATCGCTCCATGATTTGACCAAGATAAAAAATATATGGAGCAGCTATTGAATTGGAAAATCATCCAACGGTGGCAGCATGTGTATGGGACCCACTGTTTCAGCCTTCTCTCTGTTTCCTGGTTGTCTGTTCCTCCCCTGGCTCTTCCATACGTTGTTTTTCTCTTGCTTACTCTGCATGGTCACCTTTCTGCTGGGAAGAGGCCGCCTCCTCTACAGGCTATAGCTTTGCTCTGCAAACCACACGATGAGCCGTTCAGGACCATCCGAACCTACGTGGAGAGCTGGGCAGTAGTCCAGCCTGGAGCGCTGGCCATGCCCTTAGCATGCCTTGTTAATTTCTGGCAACAATAGGGACGAACGGTACATGAGTATAAAGGAAGATATTGTCCTCGACATGCCTCGGGCGATTGAAGACGATCTTGTGAGCTTTACCTCGAGATTGTCAAGCATACCACAGATAATGTACATCACCACATAAATAGGACTAGGTTTTTACGGAGTGTTGTACGTCGAGGTCTGAACCCGTCTACATCGTTTTTTTTGCATGGTAATACGATTCTCATTGATAAATAAAAGACGAGATACAAAATACGTATACACCGATCTTACAAATATGTAAAGATAGGATAAACCTATGTGACAAACCAACGCTTATCCCTTTTCTCCGGCACCACCGTAGCAGCCACCAAAGAAAAAAAGAGACAAATCACCTCTTCAATCCGAGCTCGACGCGGCTCCATCGCTGATCGTCACTTTTTTGACCTACAAAATAGTTTGCCGTAGGACAAACCATTGCCGTTGAAAGAATCAGACCGGGCAGCATGACCCCGGACACGCCATCGAACTTCAGCACTGGCACCCCCCGCACGACGACGTCGGCATAGGGAACCAGACCCGTCATGCACCAACCACGAACCCAGCACAGGGTGTACCATCTTGCAGCTGTCACCATGCAGACCATCGTCTGCACGTGCTCCTGGATGAATCCTCTCTGCTCCACCATGGCGCCGGAGATAACCCTGCAGCAATGGGGACAGAACAGGAGAAAAAAAACCCATCTGATGGAGTCGCCGCCGCTGCCATCGCCGACACCATCCTCTACAGCTACCGATCTAAAAGATCGCAAGCACACAATGCCACCAACTCCGAGACGCCGCCATGAAGGACAACGCCGGTGTGGATTAGAGATGAGACAGATTTATTTGCCCGGCGCCGTCCCACCACCCAAACGACGCACCATGCCAAAACAATCCTAACCCTAATTACCATGCAAGAACGAAGAAAACGGGCCTGATACGTCCATTTGCATCACTATTTTATATCATAATTTGTCATTATCTATCCTTATATTTCATATTAATACATGATACTTATGTTATTTTGCCTTATTTTGCATGTTTGATGATTATTGGGAATTATCCTTCCGAGTCAGGTTTCTGCTGGAAAAAGCGTCGTCAAGTCAACATATCAGCGGAACTCCAAAATCACGAAACCAATTCTGGAGGTCTTATAATGTCAGATGCCGGAGGCAGCCAGTGGGCCAGGTGGGCCCCACGCCACACCTGGGCGCGGCTGGCCTGTGCTATGGCGTGGCCACCTGGTCCACCCCCCAGGTTGCCTCTTCGCGTATATCTGCCTCCCGAAAACTTAAGCACGGGGGTACGTCCACGAATATCCCGCCGCCTCCACGGGACGGAAACCACCGAGAGAGAAAGAGCTCTCTGACAGGGAGATCCTGCCGGGAAATTCCCTCCCGGAGAGGGGAAATCATCGCCATCGTCATCGTCATCACGCTAGACTTCATCGGGATCATCATCACCACCATCCACTGCGCCATCACCATCATCTCCACCGACTCCACATCCATCTTGCTGTAACATCTAGGGCTGTACCTTGTCTAGTTCATTGGGGAGACTCTCCCGTGTTGATTACTCCTTGTTATTGATGCTATTGAGTTTGTTTGGTGGATTAGTGTTCATGTCCAGATTGTTATTCATTGACATATCATCTCTGATCATGATCCATATGATGTCTTGTGAGTAGTTTGTAGTTCTTGAGGACATGGGGAAGTCATGTTGTTAGTATGAAATAATGCTGCTTAATATTTAATGGTTTGATATTTAATTTGTGGTGTCATTCTTCTAGTGGTGTCATGTGAACGTCGACTACATGACACTTCACCTTTATGGGCCTAGAGGAATGCATCGTGTACCTAACTTGCTAGTTGAGGGTTGCCGGAGTGACAGAAACCTGAACCCCCGTTAGTAAGATAGTGCACGAGGGAGCGTAGGGTCTCAGAGTTTAAAGCTGTGGTTAGATTTATCTTAATTACTTTTCTGCATTCGCGGATGCTTGCAGGGGTATAATCACAAGTGCGTATTAGTCCTAGGAAGGGCGGTGCGTTAGCATAGATTCACCCACACAACACTTATCAAAACAATGAAGATTAACCAGTTGCACGAAGCGAAAGCACTTGACGAAATTCCCATGTGTCCTCAGGAACATTTGTCTCTTATAAGTAACACACTCTCGGCTTGTCCTTTGCACTCAAAAGGATTGGGCCACTCGCTGCATTTGTTGCCGCGCTCGTTTATTTACTTGCACTGTTTTTACCTGCTGTTTCGAATACTACTGAAAACCTGTCTGCTAGCTTTTACAGTGAATTCTTGATCGAAACTACTTGCCAGCACCTTCTCTCCCTCGTTGGGTTCGACACTCTTATTTATCGAAAGTACTGCGATATACCCCCTATACTTGTGGTCATCATGGCCCCCCTCCCTCCTGCCGCCGAAGCAGCAAGCGGATGGAGGGAGGACCAGCTCTCCCGCCGGTGAAGATCGGTGGAAAAGCGTCTTCTTCCTGGTCGCCTGTGGCGGCGGCGGCTGGGTAGGAAAACGTTTCCGACTATTTTGTCTACATCGTTTTCTACGGTGTGCTACTATTCGATTTATGAGTCTGACTGAACACAAATTGTCGTCGAAAAATACATGGACACTTGTTTATAAATTTGGCCGGAAAATATATAGATGCACACGGGCCTGCTTTCCCGTTTTTGGAAAACACATCTATAAAATACCATTTTCGAAAAAGGAGCACATGCCCCTAGATTCAGATCGCGTACTCTCGTCATTGACCTCCCCGAATTGATGCATGGTGTGTGCGTGTGTGAGTCACGAGTGGAGACAGCAAGCTAGTTAACGCAACGACACGGGAAGTTAGATTGCGCACACCCCATACCGAGAGGGAATTTTCCGCAACTAGTTGCGGTGCAACTAGTTGAGGGAATTTTTAGACACTCAGAAGTGGGGTATTCAAAAACTAGTTGCGGGTGCAACTAGTTGCGGAAAATTCCCTCTCACCCCATACTCCCTTGCTAGCTCCCGTGTACGCATCTCACTCACGATCTACGGACGCATCATGGCTCCTTCATCGTTCAGGTGACTGATCATGTGCGTGCTTGCGTGGCAAGGACATCTCCGACGCCCGACGTATCGAGTTCGTCGGTGCCTGTTTCTATCCGTGCGACCGAAAATCACATCCTAAAGCGACATAAAAATGAAACGCCGTCCGTTTTTTTTGTCTGCCGTGACCCGTTTTGGGCAAAATTTAGACCAGATTTGCATCGCCCCGGACAATTCTTCTGTCCTCTCCTTGTCCGTCCCTGGCCCGCCCAACAAACCCATCCAATCTTCCTCGCCTTTCCCGCCGCCACCTACTCCTTTCCCCCGCCGCAACCGAAGCTGCTTTTGTTGCCACCGTGGCTGGTGAATCTCACGGCCCTGTGCTCGGAGCGCTCGTGACCCGAAGCCGCACACAAGTTGTTCAGCCGTTGCCTCGGCCAGAACATAGGACGACTACACCATCGATAGCTCCGATTAGCAATTTTACACGAACTACGTCCTCCTCCGACGATTCGTCCCATGATGAGAGTGATGCCCTGTTGTCTGATAAAGACGGACACGAGCAGGACGTCTATCCGATTGGTGATCTCAACGGATAAATCGCCGACAGATTTACTATCCGCTTGGGTCGCACCATTGGATTCCTTAATCAATCTAGCCGCCGCATTGCACACCGTAGGTTCGGCCGGAATTAACGCCGGCCACAACCGCCCACACGCATCTTCACGGGCACGCCTACTCAAACTTACGACTTCACGGAGCACGCCTTCCTTCCTTGATCAACGGCTTGACCGGATACTAGCGTAGCGAACGAACCGCTCTTCTTCCTCAAGACGACAACTGTGTGCACAAAATGGCAGATTCTATGTTTCAAAAAAAAAGGGTGGCAGATTGGCTAGCTCATGCATCCACTCGCTAACGCACTCGGTGTTAGGTTAACTAGTGGACTAATCATTTCTTTAATTAGTCTTGATTGACGATGCCCGTCATTGTCAGGCCAGGTGAGGTGCCGAGCTAGGAATCTCTGTCACTCACTCTTTTCCATTGTGCTGGCCTGGCCGGATACAACACATGATCCAAGTGAAGCAGAGCCCATCAGAAACTGGCTTGGCTTGGTGAGGTCGTCCAACTGAACTAGTACACGAGAGACATCAGTCATGTACTCCCTCCGTTTCACATATAAAATATTTTAGGTATTACACATGATGTCTAGATTCATAGCAAAAAGAGTGAACATGTACACTAAAACGTGTCTAGATACATATGTGTACATATGAATGTGACAAATGGCTAAAACATCTTATATGTGGAACGGAGGGAGTATTATCTTGGTGACAAGCTAGATTCAGGGTTGACTAGCTGAGATGATCTGCTGACACTACCAAGAACGCACGTGATGATTTTTTCGTCACTTACCACGTTTCGTGACGGCGTACGCACAGTACACCAACACACGGGTCCGGAGTCAGCGGAGAGAAATAGAGCATCTCCAAACGACCCCAACGACCTAATGGGTCCGGACGGCCACAACGGCGCCCTCAATGGTTGAGCCGAGCCATTTTGTGTCCGGCACCTCCCGAAAGGGCCCCCAAGTCTGGAGCCCCTCTCGGGTGCCGGACATGCGCTCCGACAGAATAAAAAGTGTTCGGCCACCAAACGACCGGCTACCAAAATGTAGAGATATCAAAGTATAGACATCACAATACATCATAAAAAATGCATAACAAATCATTCGTTGTCCTTCACTTTTCTCTCTCCATGATGATCGTGAATTTCCCGTAAAGTAAGTCTTCCGATTCGAGCTCATATGGACATGATCTTGTGCTTTTCGGCCATTTTAGCTAGTTACCTATCGCCTTCCCCTCCCTTGATGTCTTGGCCTCGTCCTTCAAAATAGTGGACAACCTTTGTTCGTTCTCTTAGTGCATACGCTTTGCATGTCGAGGACGATGAGACCTCCCTCATGTACTTAGCAAGCTGATCATCAACCTCGTCGAAGAAGACGAGTAGGCCTCCGGCGACCATTACCGTAGATATGTGGTTATCCGTTTTTCTTCTTCTTTTGTGTCTAATTAATGTAACCTGGAGCCTGACTAGTACTACCTTTGTTTCATAATATAAGTAGTTTAGCTAGCTAGTTTTTTTAGGCTTAGTTTAGCTAGCTAGTTTAGCTTACTGGAAAGGTTTATATTGTGAAACGGAGGAAGTATATTTTAATTTTGAAAAAAATCCGTCTGCGCTCGTTGTTTCGCTACACGCACCGCACCAGCACGGGGAGAAACACCCGAAACGATGACGGTACGCGTACATACATGCCGTGCGACTCGTTTCGGGCTGTTTGGATCGACGGCACCATCTGTCGGTGGATTAGCCGGTGCGTTTGGTCCACGTTGTACGGTCAGGCCTGACTGATGCACCGCAAGATGTGGGCCCCGCTGGAAGCATCCAACACCACGACAGATGATGGTGCTTCCTGACAGCGTGGGGCCTCCAACCTTGGCCGAAGCTAAAGAATGGGTTCCTGTACATGCATGCATTGTGCTGAGCTGAGAGACATCCATGGCGGGGGACAAGAGGATAGGGAGAGTAGGAGCAGAGGAGACCGGCCCCAGGCCAGGCCAGGCCATGATGAAGAAGAAAGGCCAGCTTGCCGATTGAGCGAGAAAGAGAGCGCCATGATGCTGGTTCCTGCCGTGGGTTGCCCTCCGTGGAATGCGAAAGATTTGAGCATCTTCAGCGGCACCCCCAAATTTGTGTGCATCACCCCCTCGCCTGACTTGCCGCCCTCGTCATGTTCAGCTCCTCGTGAGCCGAACGCTCCGCGATACTTAACCTCCTCCGTCTGAGCATACGGCGTCCGACCCAGTAATTAATCGGCAAGGCCCTCGAGAAAACGGCCATGGCAGCGGCAAAACCGGATCCTATCGTCCTCTTTTTCTTGTGTGTGTACGTGCCCAACCGATTCATCAGGTTGCTTCGTCTGCTCATGAGAAAATGTTCAGAACGAGGAGCCATTGGATTACTAGCTAGTTTACTGCGATGCAGAATTCAGATTTACATATGCATGGTTAGTGAACTGGCAAAACTAAAATTTCGGGGAATCAAATAATGTACAACCGATATGCATCGGTGGGGATGAAAGTGTTTTTCTTTTCTTTTGAAATTTTCAAGAAAATGCCCATTTTTCTGTTGATGTTTCAGTTTGGCATCACGCATGGATTTGAACTGCTGAATATCATCTGCTGCTGCTGCTGATGCTACGTTAGTCGGTGCCCGTCTTCCTTCAGCAAATCACCGTCAGTCCGTGCGTGACACGCATGCGTCGTGACGCCCCACGGAATCCGAGGTCGGGACAGCCTAAACTTGCTAGGATCGGATAATCTAGTCAGGCTCGTCTTAGAGCAAATTCAATACTGCCACCTATTTGTCTTTTTTGTTTAGTCCAAAATATAAAAAATTTGGAGTTGAAAATTTGCATGAATTTAGATCTCGACAGTATCTATATCCAGGAATTGTTTCTCGATTTTGTTTCTCAATATCAATATCTATATCTGCCACGGGATCACTAATCAGCTCTCAGCAAGAGCGGAAAAACAGCCCAATGAATCCATCGGGCTGGGCGCCTTTTGCGCCGGAAGGTCGAAAACCGCCGAACGGAGTTCAAGCAAGCTGAAAGGCACCTCCAAGTGGTTCAGATCATGTTGGACGTATCCCAAAGCGTCCTAGTTAAGGGAAGAGTTTAATTTCTTGCTTGGACAACACCCAGGAAAAGAGTCGAAGTGATCTCTGAGAGCTTCCTGCTTTTCCTCATGTGTGATCGCCATCCCACTCGGCCGTGTGTCATGGCATAAACGAGGCGTACAGTTTGTTAGGATTTAATTAGTTTACATAATTAAGGGATAATCCTCCCTGTGTAATATCCGTGCAGTTGCCTTTGGCAACAGCCACGACGCTCCCGCAATTGTACCAACCGTTCCCGACGTTGTTCCCTTGAGGCGACCGTTCGCCTTGTATAAATAGTGATCATCAATGGAATAAACGATAGTTCGATTCATTCTGTCCCTCTCTCGATTCTCTCTCGATCGCTCCCGTTTTTCTCTTCTAACACGTTATCAGCACTGCCTCTGCCGAGATCGACAGATGAACTGAAGAAGAAGGACACGAAGAAAGAAAAGGTGAGATGCCTCGCCTACCAAGTCTATTCCGATCTTATTCATATTTTACTTCAGCCTGAAAAGCATGATGAGCTACTCGCTAAGAATGGCTCTCAGCGCCCGGTTGGTTCTCACCTCTACCTGAAATTCATATGAATGTCGCGAACGGACGAAAGTTTGATGGTTGCTTTAAAGGAAAGCCCTCGAACTTCAATGGTAAGCGAAAGCGCAACCGGAACAGAAAGCCTAGAAACTCAGACCGTGGGAAAGGCACCGCAAAGCCCAAGTTTGACAAATCTAAGCTTTGCGACAAGTGTGGATGCTACACGCACCGCACTGACAAGTGCAAGACCCCAAAGCATCTGGCCATTCTGTACCAGCAATCCCATGGACGCAACGTACCTCAAGGGAAAAGGTTTGAAGCCAACTTCAACCTTCATCCAGATGGCACCGATGGAGCTGGCTGTTCGCAAGATGTTCCCCCGGGACCTAGCAACGCAGTTACTCTTTTTCCGTCAGAGGACCCTATAGGAACGGAGGACATGATGGTTGAGTACGCCTCAACCGACGTGTTTGGAGACTTCGACTAGTCCCGCTACCTCCTTAGTGATTGATATATTCATGTCCATTTGTGATGTTGTAATAGAACATAAGTATTGTTGTCATTTATATTGTATCAGCACTTTGATATAATAAGATTGTAATCTATGTATTTAAATAAAGGATTCTTATTGAAAACTCTTCATTTTTATATATAGTTCTCTACGGGAACAATCCGATGGAAGAGGAATTATGCCTTGTAGACAGTGCTACCACAAACTCCATACTGAGGGAGTTGAAATATTTCCAAACTCTGAAAAAGATGAATGGAGATATTTTGACAATCGCTGGACGCGATACGGTAATTGTTGGCACTGGACGTGCCATATTTACCCTCCCAAGTGGTACACAATGACAATTGAGGATGCCCTGCTGTATCCCGATTCTTCACGTACCCTAATCAGTTATCGAGATATCCGTAAGAATGGTTTTCACATTGAAACCCATGAAGACAACAAAGAGGAGTATCTACTCTTCACAAAGATAACGGATAGGGCAAGCAAGTACTTGAAAAAATTCCTTCTCTGTCGTCCGGATTGTACTATACGTACACCAAACCCGTAGAACATGTTGCTTACAAGGTAATTTTCCAGAATGATAACGCATTCCAAACCTGGCATGATCGCCTAGGTCATCCTGGTATCGGGATGATGAGGAAGATTACTAGCAATTCCATTGGTCACAATTTGCAAGAGTCCAAATTTCCTCAGTCGTCAGACTTCGTGTGCACATCATGTGCCACGGGAAAGCTTATTCTGAGGCCTTCGCACCTCAAGATACAAGCTGAAACACTTCAATTTCTTGAACGAATTCAAGGAGACATTTGTGGTCCCATCCAACCATTGTCTGGACCGTTTAGGTATTTCATGGTTCTAATTGATGCATCAACACGATGGTCACATGTGTGCCTTCTCTCCACACGGAATCATGCATTTGCCAAGATAATGAGGGAAGTAATTAAGTTACAGGCCCATTATCCAGAAAGTCGAATTAAATCAATTCGCATGGATAATGTTGCAGAATTCTCCTCACGTGCTTTCAATGACTATTGCATGGCCCTGGGGATCGAAGTTCAGCACTCTGTGCCATACGTCCACACTCAAAATGGTTTGGCTGAATCCCTAATTAAGAGGATCAAACTCATTGCAAGACCTTTGTTGATGAATTGTAGCTTGCCAACATCGTGCTGGGTCATGCAGTTTTACACGCCGCTGACTGCTAGCGATAAGTTGACGAGGGAATATCTCCCCGGCAACACCAGAAACAATGCTTGTACGTCACACGTCAGTTGGGAACCCCAAGAGGAAGGTATGATGAGTGCAGCAGCAAGTTTTCCCTCAGTATGAAACCAAGGTTTAATCGAACCAGTAGGAAAACGAGGTTGCTTCGAAGGTGTTGGTGAAGGAGTGTAGTGCGGCGCAACACCAGGGATTCCGGTGCCAACGTGGAACCTGCACAACACAATCAAATTACTTTGCCCCAACTTAACAGTGAGGTTGTCAATCTCACCGGCTTGCTGAAAACAAAGGGTTAAACGTATCGAATGGAAATGATGTTTGTTTGCATAAAACAGTAGAGAACAATGATTGCAGTAGATTGTATTTCAGATGTAAAAGAATGGACCGGGGTCCACAGTTCACTAGTGGTGTCTCTCCAATAAGATAACTAACATGCTGGGTAAACAAATTACAGCTGGGCAATTGACAATTGATAAGTGCATATAACATGCATGTGTGAGTTGTGGTGTCTACTATGAGATTCATTTGGGCATTACGACAAAGTACATAGACCGCTATCCAGCATGCATCTATGCCTAAATAGTCCACTTTCCGGTTAACATCCGTACCCCTTCCAGTATTAAGTTGCAAGCAACAGACAATTGCATTAAGTAATGTGCGTAATGTAAACAATACATTCATCCTTGAATAAAGCATTGCTGTTTTACCCCTAGTGGCAACAACACATCTACAACCTTAGAACTTGCTGTCACTATCCCAGGTTAAATAGAGGTTGAACCCAACTATCATGCATAAATACCCCCTCTTGGAGTTACAAGTATTCACTTGGCCAAGGCTTCAACAAGTAACGGAGAGCATGCAAGATCACAAATGACATAGACATGATAATATAATATTCAGCTCCACATAGGTATCAATATAAGTCAGATCCCAGCAAACACAACATGTAGCATTACAATAAGATGATCTTGATCATGATAGGCAGCTCACAAGATCTAAACATGATGGCACAAGTGGAGAAGACAACCATCTAGCTACTGCTATGGACCCATAGTCCAAGGATGAACTACTCACGCATCACTCCGGAGGCGGGCATGGCGATGTAGAGCCCTCCGGTGATGATTCCCCTCTCCGGCAGGGTGCCGGGAAGAGCTTCAGAACCCCCCGAGTTAGGGTTGACGACGGCGGCGGCAGCGAATATGTTCTGGATGAAAGGCTCGGTGTTTTAGGGTTTTCACGTCTCGGGGAATAAATAGGCGAAGGGGCGATGTCGGCGGACCCCCGAGGGGCCCAAACCACCAGGCGGCGCGGTGGGCCCACTGCCGCGCCGCCTGGTTTGGCCACCTCGTGGCTCTTCGTCTCTCCTTCGGACTCCGTGTACGTGTGGAAAAATAGGGACTTGGCCTTTTGTTTCGTGCAATTCCGAGAATATTTCCAGAAGTAACTTTCTGAAACCAAAAACAGCAGAAAACAGGGAACTGGCACTGTGGCATCTTGTTAATAGGTTAGTCCCAGAAAATGCATAAAAGTGATACGAAGTGTATATAAAACATGTAGCAAATGGTATAATATAAGCATGGAACAGCAGAAATTATGGATACGTTGGAGACGTATCAAGCATCCCCAAGCTTAGTTCTACTCGTCCTCGAGTAGGTAAAACGATAACAACAAATAATTTCTGAGGAGACATGCTTTCACACAATCTTGATCAATATATTGCAAGGCTCATGTCATGAATGAAGTGACTCAAAGCAATGATCTATAGTTTGCTAACAAATAGATAAAGAGTAAACAATGAATCATATAAGCAAAAACTTTTCATGAATAGTACTTTCAAGACAAGCATCAAAAAGTTTTGCATAAGAGGTAACTCATAAAGCAATAGATTCAAAGTAAAAGGCATTGAAGCAACACAAAGGATGATTAAGTTTCAGCATTTGCTTTCAACTTGTAACATGTATATCTCATGGATAGTTGTCAACATAAAGCAATATAACAAGTGCAATAAGTAAATATGTAAGAATCAATGCACACAAAGTTGACACAAGTGTTTGCTTCTAAGATAGAAAGGAGTAGGTAAACTGACTCAACATAAAGTAAAAGATAGGCCCTTCGCAGAGGGAAGCAGGGATTAAATCATGTGCTAGAGCTTTTTAAGTTTTCGAAAGCATATAGAGAGCACAAAATAAGTATTTGAGAGGTGTTTGTTGTTGTCAACGAATGGTAGTGGGCACTCTAACCCCCTTGTCAACCAGACTTTCAAGAGCGGCTCCCATGAAGGACGTTATCTCTACCAGCAAGGTAGATCATCCCTCTTCTCTTTTGTTTACACATGTATTTTAGTTTCTTTATAGATGACACTCCTCCCAACCTTTTGCTTACACAAGCCATGGCTAACCGAATCCTCGGGTGCCTTCCAACATTCACATACCATGGAGGAGTGTCTATTTGCAAAATTAAGTTGCTTACTGATAAATCAGGGCAAAACATGTGAAGAGAATTATTAATGAAAGTTGTAATTAATTGGGGCTGGGCACCCCGTTGCCAGCTCTTTTTGCAAATTATTGGATAAGCGGATGTATATGCCACTAGTCCATTGGTGAAAGTCTGTCAGAAGTAAATGACAAGATTGAAAGATAAAACACCACATACTTCCTCATGAGCTATAAAACATTGACACAAATAAGGAGTAATAAAGTTTTGAATAGTTTAAAGGTAGCACATGAAATATTTACTTGGAATGGCAGGAAATACCACATAGTAGGTAGGTATGGTGGACACAAATGGCATGGGTTTTGGCTCAAGTTTTGGATGCACGAGAAGCATTCCCTCTCAGTACAGAGTTTAGGCTAGCAAGGTTGTTTGAAGCAAACACAAGTATAAACCGGTACAGCAAGAATCACATAAAAACATATTGCAAGTATTATAAGACTCTACACTGTCTTCCTTGTTGCTCAAACATTTTACCAGAAAATATCTAGACCTTAGAGAGAACAAATATGCATCCCAAGTCTCAACAAGCTCTACGGTAGTTCTCCACTACTAGGCTTTAACTACATGATGCAAGAGCTTAAACATGATCTACTTGAGAGCTCAAAACAATTGCAAAGCATCAAATCGAAACAAGACAATGATCTACAAGAATGCATATGTCTTTTCCAATACCAACTACTACATGTAGCATTTTCTTTCTTCCAAACAAACACCAATCAATTTATTTAAACATAAACTCTCCAAATGATAATATAATGCAGCAAGAGAGTATTTATAAACAAGTGCTAACAGCTCGAAGAGATGCATGAAAAACAGGAGCTAAAAGCACTGCAGTAGCTAGTTAAGAATACTCAACAAATATAAGTGAAGAACATGAGTATTCACATGAAAAAGCGGAGCGTGTCTCTCTCCCACACAAGGATTGCTAGGATCCGAATTTATTCAAACAAAAACAAAAATAAAAACACACAGACGCTCCAAGTAAAGCGCATAAGATGTGAAAGAATTAAAATATAGTTTCACTAGAGATGACCTGATAAGTTTGTTGATGAAGAAGGGGATGCCTTGGGCATCCCCAAGCTTAGACGCTTGAGTCTCTCTGAATATGGTTGGGATGAACCACGGGGGCATCCCCAAGCTTAGGCTTTTCACTCTTCTTGATCACATAATATCACCCTTCTCGCTTGATCCTTGAAAACTTCCTTCACACCAAACTCAAGACAGTTCTCATTAGAGGGTTAGTGCATAATCAAAAATTCTCATATTCTGTAATGATACAATCAATCCCAAAGCTTCTGGACATTAGCTACAGCCACCAATGCTTTGTGGAGCAAAGAAATCCACACAAACACAGTAAAAGAGCGAATGCAAAACAAAAGGCAGAATCTGTCAAAAACAGAACAGTCTGGAATGACGAATTTTTTCGAGGCACTTAAGTTGCTCAGATGGATCTGGCCTAAAATAATGAAAGTTGCGTACATATCTCAGGAATATGCGTGATTTTTTCAGAATTTTTTGAATTTTCTACAGGGAGATAAGCTCAAATCCGTGACAGCTAAAAATCTGTCACTGCGCAGAAATCCAAATCTTGCATCAACTTTCAATATAGAACTTTACTTGGCACAACATTGCGATAAAATAAAGATACAAAGGAGTTGCTACAGAAGTAACAAAACTCCTTGACTCAAAGAAAACAAAAATAACAGCAAATAAAAACGATGGGTTGTCTCCCATAAGCGCTTTTCTTTAACGCCTTTCAGCTAGGCGCAGAAAGTGAAAATCAAGTGTTAAAGTGGAGGAGCATTGACATCAATACCAAGGGCCATGCGCCTACCTCTCTTACCCTTAGACTTACTCTTTGGTTTGGGGAATACATGGCCGCACCTTGGTGTGGAGGTAAGATTCAGAGTGCCTTTTCCCACATCTATGGTTGCTCCCATTAATTTGAGCAGAGATCTTCCAAGTGTAATTTGTCCTGTCCCTGCACATTCAATAACAAGATAATCAGTGGACACCGTTCTCCCAAGAAAGGTTGTAAACACACCCTCAGCTATCCCCTCGGGAAATATAACAGAGTTATCAGTAAGAGTTATTCCTTCTCCTCCTTCAGCAAGTCCCCAAAGATTCAAAGTTTCATAAATGCTTTTAGGCATAAGGCAAAACTCAGACATAATATCACAACGAGCATAAAAGGTTTCACCACAAATAGCAACCTTTACCGTAGGGACCCACATCGAAGGTTCAAAATTTGTTGGAACATAGTCAAAATATTCCCGAATTTGATTATAGCCGTCCTTTAAACAAGATATATGTGTCTCAAGAGTGTTTAATCTAGCATGGATGCTAACAAGGGCCGAATCAAATTTATTAGTTGAGCTAGAAGTTGCAATCAACTTTTTTATGGCATTAAAAGCTTGTCCCCATCACAGTGAAGGAAATCTCCTCCCACAATAGCATCTAAAGCATATCTATAACAAAGGGCTAGACCAAAGTAGAAGCTAGTGAGAAGCAAACTTAAAGTCATTTTAGGATCAGTTTTACCAAAGGAATCATTAATTCTAGACCAAGCTTCTTTAAAATTCTCCTCACTCCCTTGTTTAAAAGTGAAGATCAATTCCTCAGGTGACATAGCAACAGGCATGGAACAAGACATGATGGTGACAAGAGACAAAACAAAACCGAAATAAACAAGTAACTAATTTTTTTGTGTTTTTGATAAAGAGAGCAAACAAGACTAAATAAAAATAAACTAAGCAAGACAAATAACAAAGTAAAGAGATTGGGTGTGAGAGACTCCCCTTGCAGAAGCAATTCGGTTTTCCCCGGCAACGGCGCCAGAAAACGTGTTGCTCTAAGTTGACGAGGGAATATCTCCCCGGCAACAGCCAGAAACAATGCTTGTACGTCACACGTCAGTTGGGAACCCCAAGAGGAAGGTATGATGAGTGCAGCAGCAAGTTTTCCCTCAGTATGAAACCAAGGTTTAATCGAACCAGTAGGAAAACGAGGTTTGCTTCGAAGGTGTTGGTGAAGGAGTGTAGTGCGGCGCAACACCAGGGATTCCGGTGCCAACGTGGAACCTGCACAACACAATCAAATTACTTTGCCCCAACTTAACAGTGAGGTTGTCAATCTCACCGGCTTGCTGAAAACAAAGGGTTAAACGTATCGAATGGAAATGATGTTTGTTTGCATAAAACAGTAGAGAACAATGATTGCAGTAGATTGTATTTCAGATGTAAAAGAATGGACCGGGGTCCACAGTTCACTAGTGGTGTCTCTCCAATAAGATAACTAACATGCTGGGTAAACAAATTACAGCTGGGCAATTGACAATTGATAAGTGCATATAACATGCATGTGTGAGTTGTGGTGTCTACTATGAGATTCATTTGGGCATTACGACAAAGTACATAGACCGCTATCCAGCATGCATCTATGCCTAAATAGTCCACTTTCCGGTTAACATCCGTACCCCTTCCAGTATTAAGTTGCAAGCAACAGACAATTGCATTAAGTAATGTGCGTAATGTAAACAATACATTCATCCTTGAATAAAGCATTGCTGTTTTACCCCTAGTGGCAACAACACATCTACAACCTTAGAACTTGCTGTCACTATCCCAGGTTAAATAGAGGTTGAACCCAACTATCATGCATAAATACCCCCTCTTGGAGTTACAAGTATTCACTTGGCCAAGGCTTCAACAAGTAACGGAGAGCATGCAAGATCACAAATGACATAGACATGATAATATAATATTCAGCTCCACATAGGTATCAATATAAGTCAGATCCCAGCAAACACAACATGTAGCATTACAATAAGATGATCTTGATCATGATAGGCAGCTCACAAGATCTAAACATGATGGCACAAGTGGAGAAGACAACCATCTAGCTACTGCTATGGACCCATAGTCCAAGGATGAACTACTCACGCATCACTCCGGAGGCGGGCATGGCGATGTAGAGCCCTCCGGTGATGATTCCCCTCTCCGGCAGGGTGCCGGGAAGAGCTTCAGAACCCCCCGAGTTAGGGTTGACGACGGCGGCGGCAGCGAATATGTTCTGGATGAAAGGCTCGGTGTTTTAGGGTTTTCACGTCTCGGGGAATAAATAGGCGAAGGGGCGATGTCGGCGGACCCCCGAGGGGCCCAAACCACCAGGCGGCGCGGTGGGCCCACTGCCGCCGCCTGTGGTTTGGCCACCTCGTGGCTCTTCGTCTCTCCTTCGGACTCCGTGTACGTGTTGGAAAAATAGGGACTTGGCCTTTTGTTTCGTGCAATTCCGAGAATATTTCCAGAAGTAACTTTCTGAAACCAAAAACAGCAGAAAACAGGGAACTGGCACTGTGGCATCTTGTTAATAGGTTAGTCCCAGAAAATGCATAAAAGTGATATGAAGTGTATATAAAACATGTAGCAAATGGTATAATATAAGCATGGAACAGCAGAAATTATGGATACGTTGGAGACGTATCACTGACTTAATACAATTGCGACCTACTGCATATCACAGTACTTCCCCTCTGCAATTGGTACATGGAAATCCACCTAGCATTTCCATCTGCGTAAGTTCGGATGTGCTACATACATCCCGATCTCACCACCTCAGCGGACATCCATGGGCCCACACAGAAAACTGGGGATCTATGTGGGGTACAAATCGCCGTCGATTATTAAGTACCTGGAACCCCTTACTAGGGATCTATTCACAGCCCGTCACGCTGATTGTATATTTGACGAGGAACATTTCCCGGCATTAGGGGGAGATTTCAAGTACCAGAAAGAATGCCCGGAAATTGATTGGAATGCTCTTGCCATTTCAGCCTCCGATCCACGTACCCAAGAGACTGAACTCCAAGTTCGGAAAATCATAAATTTGCAACATCTTGCAAATAATCTGCCAGATTCATTTACTGATCTAAAAGGTGTCACAAAATCCTTGAATCCGGCCAGAAATGCGCCCGAAAGAGTGGAGGTACCAACTAAAACCACTCAACTCCCCGTTCACAAAAAGAGGAGGAGTAGTACGGCCTCTGATCCGGATCCTGCTTCTCGCAAGCAGCAAAGGAGAGCGAGGAGAAACTCCTCAAAGTCAGTAAATGCAAGTCAACTCAACGTTGACAAACACCTTATGGGTAGTATACACCAGTGGAAGGGCAATCTCCACAATCCAGCTCCAGCTTGCACACACTGGCTGGGACATCGGAACACCTAGACTCACGCGTATTGGGAAATCATGAAGAGTTATCAACGGTGCACGAGATATCCATCAACTATATCGATTCTGGAGAATCAATCAACCGTAAGTCTACGATTGTCGACACTTACTTTTCTGCTACAATTGCAAATACCCTTCTTAATGATCATGATCCAAGGACTATCGTTGAGTGTGAAAAACGCTCCGACTGGCCTCAATGGAAGGATGCAATACAAGCAGAATTAGCCTCGCTTAATAAAAGGAAGGTATTCACAGAAGCAATACCTACGCCTCTCAGTGTTTTCCCTGTGGGATTTAAATGGTTTTCCTCCGGAAACGGAATGAGAACAATGAGGTGGTGAGATACAAAGCAAGGCTCGTAGCACAGGGTTTCACGCAGAGACCCGGCATTGATTTCAATGAGACATATTCTCCAGTTAGGAGTGGTATCACTTTCTGATATTTAATATCTTTGGCAGTGCAAAATCGTCTATCTATGCAGTTGATGGATGTCGTGACCGCATATCTTTACGGGTCACTAGATTCGGACATTTACATGAAGGTTCCTGACGGAATCTCTGTCCCGGATGCAAGCTCAAAACGCAACATGTACTGTGTAAAACTGAACAAGTCTTTATACGGCTTGAAACAGTCGGGGCGGATGTGGTACAACCGACTTAGTGAGTTCCTTCTTCAAAAGGGTTACTCCAACAGTGATGACTGCCCATGTGTTTTCATCAAGAAGTCCTCTTCAAGATTTTGCATCATTTCCGTGTATGTCGATGATCTCAACATCATTGGCAACGCACAAGATATTGATGAAGCACGCAATCATCTAAAGAGGGAATTTGAGATGAAGGATTTGGGTAAAACCAAATTTTGCTTGGGTCTCCAACTCGAGCACCTTCCCTCAGGAATAATGGTACACCAAGCTGCCTAAATCCAGAAAATATTGGAGAAATTCAATATGGACAAATCCTATCCGTCTAAAACTCCCATGGTGGTTCGATCTGTAATACCCTGAATTTTGAGTAGATTAATTAATTTGATTAAAATAAAATTAGCTTTTGATCAGTTTAATTGTGCTAACCTCTTGTGTTTAAGTGGTTGTTAATTTGTGCATGCAATTGAAATTATAGGAGTTGATCTGATTTGCTTTTTGCATGTTCACTAGCTAGTAGCATTTGTATATGCATCGATGGAACTAGCTAGAGTAGTAGTACTCTGATCGAGCTGCTTGTACGTGCATGCATAGATGATTCTTACCATGCATACGTGAGAGCATATGTCAGCCAAGGTCAAACGTGGGCTTTTGCATGTCCTGGCGCACCAATCGGAAGACAGCTTCAGCATCTACGTGGAGTTTTACATGCTAGCTAGCCTGTGAGCTGTTGACGCGTGTATGAAGATATTTAGAGCAGCTGACGTACCTGCATGCGTTTAAGGATGTCGGCCCAGATATTTCACTCGGCACCTGATTGGTTAAGCGGCAAAGCGGTCAGATATTTAGGCTATACCGACGACCAGCCCTTTTTAAGCCGAGCTGCTGCTGCCCTTGCGCTACGCTCAGAAGAACGAGAGAGAGAGAGAGCTAGAGAGAATCGCTGAGAGAGGAAATAGAGAGTGAGAGAAGAGAATCGGGGAGCGAGCGTATGCCAGAGCGTATACACTGAGGAAGATGCTGCTGATCCATCGTATCAGGAGGTGCTGTTATTTGGAGAAGGCGACGGCGGCAGAGCTCTCTGGCCGCCGGCGAGCGGAGCGTCTGATGGTGGCGTCTCTTCGGCTACGGAGCTGGCGTATAATCCCATATGCCGATCCATCCGATCGGAATAGGCGATCTGTTGACTGGTGGTATCCCTTCGGCTAGCTCGTATGTCTAGCTAGTAGCAAGAGGGCTCAAGCGTCGCTGTATTATTTGAGGGCTACGAGATAGCCAACCGAGGCAAGCTCTTCTTACCACTCTCGTATATTTTGTACGATATGCTTTGTTGTTAAGATGCGTGATACCCTGAGTGGTACGAGCTTTGTGTTAATATACGGGGCTAATGCGCTGGTGTCGTTACGGTGATGGATCCGTAGGAGCCACCGGTACGAGCCGGGCTTAGCACGTATATTCGACATGGAAATAATATGCAATGTTTTCGTAAAGCAAACTTGGTGTTACGAAGGTGATCGCATTGTACCGGTCACAGTACAGGTATGGGACTGTCTGAGTTCTCCGTGAGGGGCGGCCCTTGAATGGAAAGTGTCGGTGATGGATCCGTAGGAGCGATCGACATGAGTAGGCCAGGGTGTCCGGTGTCTGAGCGGGTCAAAGGGCTCTGCTCGTTCTGGAATCCTGTGTGGTTCTGGGCGAGGCTGTCGATGTCGGAGTACCCCTCTTAAGAGTGTAAAAGCGTGAATATTCACCCCTGTGATTCCCGGGTAGGGAAACTCACTTTCATGTGTGGCACCATGTGTTTTTAACCTGCCTAATAACTTAACCACACAATGATTTACTGGTATTTCGAAAACCTAGTGTATTTTACAAAGTATATGAAAGTGTACGATTGTTTGCTGAGTATGATTTTATCGTACTCACTCTTGCTCCTTTTTGTTTTTGTGTATCAGAGTGCGCAGCAGAAGACGTGGTCGTTCGAGGAGTAGGCTGAACCAGTGGGTGGGAACGACTAGAGAACTTTTATTCTGTAAATGTAATAATACTGTAAAAATGATTAGAAGAGCTGTTGAGACCCACTGTGCTGGTTTATCCTGTTTCTCTAGCCTTGCGCGTGTATAGACTTTCGGGTCTATAGACACGCGGCGACTGTCATTCTACCGGGCCGGGTCTCGGGGCGTGACAGTTAAAGTGGTATCAGAGCTCAAGGTTTAGGTTACGCGGGACACTGATGGGTAGACCGGTAGTCTAGTTTTGTCGACTAACGTTGTTTGATGTTGTTTCTGATTGACACCGATGCATGTTTGTTTTCTGGTTTTAATACTAGTTATATTTCTTAGATTTGTGTGGTTTGATTGCATGACTTAATCTTTTGTTTTGATTAGGTAAAATCTTTCATGTTAGTTTAATTTGTAAGTTTGTTTTTGTGGTGAATTTCGGGGACGAAATTCTTATAAGGTGGGGAGGATGTAATACCCTGAATTTTGAGTAGATTAATTAATTTGATTAAAATAAAATTAGCTTTTGATCAGTTTAATTGTGCTAACCTCTTGTGTTTAAGTGGTTGTTAATTTGTGCATGCAATTGAAATTATAGGAGTTGATCTGATTTGCTTTTTGCATGTTCACTAGCTAGTAGCATTTGTATATGCATCGATGGAACTAGCTAGAGTAGTAGTACTCTGATCGAGCTGCTTGTACGTGCATGCATAGATGATTCTTACCATGCATACGTGAGAGCATATGTCAGCCAAGGTCAAACGTGGGCTTTTGCATGTCCTGGCGCACCAATCGGAAGACAGCTTCAGCATCTACGTGGAGTTTTACATGCTAGCTAGCCTGTGAGCTGTTGACGCGTGTATGAAGATATTTAGAGCAGCTGACGTACCTGCATGCGTTTAAGGATGTCGGCCCAGATATTTCACTCGGCACCTGATTGGTTAAGCGGCAAAGCGGTCAGATATTTAGGCTATACCGACGACCAGCCCTTTTTAAGCCGAGCTGCTGCTGCCCTTGCGCTACGCTCAGAAAGAACGAGAGAGAGAGAGAGCTAGAGAGAATCGCTGAGAGAGGAAATAGAGAGTGAGAGAAGAGAATCGGGGAGCGAGCGTATGCCAGAGCGTATACACTGAGGAAGATGCTGCTGATCCATCGTATCAGGAGGTGCTGTTATTTGGAGAAGGCGACGGCGGCAGAGCTCTCTGGCCGCCGGCGAGCGGAGCGTCTGATGGTGGCGTCTCTTCGGCTACGGAGCTGGCGTATAATCCCATATGCCGATCCATCCGATCGGAATAGGCGATCTGTTGACTGGTGGTATCCCTTCGGCTAGCTCGTATGTCTAGCTAGTAGCAAGAGGGCTCAAGCGTCGCTGTATTATTTGAGGGCTACGAGATAGCCAACCGAGGCAAGCTCTTCTTACCACTCTCGTATATTTTGTACGATATGCTTTGTTGTTAAGATGCGTGATACCCTGAGTGGTACGAGCTTTGTGTTAATATACGGGCTAATGCGCTGGTGTCGTTACGGTGATGGATCCGTAGGAGCCACCGGTACGAGCCGGGCTTAGCACGTATATTCGACATGGAAATAATATGCAATGTTTTCGTAAAGCAAAACTTGGTGTTACGAAGGTGATCGCATTGTACCGGTCACAGTACAGGTATGGGACTGTCTGAGTTCTCCGTGAGGGGCGGCCCTTGAATGGAAAGTGTCGGTGATGGATCCGTAGGAGCGATCGACATGAGTAGGCCAGGGTGTCCGGTGTCTGAGCGGGTCAAAGGGCTCTGCTCGTTCTGGAATCCTGTGTGGTTCTGGGCGAGGCTGTCGATGTCGGAGTACCCCTCTTAAGAGTGTAAAAGCGTGAATATTCACCCCTGTGATTCCCGGGTAGGGAAACTCACTTTCATGTGTGGCACCATGTGTTTTTAACCTGCCTAATAACTTAACCACACAATGATTTACTGGTATTTCGAAAACCTAGTGTATTTTACAAAGTATATGAAAGTGTACGATTTGTTTGCTGAGTATGATTTTATCGTACTCACTCTTGCTCCTTTTTGTTTTTGTGTATCAGAGTGCGCAGCAGAAGACGTGGTCGTTCGAGGAGTAGGCTGAACCAGTGGGTGGGAACGACTAGAGAACTTTTATTCTGTAAATGTAATAATACTGTAAAAATGATTAGAAGAGCTGTTGAGACCCACTGTGCTGGTTTATTCCTGCTTCTCTACGCCTTGCGCGTGTATAGGCTTTCGGGTCTATAGGCGCGCGGCGGCTGTCATTCTTCCGGGCCGGGTCTCGGGGCGTGACAGTTAAAGTGAAAATACACTAGGTTTTCAAAAAAAATACCAGTATGTTGGATCATGCGGGAAACTAATGGGTAGAATCGTTAGCTAGTGTGCGTGACTAACATTGTTTGATATTTGTTGCTTGTGACTAAAATTGGTGCATGTTTCTTGCACTAACATTCGTGCTTGATTTCTTGCTTTAATAATTAGATATATTTGATTAGATTTGTTATTTGATTGTCTGGCAACAATTTTTTTTTTTGTTGATTAGTCAAAATCTTTCATGCTAGTTTAAAATTGTAAATTTGTTTTTGTGGTGAATTTCGGGGACGAAATTCTTATAAGGTGGGGAGGATGTGGTAACCCGAATTTTCGAGCTATTTATTAATTTGATTAAAGTAATTTTGGGTAGATTAATTAATTTGAATAAATGAAATTAGCTTCTGATTGTTTTGATTTCAACTGGTTTGTTGTGTTTAAATTAGATGCTATTTTGTGCATGCAATAGAAAAAATAGAGGAGTGGATTGGCTTGATTTGCTTGTGTTTATGAGCTAGCACACGAGTAGTATTTTTGTATGTTCTTGGAGCTTAGCTAGAGCAGCGCATTACTCTGACGCATTTTGATTGAGGTGCTTGTACGTGCATGCATGAGTAGTTCTAGCGAGAGGTAGTAGTAGTACTCCTGCTTGGAGAGCTAACCAGAAGAAAATCATCAGCTAGTAGCGTTTGAGAAATCGAGATGGGGTTGCGTTGCGGCAGTCAGCAGATATTTTCCAAGTGGGCCCTACGTGGGCCATGCCGCATGCAACGCTGGCAGCACACCAGTGGCTGCATGGAGACCAGCAGTACGTGTCTGCAGACTCTTCTCGACAGCGTCGAAGGGGCATGTCGGCAGTCGGCAGATATTTCTTCAGTAAGCGGCAAGCGGTGTGGCGGCAGGATATTTTAGCCAGCCGGTCAGGCACCACTCGATGCCTACAAATAGCTGCTGTTGAACTCTCCTCGCTCCAGCGATAGACAGATAGAAAGAGAGCAGCGACCAGAGAGATTGAGGGATGGAGCGAGAGAAATACAGAAGGAGGCGCTGCCGGAATCCAGAGAGATTAGAAGGCCGTGCCGGCGAGTGAGAGAGATCGATCTAGAATAGTGGTGGCGTCCATGTTTTGGAAGAGATGTAATTGGAGACGGCGAGGAGCAAGCTCCGTTGAGCCTGCGTCCATGGAGCAGCAGGAGAAGCTTCTGCTATTCCATTGCAGAGGTTGTCGGCCGTGAGAGAGCGGCAGTGATCGCTGGCCGGAGATAGGCGGCGGTTGAAGTCTGATGGTGGTTTTCTCTTGCGTATGGCGTATGCGACCGTAGTATATTCCTGGAGTGGTCAATCGTATTGGAGCTGATCAACGTCGATGTGTTATTTGATGCTACGGCTTAGCAAATCGAGGCAAGCTCTTCTTGCATCTTTGATATATTTTGTGAGATATACTTTGTTGTTAAATTGGATGCTACCTTTATTGGTACGAGCTATGTGTTGATGTATATGGGTTAATGCTTCGGGTGTTGTTACGGTGATGGATCCCGTAGGAGCCACTGGTACGAGCCGGGCTTAGCACGTATAGTCGACATGGAAATAATATGCAACGTTTTTATAAAGTAAACTTGGTGTTACGAAGGTGATCACATTGTACCGGTCGCAGTACAGGTATGGGACTGTCTGAGTTCTCCGTGAGGGGCGGCCCTTGAATGGAAAGTGTCGGTGATGGATCCGTAGGAGCGATCGACACGAGTAGGCCAGGGTGTCCGGTGTCTGAGCGGGTAAAAGGGCTCTGCTCGTTCTGGAGCCTGTGTGGTTCTGGGCGAGGCTGTCGATGTCGGAGTACCCCTCTTAAGAGTGTAAAAGCGTGGATATTCACCCCTGTGATTCCCGGGTAGGGAAACTCACTTTCATGTGTGGCACCATGTGTTTTAACCTGATTAAGAACTTAACCACACAATGATTGATTTACTTGTATTTCGAAAACCTAGTGTATTTTACAAAGTGTATGAAAGTGTTTGAATTGTTTGCTGAGTATGACTGTCGTTATACTCACCCTTGCTATCCTTTGTTTTTAGTTGCAATATCAGAGTGCTCAGCGGAAGACGTCGTCGGAGGAGTAGGCTGGACCAGTTGGGTGGGAACGAGTAGAGAACTTATTTTCTTTTGTAATTGTAAATAATCTTGTAAAAGTGATTAAATGAGCTGTTGAGATCCACTGTGCTGGTTTATGCCTGCTTTTCTAGCCTTGCGTGTGTATAGACTTCACGGTCTATAGGCACGCGGCGGCTGTCATTCTACCGGACCGGGTCTCGGGCGTGACACGATCTCTAGACGTAGAGAAAGATCCGTTCAGGCCGAGGGATGATGAAGAAGAGATGTTGGGACCCGAGGTTCCATATCTCAGTGCCATTGGAGCGCTTATGTATCTTGCAAATTGTACGAGACCTGACATCACATTTGCAGTGAATCTACTTGCTAGACACAGCGCAGCTCCCACCAAACGCCATTGGTCAGGAGTCAAGAATGTCTTTCGATATCTCCAAGGCACAAAGGATCTTGGCCTATTCTTTCAGTTCCAGAAAACCTGGACTCTAGTATGATTGGATACGCTGATGCTGGCTATTTATCTGATCCCCATAATGCCAGATCACAATCCGGCTTTGTGTTCCTACATGGTGGAACGGCCATATCATGGAAGTCTTCGAAACAGACTCTGGTTGCAATGTCCACCAATCATTCTGAAATAATTGCTATATATGAAGCATCACGCGAATGTGTGTGGCTTCGCAGGATGATAAACCACATACAACAGTCATGTGGAATTGGTTCTATCGAATCACCTACCATTATCTACGAAGATAATGCGACTTGTGTTGCACAGATGCAAACAAGATACATAAAGAGCAATATCACTAAGCATATTGCCCCCAAGTTGTTTTTGCCTCATCAACTCCAGAAGAGTGGGAAATAAACATCTTGGAAGTCAAATCATGCGATAATCTCACTGATCTTTTCACGAAGTCTCTACCAACTTCAACATTCCAGAAATACATTCATGGGATTGGTATGCGACGGCTTCGGGATTTGCAAGAGTCAGGGGAGTATCTTCCTGAACTATTCCTGTTCAAAGCATCATATTACACTCTTTTTCCCTTTATGAGTTTACTTTTCAGGTTCTCATTAAGATTTTTAATGAGGTAATATCAACACAAGATTATATGTCATACTTTCTGTTTTCCCCGCCGGGGTTTTTAGGGAAGTATACATGACATATTTATTGCCCTCTAAATTCTATGGATACACTTCATATCGAGTTAACCGAGGCAATAATCATTATATGTTGGATCATTTTCTCCTTATTTTTCCCACAGGGTTTGAAGGAGTTTTACCAGCATATTCTACACTACTCCTCATATTTTTCCCACAGGGTTTTTGGAGGAGATTATTCCAAGGATGTCCAATCGCAAGTACAAGGAAGGATTAGGGGGAGTGTTAGGATTTAATTAGTTTACATAATTAAGGGATAATCCTCCCTATGTAATATCCGTGCAGTTGCCTTTGGCAACAGCCACGACGCTCCCGCAATTGTACCAACCGTTCCCGACGGTTGTTCCCGAACAGCCGCCTCTCCATATGTCGGTTTGAGGCGACCGTTCGCCTTGTATAAATAGTGATCATCAATGGAATAAACGATAGTTCGATTCATTCTGTCCCTCTCTCGATTCTCTCTCGATCGCTCCCGTTTTTCTCTTCTAACACAGTTTACTCGCGAGCTCTCAGGTCTCGATCGTGCACAGCCTACTGTACTGTCGTTCATGGAAGCACGCGATCGCTAGGCAAGCGGACGGCCAGAGATACCTACCATATGATTCGACCGTGTCGCTACACCTACAAATTTGATAAATATGGTGGACCTGATCGAAGCGATGTGCTCTAACCTCACACACTTACGAAAATCATCTAAATTCTGAGGCCTCACTAGCCGCCCAACAGCGATCTGGGAGCGCAAACCGGTTCAATAGACACTTGACGCGCACCATATAATAAGCAGCTGCCGTCGTCTCCCGCCAACTCAAAATACTAGAATCATCTCAATGGTTCACTTTACATTTCAGAAGTTATATAAATATATTTATCTATTCATACACTTGAAACCACTATTAAGATCTTTGTTCAATCGTACACTTTAGCGATCTTTACCATAAATATGTATACACTTTATTTGATTATGCAGGTTTCAAAAATAGAACAAATTTTGTTTTGAAATAAGTTAAAATTTAGCACAAGGCAAAAGTATTCTTCAACTTTACCTTACAATCATATACAAAAAAACACTATACAACTAACATTTAGTAACATTAGTACATATTTTTGTTAAGTATGCCAAACAATTAACATAAAACTGTACTGGTTAATATTGTAGCATGCTAAAACTAGTTGTATAGAAGTATAATATTTTGGTATAAATTCTATTTATTTTAAAGATTAGGTCAATTTTTGCTTCATCTCTTGTGTTATTCCAAATTCCAAGGATAAGGGGTAATGTTACTCGTGAGTTGAATAAGACTATTGGAGTAACAGGTACAACTAGTATACAGCGAAGGTTGATATCCTTTTTTGGCCCAAAATGTATGATTGGATCGTTCATGCAAATAACAAAAGAATCGAGGAGACGTCCCTAGTAAGAACATAGGATCAGAGGTTTATTACAATACAATACTATAAGCTAAGTGTCAGTACAATGTTATGTGTTTTCTGGATGAATCTTGTATTTGGGAAACCAGAGTGGCCTGACGACTTGGCACATTTCTAATTGAAAACTCACAGGAGTTGTATTGATTTTCACCAAGTGATGATAACAAAAACTTATAATGAATTCGTTGACAATAACTTTTTTTAATTTGTTTGTTTCTTGTAGTTTGATTCCACACAAGGATTGTAAATAGGTTGCTTGTCAGATTGCGTAGTGTTTTGGTGTTTGTATTCATCCTGGAGTCCTCAATGCAAGTAATATGCCTCAATCAATTACAGTAGTTTCCATTAAATGGACATCTCCTCATTTGCTGGTTTTGTCTAGTAATTTTCCGATGATAATCTTCACTCAACCTGGACTGGAGTCGATCGTGACCGTGCAAAAATGTCGGGCTCGTCTCACCGACGCATCGGCTATGACAGCTAGAGTGTCATGTGCATATTCACACCGATCCACGTAAGGTTGGAGCTACGCATGCACCGACCGGTGGTTGTTCTTGCTACAATCTGCAGCTTGTTTGCTGCTCACAAAGTCCAAGCTAGCAACAACAACGTGCTCTGCAAATGACTTTCGTGTCAATTATTTTCTTTGAAAGAATTGCTGCTGCATATACTATCGGGTGGTCGATATGTCTGAACAGCTAGCTAAGGGACATGGAAAGGGAGACCGACCATCGTTGTCGAGAGGCCGTTGCGCTGCTGAAAATTTTCTGCATGCATTAGTGATGCAACCGCTAAACGGGCGTCGTTTTTTTGTTTGTTGGTAATAACAAACATATTATGAGAGTCGTCTGGTGTGGTACGTGTTGATTACAGGTGTGCTTTAATTTATGGCTTCCCAATAATTCATGTCATGTCGTTTTTTTTGAACTTTTCAGGTTTTTCAACGGCCGGGCCGGGCCCTTTCCTTGTCAAAAACGTATGGGGCTAATTAATCTGTGGACGGGAGGCAACATGATAAGATGCCACAGAGAGACGAGAGTTCACCTTTCAGGCAAAATGATGCAACACGGCAAAAGGGACGGTCCATATATTTGCATATCAAACGACCATATAGCAAACGGGACGCCATCATGCATGCGCACTGTAGCGATATACTCCCTCCGTATCAAAATAAAAGACTCTCTACCAACTTATCACACATATATATCTATACATGTTTTAGTGCAAGATTCACATGAAAACCTTACGTACTTGGAAGTTCGAACTGCATTTTCTCCCAATTAATATGGGCAACCTACGCGCGCACTGGTTCTAGTGATTCAGTTAGATGCTTCTTAAATTCTAAAATGATACAAGCAAGTTCGAACCAGTAAGAACTGAACTCCCTCTATCCTAAAATGCATGTAAGCCACGCTTGACGTTTTACTGATCAACAACTCATAACTTTGACCGTGAGATTGTAAATCTATACCTTTTTATAAAGCAAAAATCCTCACTAATATGAATTAATTTTTATAAAGTTTTGACCAAGTTTAGAAATAACTATCAACATTTACAATATTACTAGCAAATACAGCTTGGAGTATTGTACTCCCTACGTCCCTGTTTTCGTTCACCACTGCACACGGGTCCGGATTGGTAGCCGAGAGAATTAAGCTTAAAAGACTAGCCTGAATTTTGGTTTTGCAACGGCCGGCGTGGGAGCCGTTAATAACCGGCCGGCGCGAGAATCGAGAAAACGGCCTTGTCAGCGGCACAGCGGACGGATCCTATGCTCTATGCAGATGCTGTTGCTGTAGCTGCAGCTGCCGCACGTTGGCCGTACCTGCTTAGCACTTAGGTCAGGTGTGTCGACATAAATTCTGATTTATGTTTGGCAAAGTATCCGGTGAAAACTGCTCCACGGTGAAAACGTGAAAACTTTCTCTCCTTGCCATCCGATAGACAGCAAACAGACCAGATTAAAAGCACATGGAACTGATTCAGTCAACAAAAAGAAAAAAATAGCACACGATCGTCCACGATCTGTGCCGCCATGGAGGCTCGTCCAGAGCCGATCGCTGGGGGCGCTAACCCTACGTCGTTTCTGTGCCCTAGCAATTCCCAAGCCCCTGCCATGAACCCTATTCCTTCCCCTCCTCTGGTCCCATCCGAAATCGCTCCGCCGTCCGTGATCCCCCACGCGTCGTTTTTTTGCGAAAGAGGGAAGTACATCAGATCCGCACTCTTACAGAAAGCCCTAGAACAAAGATGAAATTACAACAAGGTCCACTGAGACTCGGCGACGAAGACGACGACGAAGCAGCATCAGACGCGCCGCTGCCCAAGCTCCCCACACCATGGATCGTCGGAGCCCACCACCAGGCAGACGGGAAGTCCCCCGCATCGCCTCCGAAGAGAACACTTCCGTAGCCGCCGGCGCCGCCGCGCAGATCAACAGCACTTACCTCCAAGTCGAACACATCCGGATCCGCCGCCACCAGATCCGGCCGTGGTGGAGGGAGCCAAGCAGATCCACCGATCCCCGGACTCCCACAAGTCGCGCGCGAGGCGGCCGTCCTCCGGAGAGCACCGCCGTCGAAGGGGCACCGCGCCGACAGCAAACACCGCACCAGCCGCTCCTCCGCCTTCCAAGCGCCGCCGGTGGGACACACACCTAACCCTAGCCTATGTACAAGCCGTGGAGCGGGCTTCCCCCACCCTCCCGCCGCCGAAGCGGCCGCCGGAGAGGGAGGAACCCACGCCCCACCGGCAGCGAGGTGGATTTGGCGGTGGACTCTCAAAAAGTCGCCCTCTCCGTACTGTAGCGAGGAGAGGAAGGAGGACGACGCTCCTAATTTTAAGTACCTAGTCCCCCACGCGTCGTTGGCAATGGACGACCGCCCTTATTCTCCGACGATGGTGAATCCTCATACAGAGCACACGCCTACGCCGCCACTCGTAAGAAATGGCGTCGCTGATCCTTTGTCCCCTTCCATGCACCTGCCTCCTGGAAGTAGTGCGCAGGTAAGCAGTGCACATGTTCTTTCTTTGTTTCTCCATCGATGGGGCTTGGTGATCATGCAAGCAACACTTCTATTTTTTATCTAGATTGGCCATGATTGCAACGAGGGAGTAATGGATGATACAGACATACGTCCTCCTCCAATCATTGTGGATAGCTTCAGTACACCTAAAAAAGGAGCTACAAGCGTCCCAGTTTGTGTGAGTATCATTAGCACCACAATTTCTTTGAAATCTCCATAACAACTACTATCTTGCATGACTAATGAGTGTTCTAATTTTTAGGGTTCATCATGTACACCCGAATGCGATGACAAAATAAAGCCAGCTGTAGGTATGACGTTCGATAGTATGGAAGCGGTCGAGGAGTTTTACAAGGCTTATGCACACAATGTTGGATTTTCAGTCCGAATTGGACAGAAGAAGATTGTAGATAATGTGGTAGTCTGGAGGCGCTTTCTTTGTGGCAAATCAGGTTTCCGAACAAAGAAAGAAGAACCCAGTATGGATTTGAATGGAGAGAAGAAAGAACACATGCAAGAAAGATCACTAGATGTGGTTGTGAGGCTATGATAACCGTGAAGCTTATGAAGGATGGAAAATACTCGGTATCATATTTTCATGAAGAACACACCCATGATTTTTTCACACCTAGGAAGCATCATTTAATCAAGTCTAATAGACGAGTTAGTGCGAAGGCAAAGGACACACTATTCACATGTCATGCGGCTAGCATTGGCACATCCGGGGCATTTCGGTTGCTTCGTGTTGGTGAGGGTGGATTTGAGTTCGTTGGCTGCATAAAAAGAGACCTACAGAATTATCACCGTGACATGAGAAGTACTTTCAAGGATTCAGATGCTCAAATGTTCATTAACAACCTCAAGAAGATGAAGCAAATCAACCCAGGGTTCTTCTTTGAGTACGTTCTTGATGATGAAAACCGGCTGACACATGTATTTTGGGCTGATGCTTCTTGTAGAAAGAATTATGGTTTGTTTGGAGAAATGGTCTCTTTCGACTCTACATATAGCACCAACCAGTACAACATGATTTTTTGCCCATTCATAGGAATAAACCACCACATGGGATCTGTTTTTTATGGTGCCGCTTTGATCGCTAATGAGCAGATAGAGTCATATAAATGGGTGTTTGAAACATTCTTGAAAGCCATGGATGGGGTAGCACCGAGGATTATAGTAACGGATGAAGACCAAAGCATGAAGATTGCAATTGAAGCAATTTTGTGTAATACTATCCATAGGTTATGCATGTGGCACATAATGAGAAAGCTTCCAGAAAAGGTTGGCCCTCCATTGAGAGAGGATGAACATTTTTATAGTACAATTAACTCGTGTGTATGGGGCTCTGAAAACCCAGATGAATTTGAGGCAAAATGGTTTGTGATGATTTCTGAATTTGGTCTCGAGGACAACACATGGTTTGCCAAAAGATATGAAATTCGTGAATTGTGGATACCAGCCTACTTCAGAGGTGTATTCTTGGGTGAGCTTCTAAGAACCACCTCAAGGTCAGAGAGTGCATGCTAACTCATTTTCAACCATTTTATTGGTTACAAACATGCTTTGGTGGAGTTTTGGATTAGGATTGGTACGGCCCTAGAAGAACAACGTCAGAATGAACTCAAGGCTGATCATGACTGCCTCAGTTCCACGCCTCCATTGATTACATCTTGGGAGATCGAGAAGCATGCAAGTCTTATCTTCACCCATGAAGTTTTCAAATCTTTTCAAAAGGAGGTGCGTGCAGCTAGAGATCATTGCTTGATTGAAAACATATCACATGATGGTGATCTCAGAACCACAATTATAGGTGGTGACCGCTCTGCCAAGTCTCGAAAAGTTCAATTCAACGCAACATCCATAAGTGCTGAATGTTCTTGCATGTTATTTGAGACACGAGGAATTCCATGTCGACATATTATCGTGGTTTTGAGAGGTGCTAAAATTAATGAGCTACCTAGCCATTTTATTCTGGATAGGTGGAAGAAAACGATTAACAGGAGGGTACTATATGATAGGTACGGGAACTTGCTTGAAGAGAATGAAAGAAGTTCCTTAGACTTGGCAAAGCAGAAAATGGTTTCCGAGATACACCAAACATTGGATGACACAATCAGGCTGGCTGAACACTCTCCTGAAGAATTGGAAGCGTTAAGAAATGTTCTCCTTGACATGAAAAAAAATGTGACTGAAAGGGTTGCTGCCAATTATCCTAGTAGAAAAGATGAGTTTGAGGCCTATATTGGTTGCACAATGCCTAATCAAGTTGAAATTCATCCACCAACTGATGTCCGTACAAAAGGGAGATGCAAAAGAATTAAGGGACACTTAGATAAGGGTGGGCATCAAAATAAGGATGGAGAAGGGAAGAAAGATAAGGATGGAGAGGGGAAGAATAAAATGTTGGTGGACAGAAAAAGAAATTGCCTAGAACATGCAAGAAGTGTAAACAGGTTGGCTTCCATGATAGCCGCAATTGCCCTAACAACAATTAAGAATACTATAGGTACTTTTCATACTCGTACAATTTATTTTATTTCAAAATGTATATTCACACATGAAACTTATCTGTTTATGTTAAACTGCAGGTTTTGTTCAAGTTACACAATTCTTTCCAAATGTTGAAGCTCACCCTAGTGTTGAAGCTCGCGTCTTGGATGATTTTTAGACCATCTTTGTGCCTATATGTTGCTAGGATAATACCATTTTATCTCTAAATTGTACCTCTGAATATTGTAGTTCTTCTGAATATTTGTCTCTGAATAAGCTAGACAGAAAAGTGCCAGTGTTGTTTGATTCAGCAGAAGTGTTTGTTTGAGCCTTGTTTGTTTCAGCAGAAAATTGTTGTTTGATTTATTTCAAGGCTGAATCCATTGCGTCAGTGTACAGAACATAAGTGTTGTTTCAATTGTAGCTTTGTTTAAGCTTGAATAAACAACGCCGTTGAAGTCTCAAAAAAAAAAAACAACGCCGATGTACAAGTTTCATGTCCTATGGGTGTCAGATTAGACCCTGTCTTGTGCTTCACTTCGACACATGGTTTCAATAGACTGCCACAATTATTCAGAAGATCACGAAGTCAATTTTAGCTTCTAATAATTACATCGGAATCTGTACATGAAAAATGCCGTGGTGAAATTCTGTACATCAAATTTAGCTTCCAAGAATGACATCAGAATCTGTACATCAAATTTAGCTTCCAGAAACAAATTTTAATACACAGTATAGTAAGAGTAAAATGACACATTCCTTCAGTTAAGCTACACAAAGGAGCGCTGAGAAGCAGCTCTGAAGCAAAAGATTCAGAGTAGCAGCGCTGAAAGTTGCGCCGACGCCGCCAGTTCGCCGTCCATGCGGGACGAACTGCTGCCGCGGGGTATCGTCACTTCGGATAAGCGTTGGATTTCCGTTGTGAAGTTGTAGCGCCAGATCGCAGTCGTCGTCGGGTCGTCGTCGCGTGCGGGCGTAGCCGTCGCTGCCGGGTCGTCGTCGTGCGCAGGTGTCGCCGTCGCCGCCATCAGATCTCCTTCGCTCGAGGTAACAACTGAGCTTCGAATCGACCCCGCGGGGAGCCAAGCAGCAGGCTCGCCGTCGCATGGCCGCATGGGAGAACCGCAACGGCCACACCGTGTTCTCCATGGGCACCAGATTGAGCGAGGATTAGTCAATGCCGTGGCTTTTGTTGACTGAATCAGTTCCATGTACACGGGGTAAGTGCAGGGGGTTATTAGCAAAAATGCTTTTAAGTGGCTGGGGCGCTTCCCGCTTTTAATCTGGTCTGTTTGTTGTCTATCGGATGGCAAGGAGAGAAAGTTTTCACGTTTTCACCGTGGAGCAGTTTTCACCTGATACTTCGCCTTTATGTTTAGTCAGTTAGGCAACCGCAAAAATATATTTATCTCGCTTTCTAAATTCTAAGAAAAAACTGTTTTTTTTTTCTTTTGGCCTTTTGGGACAAAATTGGTGGCCGGAACATACGAAGTTGGCAAGTCAACTCAATGCTCTGTAGTGTCCTACTGGTTATTTTATTTTTCAGTTTGGTACCTAGTGTCATCATAGTGCTTGGAAAGCTGTTCACTAGGTCGGCGGAAGTGACCAAAAGTCAACGTCCTCACGTGAAGTTTCTGCGGTTGGTCCTCCTTAGTCCAGTGCACACCTACCCGGTTAACACCTTAATTTAGGAGCATCAGAAAAAAATCAAAACAAATTAGGGCTCGTACACACAATATCATGTATCATGTAGGACGTCGAGAAAATCCAAACACAAAATTTCAAGCATAATTTGAAGAGACATATGTAACAAATTTCCCGGCAGCGCTAGTGATAATAGTTGCCTAACAACGTATGCCGGGCCCGACCGCCACGGTGAGCCTCCGCTTGGAGTCACCAGATCCACCAGTGGCGCGACATAACAACATCTCTAATGCTTGAAACAAAAAACATAAGAGCATCTGCTAGCAGGTTCCTTAGAAGAGGAAAAAAATATTGAAATAACCACTATTTATTATTTTTGGAGGCCGACCCTTAGGGTGTGTTTGGTACCCTGTATGCTCCATCTCAACACATACATGCCCAGTCCAACTATGCTGAGCACATCCAAAAAAAAATCACTATGGGTGTTTGGTAGGTTGTACAAGGTAAGCTGTGCTGAGTTGAGAGCCTGTTTGGTAGCCTGTATAATCTGGACCATGCCAGACTTTTATAAAAAGCGATCAGGTCCCTGAACCGAAACTAAAAAAGCGATCAGGTCCTTGAACTAAAATTTTAAAAAGCGATCAGGCCCCTGGCGCCGCTGCCCGGCGAGAGGAGGCGTTGCCGCCGGCGAGAGCAGCCGCCTCCGGCGAGAGAAGCCGCCGCCGGCGAGAGCAGCCGCCGCCGGGAGGCCGCGCCCTCCATTTCCACGCTTCGGAGGAGGCAAGTACGGGCAGCAGCGCTCGGAGACCGCGTCATCCTCTTCCACGGGCCTGAGCTCGTCCTCCATCACGCGCTGGAGGTCGGCGAACAGCAGGAGAAGGGCGCAATGACGAGCTCGCTGACGGCGCGTTCTCCAGGACGTCGAGGTCCTCTGCTGTTTCGCGCGCGGTGGGCGACGACCTCTGTGGCGGTCGGCTCTGTCCTGTACGGTTGGGCGGCGCTGGGCTCGATGAGGAGCCGACGTTGCTCGACGAGGAGCCGGCGGTGCTCCGCGAGGAGGCGGCGGAGGCCGAGCTCGTCCGTGCTCGACGAGGAGGCGGCGGAGGCCGGCGAGAGGAGGTGGTGGCGGTGGTTTTGTGAGGAGAGGTGGCGTTCGTGCGAGAGGAGTTGAAGTGAGAGAGAGAGCTGGGTTGGGGAGAAATGAGGGTGGGAGGATTGACCCCTGTTGGTCTGAGCCCACGGTGCGGGCGCGGGGCAGGATTTTCGGGCGAGCTCAGCCCTGCCGAGCAGCGAAGCTCGATCTGAGCTTCTCTACCGGGCAGGGCTGAGAGCCATTTCCGTGCGACGTCGGCAGGGGCGGAGAGGCACGACCCGGGCTAACAAATAGAAAAAATCGGGTGGGAGGAGATTTGCTGAGGAAGCCGGGCTACCGAACACGACCTTAATCTTTTATATACGGTGAACCAAAAAACGAGACTCCTATATCTCGTGTCTCCAGGAGGCTAATTTTACGGTGTACCTAAAACATCTAGACGGTTAGCAGAAAGAAACTTCAACTCCAGAGTCTCCCGTCCTCGGCGCCTCCGCGCTGTTCCAATTTGACCCAATTATTGGCAAAATTGCCGTGAAATTCGGACTAATTTCAAGCTCCACGATGGGAGCACCAATGTTATCGAGCTCGAGCCCGTGAAGCGCGCTGTCTCTCCCCTTCCCCAGCGCATGTCCGAGCTTCATGGTCATTGCCGTTTCGGGCAAACTCCGCCGGAACTCAAGCTCCGTGGCGAAATCCCCGAGGAAAAAGAATGTGGGGATATTTTGAGCAACAAATAAGTAGGATCCGTGTGGCAGCACATAAGTAATTTTCTTTTATAAAGGTAGCAGTTCTTGGTACCTTGCAGCCGTACCTCGACACAAAGGTAGCAGTTCTTAGTTTCGCTATGTAGAACTATAAATTTGAATGGACAAATAAAGCTAAAGAAATACTCCGTATGTGTGGCCGACTCAAAAAATTGTTTGCCGCCGATGTTATAATGCACATCACAGTGACACAGTGTGATCTGTTTCCAGCACCAACATTAATTAAAATAAATTCATATCTATCTGCAATTCCTTTGCAAACAAAAATCAACTATTTTTGCAAAAAATTGCACATTGTAAATTGACGTAAACTAAACATTTAGAAATTTAGTGAAAACTAGCTGCTACCTCCGATTCAATATAACTGTCATGGAGAACGTACCGCGATAGTACAAAATACGAGAGACGCCAGGTGAGCATAGATAATAGATTGCCAATGGGTGATACGATTACGTGCCAGCAGACCAGCATCCATGTCCATGTGCAGATCGAAAGTGCTGGTCGATCTGCTGACTCGAGCCGCCACGTGTCTCTGCTCCTCCTCTGGCAAATGTTTTCGTACTACTACGACTACCGTACAAATAATAAAGTGACTTTGTATAGCGACTTGTATTGTATTCATGCATGTATGCATGGAGTTGTCACCAAATTCAAACATTAATTTTTTTGTCAAGTCACTGATCGAGTTTGCTGCTCCATGCATGCTGGAGCAGTGGAGCTAGAGTTGGCGAGTATTCACCCTCCATGCATGCATCCATATATGTGCAACTATCTCACGGTGCAAAAACTGACCAACAAACTTAATTTGCGGCTTTGCCTTTTGTAGCTTTCGTCTCGTTGCTATCAGTCCTTACTACAATTAATCTGCAGTTCTTTTCTATTAAAAAAGTCCGAGCTATTATCCTATTGCAACAAAGTCTCACTATCTACAAAGTTGAGAGACTTGGAGAATCAGAAAAGATCGATCGAGTAAAGGGTCCTTTCCAGATCATAGCTACTGTTTTTATTATCGGTCATGTGTTTTATCTTCTCTTTTCTCCTTACGATTTCAGTAGGATATGTAGTATGTAGGCTTTAACAACCCAACCATATATACGTGCCGACAAACCAGCAATGCGTAGCAATCACTGATCCATAACTATTTCATCCCATTTCAGCTGAGTGATCATGTCTTGTTAGGGCATCTCCAAGTTAATTACGCGGGCGGAGCTTGGACATAGATGCATGCTTGATGTTGTTAAAAATGCCCGGTTAGCTCTAGATGAGTCAGATGCATGTCACCGAAGAGACGCCTATCTCTATTCCAGAGATGGTGTACAAGGGCCGTCCACTATGGTACTACCACTACAGGAATCGAACAAGACGTCGACGGCCGGAAGCCGTCGGCGTATGGCTGTCGGCGTATTCGACCGTCGGCGTACCCAATCTGCCGTCGCAGTCTGCGACCCCGTCGGCGTACGCTGTGGTGGGCCCCACAAGACGGCATCCGGCCGTTCCGTCAGCCCTCCATACGTCGACGGCAATGCCGTCAGCCTTGCGCCCCACTATTTTTTCAGTTCCTCATACGCCGACGGCAATGCCGTCGGCCATTGCATGCAAATATTTTTGAATTTTTGAATTTTTTGAATTTTTTAAACTTTTTATTTTTTTTCTATTCGAAATTTCTAACTCAGCTATATACAAAATCTCTAATTAGACACTTAACTTTTGAGTTTCTTCAAGATTAGCTTCCAAATGAGAAATGAGAACTTACTCATACTTGTATCATATCAATCATATTAACCCCTGAGTTATGATATTACACTTTTTCATTGTTTAAATTTAAAAATTAATTTGAATAAGTAACAATGATTATGAAATAGTATATTTTGAATAAATGACAATAAAATTAATTTTACTTTTATTTCCTTTTCAAATGGAATAATTCATATCTTTAATTCCGTTAATCGAAATTTGAAAAATAAAATGTCTATGTCAATTAGAAAAATGAGAGGAATTCAAATATGATATCCATATCATCCTTTGCATTGTATAAACATCGATGGTTTAGAAAATTGACCTCTTTCGATGAAAAGTCATATTGGCCATTTTCACTCTTTTTTGAAAATTTTTTAAATAAAGTAAAAAACTCCTAAAAAAAGGTATCCTCTGGCATTGAGTTATTTTATGTGTACTAGTTGCTATTAAAAATGATAAACTTCTTTTTTTACAAATTGTTCAAAAAAATGCTTCACAAAAAAGGTTTATCATCTATAGACATGTATAGGTTTCGCGCCAAATGACCAAGTTATGGCCATCACTGTGCCATAGTTTGTGATAATGTGTCCATATTTGAAACATAGGCGTGCCTTGTTATGGCAAACATTGTTGCCAAAAACAAATTCCAAATTATTATTATAAATATTATTTTCTATTTTTCAAGTGCCAAAAATGACTTTTGTTATGGAGGAAATACCAAAAATATGTTGCAAAAGGCACCCATCTTATTGTCACAAAGGGTACTACATATTTTATGGATAATACCCAAGTATTAGTAATTTTCTCGATTTTTACCTATCTATTCTTATTTAAATGACTTTATGCCGATTTTCCAAAAGTAATTGAAATTGAACTACAAGTGTGTGACAGTTTGGTTTATTTGTTTTACAAAAATCATTTTTAGGTACACAAGTAGTGACTTTATCACAGAAACATCAATAGTTTTGATAAATGTGACCCCTTTCAATGAATAGGCATGACGGTCATTTTGACCTTTTTTCACAAATTAAAAGAAATTGAGAAAATACTCAAAAAATGAATTCCTTTGACAAGGAGTCCTTTTATGTGTACTAGTTGCTAGCAAAAATGATAAACTTGAGTTTTGTCAAATATTTCAAAAAAATGCTTCACAAAAAGGTATATCATCTATAGACATGTATAGATTTCGCGTCAAATGACCAAGTTATGCCCATCCTCATGCCATAGTTTGTGATAATGTGTCCATACTTGACACATAGGGGTAGTCTTGGTATGCAAAACAATTTCCAAAATATTTTCGTAAATATCATTTTCCATTTTTTAAGTGTCAAAAATGATTTTTTAATTAAGCAAGTACGAAACATATGTTACAAAATGTCATGTGCATGGTGAATTTTTTTTATGGATTTCATATTTGGATTCCTCTCATTTTTCTAATCGATTTAAACATTTAATTTGTTAAATTTCGATTTACGGATTTAAAGATATGAATTATTTCATTTTAAATGGAAAATAGAAAAAAGTAGACGCCGACGGCGGCCGTCGGCGTATCAAAGTAGACGCCGACGGCCGCCGTCGGCGTATCAATGCCGTAAAGCCCGTTTGCGTGCCGTCACGGCGGGCCTTGTACGCCGACGACATTGTAGACGCCGACGGCTGCCGTCGGCGTATGTCGGGCTACGCCGACGGGGTTTTTACGCCGACGGCCGCGGCTTCCCTAGCTCACCTTATACGCCGACGGCCCCGACATTTGGCCGTCGGCGTATAATTCGGCCGTCAGCGTCTTGTGGCTTTCCCGTAGTGTACTTGGGCCATTATACTACGGTATGTATCGAGTATAAAACAAAATAATATCGACATATGTTTGGGGGTAATGTAACATGTATATAGTGTGACGGAGGAAAAAAATGGCAAGCAAATTGTCATATGTTTGGTCGTATTACTAGAATGTTAGTGGTCCTGAATTTTTAGCACTTGGCCAGACTAGAGATAGAATCAATTGGAGGAAAAAAAAATCAATCTACTGTATTGTCTATTATTGTTTTTAACTAAAAAGTATAGCTAAGCTGAAGTAGAACAAGTTAAAATGGTTACATCATATTACCTATACTATGTACAATACAATATACCTTGACTAAACGGGTGGTGAATTGCGGGATGGTTGTGTCACTAGTAGAAATGGGCCTATGGTCCCGGTTCGGTTGGGCCTTCAGTCCCGGTTGCCCAACCGGGACTGGCCAATCGGGACCAATGCTGGTCCCGGTTGGGCCACGAACCGGGACCAATGGTTGTCCACGTGGCCTGGTCTGGCTGCTCGTGGGGGGAGACTCATTGGTCCCGGTTCTTAATACGAACCGGGACCAATGAGTGCTTTTTTTTTTTGGTATTTAGGGTTTAGGATTCGATCTCGCCGGTGCCCCCTCTCGCCGGTGCCCCCTCTCCCTCTCGCCGGTGCCCCCTATCGCCGGTGCCCCCTCTCCCTCTCGCCGGTGCCCCCTCTCGCCGGTGCCCCCTCTCCTTCTCGCCGGTGCCCCCTCTCGCTATCGCCGGTGCCCCCTCTCCCTCTCGCCGGTGCCTCCGTCGTCTCCCCCTTCTTCGCATCGCCGACGAGCTCTCCATCGTTTCCGTACGCATATTATACGCTCTACTATATACACAGTACACGTTGATGCATATATAATTAATATTCGATCTCTTGCGAGAATACAACTATTTAATTACATGGAGATAGATCAAGCCATCAAGGCATATTTAGTTCATCGTCCGAAGCATAATGTTCTCCCTTTTCATCGATGGCCTCCCTAAGCAGAAATCCCGCCAATTCCTCTTGAATTGCTCCTACGCGCAGTTTTGGTCGAGCGTCTCCCGCAGGTCGCTCAAATGAGTTGTTCTCCGCTCAGTGGTCAACTCGCGAATGAACTCGCAAACGTAGAATCCACATAAATTACTCCCCGGTGGCTGCTGCGGACATGTCACCGATTTATAAGTTAGCTCATCTTTGAATGGACCTTGTACCTTCTGTTTGAAATGTGTCCAACACCTGCTTTGGCAAAGAAAATGAACAAAGGAGTTATTAATTACTTGACATAAGGGAACGAACGAAAGAGGGCGATATAATGCGATAATGATTGAAATTACTTGTTGAGCATTTCTTTCATGTCGGACCACATGTCTTGGTCCCAACTTAATGAGTCGTGGACTTCAACTGTGGACTTGTCAGGTTGAATGCTTAGCAGAATCCAGTGGAACCTGCGGACGTTTACATAAAGCAGACATGCATAGCTCATTAATTACACTTAACATCGAGAAAGCCAAATAAAAATATGTACAAGACAAAAACACTCACTTGAAGTTGTAAGGAAATAGTATTTCCGTACAGAAATGTTGCATGGTTAAAAAGGTGGTCAGGTCATGCTCCACGTCTTTGGGGTGATTGACTAAGGTATATGAATTCACGATATACGGGTCAACGAACCCGACCTCAAAAACTTTAGTTCTTTTGCATTCCATCATCTTCATTCTGCATAATAGCGTACAAAAGGATATATATATAGTCAGGATAATATAATACAGGCAATGAACGAGCTGAGCTAGAGACTTAATTACGAAAATAAATCACTTACAGACAATAGCAAGAGAGGATAGATTTGTCGAGGGCGCGCTTTTGGAATAACTGGAACAGTTCAGTCAGTTGAACCTGTATAACGTAACGTTTGAAGAAATGCTCCACTCTAACGTCCACCGGAAACCAATCTTTCGCGTCCTTCTTTGATGTGTGCACCAGGTACCAGTTATGCAAATTTCGCATATGTGTTGATAGACGCGCGAGCTCCTCATTACTGACCATAGGCTCCCCTTGGACATATTTCCGTGCCATCTCTAACATTGGCGCAGATTCATAGCCTAAAAGTTGACCAAGGCTCATACCCAAGGCGGTAGCCTGTTCCTTGGCCTGCGATACAGTGACACCAAGTTCTTTAGCAGCAGCCATGGCTCTGGGGTCCAATAATTCCAGGTCCTTATCCATAGCGTCTCTGAAGTCCTTGTCGGCATCGGAACACACTATGAGCGGGGGGACCGATTGATTTTTCTGCTGTCCGAGCTGGGCAATTTGTTTCCCGCTTTTTGCACTTCTTCCCTTGTTCTGCTCAGACTGGGCACGTGCTAGCTTAGTAAGTTCACGACCATAGTCAGATGGCAGATTCATCGATATCTGGGATGGCTGCTCAAGGAAGGACTTTCTCCACTTTTTGGTTTTTGCATCATATACCGGCTTCTGCTCGGGCTTTTTTGGTGCAAAAAAAGCCTTATTGTAGGCAGCCACCTCCGCGGCGTTTTCCGCTACAGTCCTGTCATAAGGTCTAATGGGAAGATTCTTATGAGGTACTGTTGGGAGGGGCGACCTTTTACGTTTCGGTGATCGCTTACCCCTCATAGTACGAGCGGTGGGCGGAAACGGCTGACGCGGCGGCGGAGACGGCTGCGCTGGAGACTGGTGAGGCGGTGAAGAGGACTGTTGCGCTGGAGACTGGTGAGGCGGTGAAGAGGACTGTTGCGCTGGAGACTGGTGAGGAGTCGATGGCCTTGGCTGCCAGTTCGGAAGCACGATGAATTCCTTTGGCCATAGAATGGTCGCTTTCTTGGCTTCTCCAAGTTCAAGCACCTCCCCATCTTCACCTGCAGGGTGTTGCAGCTTCAGCTCCTCATAATCTTTCATCACTTCATCCACCGCGACAACAGCGTAGCCATTTGGAACCGGAGAGAAATGGTAAGTTGGATTAGGTCCAATTGGTACGACATAGCCGACCGCCACCTTAAAGGTTAAGTTAAAAACTTTCACATGCATCTCACAAGGTGTGCTCTCCATGATATCATCCACTGGGTAGCGACGAAGTGGAGCCACTGCATCATCATTACCATCCTGGAGCTCCGTGGAAGCCACGCTGCTTTTCCGATTCGATGGGACACCGGTACCATCGCATGCAGCTTCTACCATGTGCCGTTGAGATTGGCCGCTAGTACCTTGCTGGCTAAGCACGGCAATTTGTTCCTTCTGCAGCTTTAATTCTTCTTCTATATTACGCAGCCGGTCTGCACCAGCGCGTGCTTCCATTGCCTCCTTTTCCTTTCTCCTCTGATGGCTTCTATCAGGAAATTTCTTCCTGTGCTCGGGAATCGCAATTGTCTTGGGCTTGGAGCCAGGTACGCCTCGTAACCGTCCGTCGTGTTCCTTATTCCCAAGGGCGCGTGTGAGCTCGTCATCCTCTCTATCGGGAATGAACCGTCCCTCTTCAACATCCTTTACTGCATTTCTAATTTCTTGGATGGGTAGTAGGGGATTATCTTTGTGTCTTCTGTTATATATGCACTTCCCTTCTGCGTCCAACGTGCCCCCATGCCCGTAAAACCAATTTCTTGCCCGTTCGATCCACTTGAGTGGCTCTGGAGTGATCCCATTAGCCAGCAGGCCCGCCTCAAGTTTCTCCCACTTAGGCATGCTACCAGCGTAGCCACCAGGCCCCATAGTATGGTGGTACATCTTTAGAGCAGCATTTGCCGCATTTTTTGCAGACTTTTCCAGAGCTTCCTCTGATTTCTTGTACGCCACAAATTCTTCCCAGTAGTCCTTTATCTTCTCATACCCTTTATCGAAGTCTGGAGTCTTATTTTTCTTGACAAACAGTTTGTTCAATCTTTTCTTCCAGTTCTTGAATAGCTCGGCCATCTTCTTAAGTGCCCAGTCCTTGACTTTTTGCTCCATGATTTTCCGGGCAATCTTTTCTGCCTCATCTGGATCCTCCTCATCTGAATCCACCTCTGGCGCCGGCAGGGTGAAATTAACCATGAGCTTTCTCCAAAGTCTTTCTTTGCCCTCATCGCTGACATATAGCTGTCCTTTCTCGTTTGGCCGATGCCATTCTCGAACGGTGATCGGGATGAAGTCCCTAACAAGAACTCCGCATTGCTTTACCATTTTATTTTTAACACCAGGGGGAGCAGTCGGTGTGCCGTCTTCAGCGACTCTTTCGATCGTGTACCTTTCTTGGTCGCCCAACTTTTTGGCTGGGCCTCGTTTTGTCCTTACAGAAGATTTGCTCGATCCGGAGGGCTAAAAGAAGAAAGAGCGTTAATATATGTATATATACATCAGAGACTTAATTAATACAATCTTCGGCTTCATTAATATATGTATATGCACCTCGCCGGAGTTTGCAACATTTAATGTTCCACCGGAGCCTTCGGCTTCTCCCTCGTCGGCTTCTCCCTCGCTGACTTCTCCCTCACCCCGGCCGTCGGGTTCTACCTCACCGGAGCCGTCTCTTCGGTTGAGAGACTCATCTCCCTCACCGGAGTTGTTCAAAAACTCCGTGGTGACATCGACAATATCTTCCGGCCCGCGGATTATATCCTGGAGGATATTTTCCTGATCTTCGTCTCGTTCCATAGTTTCTGCAAATTAAGAACAATGCACAAAACTTTAGTTGGGTAACTTGTTCCATATGTCAAGATACATCTACAATATCATCTCATTTGCAAGAACAAATTAGAAACTTCATATGCTGCCGTATCGTAAACCCGTAAACTCGTAAACTCGTATCGTAAACCCGTAAACTCGTTAACTCGTATCGTAAACCCGTAAACTCGTATCGTAAACCCGTAAACTCGTAAACTCGTGTCGTAAACCCGTAAACTCGTAAACTCGTATCGTAAACCCGTAAACTCGTACCGTAAACCCGTAAACTCGTAAACTCGTATCGTAAACCCGTAAACTCGTATCGTAAACCCGTAAACTCGTTAACTCGTATCATAAACCCGTAAACTCGTATCGTAAACTCGTAAGGTCGGAACGAAATTGTTTCCCTAACACAAAAAATCCTAAGTGTTTGAATTTCTAAACCTAAACAAAAAATCCTTTAATTCATACATTCATATATTCATACAATTAAAAAATAGCAATTTCTTCTAAACCCTCACCGAGAGGGGGCGGCGCGAGTGGGGGCGTGGAGGCCGGCCGGCTTCGGGCTCTTCACGTACTGCCGCACTGCAATGTCACTGCAAATTTTTAAACAAAATTGCTAAGTTTCAAAATTGCCAAGTTTCAAAATTTCATTGCAACTAAAAACAAAATTGCTAAGTTTCAAATTTGCTAAAACTAACTAAAACAGTAGCTAAATTCTTATACACAATTTTATCAAATTCTATCTAAAATTCTATCTAAAAATTCTATCTAAAATTAAGTCTATCTAAAATTTAAAATATTTTCTATCTAAAATTTTAAACAACTATCTAAAATTCAACTATCTAAAATTCAACAATTTTAAACAACTATCTAAAATTCAACAATTTTAAACAACACTAACAAATTCTATCTAAAAAAATTCTATCAAATTGTAAACAACACTAACAATTTTAAACAACTATCTAAACAACTATCTAAAAATTCTGTGTGTTGAGCAAATTTGCTACAAATTTGTACTCCTAAAATAATAAACCGCTGATGTCATGCTGACGTCAGCAATGGTGCTACGGCTCGGTGTTGAGCACGAGAGGGAGGGCGTGGGCGCCGCGGCGATCACCTAGAGCAGGAGCAGGCCAATGCCAGTGGAGAGGGAAGGGGCGGGCGCGGCGGAGGCCAGGAGCAGGCCGCCGGCGACGGGAGAGGCGCGACGGCGCGGGGGGCGCGGCGGAGGGCAGGGGGGCGCGATGGGAGGGCCGCCGGAGCAGGGGCGCGCGACGGCGGGGGCCGCGGCGGAGCAGGGCCGCCGGAAAAACGAGCAGGGCTTCGCCGGAAAAACGAGCAGGGCTTCGCCGGCGTGCACGGGCTCCTCCTTCCTCTGGTCCTTAGGCGTTTCTGCGAACTGAATCGGGGAAGGAGAAGGGGAAGCAGTTAAGTAGCAGGGGGTCTTTGGTCCCGGTTGCTCGCAAGAACCGGGACCAATGCCTCTTTGGTCCCGGTTCTTTCCAGCAACCGGGACCAAAGAGTGGGCAGATCAAGCGCGGCATCCACGGACTCATTGGTCCCGGTTCTTGGTAGAAACCGGGACCAAAGAGTCCTTTTTCAAAATTATTTCGAACTTTTCAGTTCTGAAATTTTGTTCCCGCCTTTTTTATTCTTATTTAGGTGTTTGGATATGAATTTCAAATGGTTTTGAATCTGAAAAGACTTTCAACATGAAAAGTTTTTAAATTTGAATAAATAATCCAAAACCATTTTCTGTTTTCTAAAATAATTATTCTAACTATACAAACTATTAACCATTTTGCCATTTTCAATTAAAAATGCATTAACTTTATTGCATATTTTGAATTGACAAAACTTTCAACATGAAAAGTGTTTGAATTTGTATAAATAATCCAAAATCAATTTTACATTATTATTGTCATTTTCAATTTAATATGGATAAATTCATATCTTTAAATCCGTAAGTCGAAACTCGACTAATAATACGTATAAATCGATAAAAATTGATTAAGTAAGATTTATGATTAAGTAATAATAATTATTAATTCAGTTAATTCTATTTTTGGTGTTGTAAAATCCCATGGCAAGCAGAAGTAAATGCAGAACAATTTCAGAAAACCTATATTTGTAAGATGAATGTTTGGTGTTGTAAAATGCAGAAGAAAGCTGATAAAAATTATTAATTCATTTATCTTAATGCATTACATAAAAGGTTTAATACATTATTACACATGATACAATGTCTCACAAGCGCTTGAAAGAAACACACCCCTGATCCAACATCACCAACATTATTCTACATAAACGGACTTGCTGGCTCGAAGGCCGTAGGATTAGGGGGAACGGCGGGAGGAGCCAGCCCCGTGGGCGGCCGCCCGGTTCTCGCGCGCACGTTTGCGGCGGAGGGCAAGATCCATGGAGGATGAGTCTTTCAGCGCCCAATCCAGATCGGAAGCCTCCTTCGCCTTGAGCTGGTAGGAAGTCTTGGCTCGCTGGACAGGGTAGTCGCGGACAGACTGGAAGGAGGCTTCCATGGCCTCCTGTATCTGCAACCCACAACCTTCTTCCCCGTCGTCGCTCCAGTCGAAGTCGTCGTCCTCCTCCTCCTCCGCGGGAGGAGCGGCGGCGCCTGGTGGAGGTGCAGCGGCGCCAGGTGGAGGTGCGGCGGCACCTGGTGGAGCAGGAGGCCGGTAGCTGGGCATTCCTCTCCACGCCGGGCTCGTGGGCATACGGCGGGATAGACTCCCGCGGTTGCGCCCAAGCGCGCTCTGCCGAGCACGCTCGACCTCGTCCAGAAGGCGCTGCGGCGGGCGTGGCGGATCCATCTCGTGGAGACGATGCGTTCGTGGCTAGGAATGGTGGATTAGGGTTTACCCCGTCGGCGACAATATATAAAGACCTCCAGGGCAGCGCTGGGGGAGGACACGTGCCCAGGGAAGCGCTGGGGGAGGACACGTGTCGTGACCGCAAAGCCCGTCTTTAGTCCCGGTTGGTGTTACCAACCGGGACTAAAGAAGCACACAGATCGTGTGTTTCTTTCAATCGCTTGTGAGCCGTTGGATCAGGGGTGTGTTTCTTTTGAGGGATTGTGAGCTGTTGGATCAGCAGTATCACGACCACTTCGTGAGCCACATGACCCGGTTGGTGTTACCAACCGGGACTAAAGAAGCACACGGATCGTGTGTTTCTTTCAAGCGCTTGTGAGCCGTTGGATCAGGGGTGTGTTTCTTTTGAGGGATTGTGAGCTGTTGGATCAGCAGTATCACGACCACTTCGTGAGCCACATGACCCGGTTGGTGTTACCAACCGGGACTAAAGAAGCACACGGATCGTGTGTTTCTTTCAAGCGCTTGTGAGACGTTGGATCAGGGGTGTGTTTCTTTTGAGGGATTGTGAGCTGTTGGATCAGCAGTATCACGACCACTTCGTGAGCCACATGACCCGGTTGGTGTTACCAACCGGGACTAAAGAAGCACACGTACCCTATATATAGCCGCCCTCCTCAGACAAGTTACTCACTCACACAAAACATTCCAGCGTCACTCGGAGAGGCATCTTTGGGCAACCAGCGGCAAGACGTCTCTGATGACCTGCGACCGTTCCAAACGGTTGCAGATCATCAGAGACGTCTTGCCGGACGGTTGTAGATCATCAGAGACGTCTTACCGCTGCTTGGATCGAAGTGGCGCTCAAACTCACGAGCCACCGTCGGGCTGTATGCAGGGGGAACTGTGTTTGGACGGGAGGTGTGGGAGCCGACAACCACCTACCACGCGTGTTTCACCACATAAAGGTTTAATACATTACTACACATCACATAAAGGTTTAATACATTACATTGATTTACATAAAAGCCATGAACCCTTCTTCGCGTATGTCCCTGGCCTATGATCGCTTCAGCCGTAACCATGGAGCATCTTCATTATTTAACGGGATGCTTGGGTCAGTTCTCACTGTGAAGGGCGGAATTTCATCAAACTTATCATAATCTGCTGACATGTCTGTCTTGTCCTCGACTCCCACGATGTTTCTTTTCCCTGAAAGAACTACGTGACGCTTTGGCTCATCGTCTGATGTATTCGTTTGCTTGTTTTTTCTTTTTTTCGGTCTGGAGGACATGTCCTTCACATAGAAAACCTGAGCCACATCATTGGCTAGGACGAATGGTTCGTTCTTGTAACAACCAAGATTCTTGAGATCCACTGTTGTCATCCCGTACAGCTGGTCTACCTTTATCCCTTCTCCATTCATGTTGACCCAACTGCACCGAAACAAAGGGACCTTAAAAGTAGGTCCATAGTCAAGTTCCCATATCTCCTCTATGCGACCATAGTATGTGTCCTTTTGCCCATCGTCGTTTGTTGCATCAAAGCGGACACCACTGTTCTGGTTGGTGCTCTTTTTATCTTGGGCGATCGTGTAAAATGTATTCCCATTTATCTCGTACCCTTGGAAATTCAATACAGTCGAAGATGGTGACGCGGCCAACAAGTAGAGCTGTTCTCCGACAGTGGTGTCATTCATGAGCTGTAATCGCAACCAACTGCCGAAGGTCTCCATGTGTTTTTCTTTAATCCAGGAGTCATCCTTCCCCGGGTTCTTGGAGCGTACATAATTCTTGTGTTCCTCGATATACGGAGCCACGAAGGTGGAACTTTGTAGAACTGTGTAGTGTGCTTGAGTTAAAGAATGCCCGTCCCTACATATCAGTGCTTTCTTTCCTAGCGTGCCTTTTCCACTCAGTCTCCCCTCATGCCGCGATTCAGGAACACCAATCGGCTTAAGGTCAGGAATAAAGTCAACACAGAACTCAATGACCTCTTCTGTTCCATAGCCCCTTGAGATGCTTCCTTCTGGCCTAGCACGGTTATGAACATATTTCTTCAAGACTCCCATGAACCTCTCGAAGGGGAACATATTGTGTAGAAATACAGGACCGAGAATGGCAATCTCGTCGCGTAGGTGAACCAGGAGATGCGTCATAATATTGAAGAATGATGGGGGGAACACCAACTCGAAGCTGACAAGACATTGGACCACAGCCTTCTGTAAACTTGGTAGAGTTACTGGATCGATGACCTTCTGAGATATTGCATTGAGGAATGCACATAGCTTCACAATGGGTACTCGAACATTTTCCGGAAGAAGCCCCCTCAATGCAACCGGAAGCAACTGCGTCATAATCACGTGGCAATCATGAGACTTCAGGTTCTGGAATTTTTTCTTTGCCATATTTATTATTCCCTTTATATTTGACGAGAAGCCAGCCGGGACCTTGATACTGCTCAGGCATTCAAAAAATATTTCCTTCTCTGCTTTGGTAAGAGCGTATCTGCTTAAGTATTGACGCCCTTTATCCGTCTGCTTGTTGTATGGGTCTTTCATACGTTGCTGGTCTGCCCGTGCTTCCGGTGTATCTTTTGTCTTCCCATACACGCCCAGGAAGCCTAGCAGGTTCACGCAAAGATTCTTCGTCACGTGCATCACGTCGATTGAAGACCGGACCTCTAGGACTTTCCAATAGGGTAGCTCCCAGAATATAGAGCACTTCTTCCATATGGGTACGTGGTTGTCAGCGTCATTCGGAACAGATAGACTGCCAGGACCCTTTCCAAAGATTACTTCTAAATCCTTGACCATGTCATATATAACATCACCATCAGGGAGGTTAGGCTTCTTCCGGCGATCTGCCTCACCGTTGAAATGCTTGCCGGGCTTTCTTACGGCATGACCGTTCGGAAGAAATCGACGATGCCCCAGGTACACATTCTTGTTTCCCAAATGTATACTTTCAGTCTTATCTAAACAGTGCGTGCATGCATTGTATCCCTTGTTTGACTGTCCTGAAATGTTACTAAGAGCAGGCCAATCATTGATGGTTACGAACAGCAACGCTCGTAGGTCAAATTCCTGTTGTTTGTGCTCATCCCACACACGTACACCTGGTTCGGACCACAACTGCAAAAGTTCATCAACTAATGGCCGTAGGTACACATCAATGTCGTTGCCGGGTTGCTTCGGGCCTTGGATGAGCACTGGCATCATAATGAACTTCCGCTTCATGCACAACCAAGGAGGAAGGTTGTAGATACATAGAGTCACGGGCCAAGTGCTATGACTGGAGCTCTGCTCCCCAAAAGGATTAAAGCCATCTGTACTTAGACCAAATCTTAAGTTCCTTGCGTCATCTGAAAATGTCGGGAACTCTCTGTCGATTTTTCTCCACTGGGACCCATCGGCGGGGTGTCTCAACTTCCCGTCTTTCTTACGCTCTTCTTTGTGCCATCGCAACAACCTGGCATGCTCTTTGTTTCTGAACAGACGTTTCAACCGTGGTATTATAGGAGCATACCACATCACCTTAGCAGGAACCCTCTTCCGGGGGGGCTCGTCATCGCCCTCAACATCACCAGGGTCATCTTGTCTTATCTTGTACCGCAGTGCATTGCATACCGGGCATTTATCCATGTTCTCGTACTCACCGCGGTACAGGATGCAGTCATTAATGCATGCATGTATCTTCTGCACATCTAATCCTAGAGGGCAGATAGTCTTCTTTGCTTCGTATGTAGTCTCGGGCAATTCGTTATCCTTTGGAAGCTTCGGCTTCATTATTTTCAGTAACTTCTCAAATCCCTTGTCAGAACAACCAGTCTCTGCCTTCCATTTCAGCAGTTCCAGTGTGGTACCGAGCTTTGTGCTGCCATCTTCGCAGTTTGGGTACAGCAACTTTTTGTGATCCTCAAGCATGGCCTCCAACTTTAGCTTCTCCTTTTCTGTATCGCATTCTCGCTTTGCATCAGAAATGACCCCACCAAGACCATCAGCGGGCTCATCTGATGCCCGATGTTCACCTCTTTCTTCTTCAACGTCTTCCATAACAGTATCACCGCATTCCTCAGGGAACATAGGATAGTTGTCATCATCCTCCTCTTCTTCATTGTCTTCCATCGTAACCCCTCTTTCTCCGTGCTTGGTCCAACAATTATAGCTGGGCATGAAACCTTTCCGAATCACGTGGTCTTGAATGGTTCTCGGGTCAGGGTACTCCCTGACGTTCCGACACTTCTCACATGGACAAGGCATAAAATTATTCACTTTGTTTGCCTCAGCCACATCGAGAAATTTATGCAGGCCTGCAATAAACTCGGAACTGCGTCGTTCGCCGTACATCCATCGCATCCGTGCATCCATCTGCATCATATATATCATTAAGTTTATCAAATACCATTACAATAACATCTTGAATAGTGAAATGACCACGGTGCGGGTCGGGCATAGTTGCTAACCACGGTGCGGGTCGGGAATAGAGAAATTTATGCAGGCCTGCAATATTTCTGTATCAATTACAGATGAAAAGGATATAGTTGCTAACCTCGGTGCGGGTCGGGCATTTCATCGAACACATCTTGTGCGTGGCAAAGAGAAAAAAAACTAGCACCTCCACTTCCCACCAATCCAGGAAAAAAAAACAGAGGAGAGAGGGGGGGGGGTGGGGGCAACAATATATAGGCAGGGGAGGGGTATTGGTCCCGGTTCTTGGCACGAACCGGGACCAAAGCTCCGCGGCATGCCACGTGGTCCGGCTCTGGAGCTTTGGTCCCGGTTCATGCCAAGAACCGGGACCAATGCCCCCAACCGAACCGGGACCAATGCCCCACGGGGCCCTGGCAGCTCGAACCGGGACCAGTGCCAGGCACTGGTCCCGGTTTTTGCCTGAACCGGGGCTAATGGCAAACAGTACTCCGGACGAAAAGTCCTTTTTCTACTAGTGTGTGGACTCACGGTAAAAAGACAGAAGATGAACGACGCCGTAGTACTCGGCTGCCTGGACATGCTGGAAATCAAAGTCCAACGTCGGTGGCGGCAGCGAGTAGTAGACCTCCTCGCACCCTGCTAAGTCGGTCGATCTAGTTAGGCGAGAGCGGAGGTGGAAAATGGCCAGCCTTCAAACTGGAGTATAGTACAGTAGTACACGAGATACATCAGTCGTGGACTATCTTGGCGATTCGATTACGTTACAAGAGATCCAGGGATTGACCAGCTGAGATGATCTGCTGACACTATATATATCTGCCACGTGTCAGTCCTAGTTTTCGCAGATCCGTGCGCACGTGATAATTTCGTCTCATCTACTGCACGGGCCTCATCGATCGTAGTGCTAGGGAGTACTGTTAAGAAGGTCGGCGGAAGAGAAGGGAGTCGTGACCAAGAGTCAACGTCCTCACGTGATCTTTCTGCAGTAGGTCAAGTGCGCAGCTATATATCCGGTTGACGCCTTAATTTAGGAGATTTAGAAGAAAAAAATCAAAATAAATTAGGACGAACACAGAGTCATGTACGATGTCGGGAAAATTCAAATCCAGATTTAGAAGCATGATTTAAGGGCACAAGTAACAAATTTCTCAGCATTTCTAGTGATATATAGCGGGATAGATTCAAAGCCCAAGTTGCGTAGTTTTCTATTTTATTTTCACTTCCCGACTTATAAATATTCCGAGTTGAATCCTGCAATATGTTAAATGCGAGTATCATCTTTGGTGTTCGTACACTGTTTCAGTAACATCACTGCTTCGGATCCACGTGGAAAAAGACAAAAGGAAGGGAGGATATTTTGAGCGACTGACAGGTAGGATCCACGTGGCCGTTCACAGTTTTTTTTATAGAGTTAGCAATTATAGGTGCCATGCACCCATACGTCTCTGACACAAAATATACACATGCGTACATCGCATATGTAGTACCATGAATGTGAATGGAAAAAATTCAGCTAACCAAATATGTGTGGCCAACTCGAAATTTAGTCGGCCGCCGATGTTATAATGCACACCGTACCGTACCACATTGTGATCTGTTTCCAGCTCCAACATGATGTAAATGGTTCAACCGAACCTACAACCGACGTTAGTGATCAACTCCTAGTATCATGCATCAGTACGTCGATCAAACAATAAGACATGCGTCACACTCACCGAGTTCAAGCCTTTTAATTATGTCAGTGATCGTCAACCGGACGGCGGTTAGCTGTGTTGTTGCTGCATGCGTGCTAGAGAGTTGGCGAGTAGTCACCCTCCAACGGCAGTGGCGGAGCCAGCGGGTGTGCAGGGTGAGCCCTGGTACACCCAGAATTTTTGAGATTTTTTTTAGTAGTTCATATGTCACATAACATGCAGTAAAAAAAATCAAAATCCTAGTAAAAAAAAAGAAAAGTCCACCCGGACCCGTGCGCTCACTTCCTTCGATCCTTCCTCTCGCTCTCCGTCTCGCATCGCATCTCGCCCTCGCTTCCTGCCTCCCTCGCGCTCTGTGCGGCGTGCGCTCGCTTCCTGCATCCCTCGCGCCCTTGCCCTCGATTCACTTCGGCTGCCGGCGGCGGAGAGCGCATCGAGCACCTGAGCCGGCTGAGCGAGCGCCGAGCGGCATCGAGCGTCGCCGGCCCGCCGCGCCGAACCGGAGCCGAAGCGAGCGCATACAGGAGTCGGGGGGCCGGGCCGCCGGGGATGACCAGATCTGTCCAGCTGAGCGCCTGAGCAGCCGAACCGGAGCAGCACCACTGGGATTCTGCAGGAAGAGGAAGGCATCATGCGAGGTAGTTCCCCAATCCCCACTTCCCCTGTTTCATGCTTCACACTTCGGCAGTTCCCCTTTGTATCGCGGTAGGTTCTGTTTTGATTTTAGTCAGCTGTTTTCCTGTCAATCCAAGACATATCTAGTACCGCATTAGGCATTTAGGATCTGTTTTTTCTGTCTGTACACTAGTTTTGATCTAGTTTGTTGTTATTTTTGTTGTAGATTTGTCAAACATGAAGAGAGGCAGTGGCCATATTGCGGCACTTTTCGGCAAATATGAAGCAAAGAAATTTGCTTCTTCTGAATCTCCATCAGTTGTGGTTGATTTGCAAGCTGAAAGCACTCCAGGAAGTGCAAATTTGCTGCAGTTTTAGAATTCTCCACCTCCGGTTGATACAAGTATTGAGACCGAAACTGATGCTCAACCAACAACAACATCATCACCCCATTTGCCGAGTGGAGAGTTAGCGGATACTTATCTCCCATTTGAATGTGATCCAGCAAAGAGAATTCCAATTTCAAGTAAGACTATATTCTACTCGTGTTATCTTTTGTTAATGTAAGACTATTTAATATTATCAACTATTTGTATGGTTACTTTTGTTACCTTCAAACATATTTGGTGAGCTATAATATTGTGAGACTTCGACTTATTTACATTGTTCTTTCCGTACAATTGTGAATTACATTGTTGTCAAAAAAAAATCGCCGGTGGCACACCCTTTGATAATTTCCTAGCTCCGCCACTGTCCAACGGTCCAAGAACTGACCAACATGCCATTGCCTTTTCTAGCTCTCATCTCGTCGTCATCAGTCCTTACTACTCCCTCCGTTCCAAATTAATTGACACAGTTTTAGTATAAAGTTGTAATAAAACTGCGTCAATTAATTTGGAACAGAGTGAGTACAAGCTAGCAACAACAAAGTATATTCGGGAGACTTAGAGAAGCAGCAAAGGCTAGCTATATAGTGTCCTTTGGAACTCACTACTTTTAATTTTCCAGTCACGTTTTTTTCTTCCTCTCTATCAATATTAACTGTGATATATATTGGAGGTGGAGGATGTACTAGGTTGATTAACAAGTTCATCTAGCTCTGATATACACTCACTTTAGCTAGCGACATGTACATGTGTACAAACGTACAAAGAACAAGCTTGCAGGACAGGCATGCTTCCACCGATCTACGTAAGGCATACGTACCAACCGGCTGGTGTGCATGCAGCGGTAGTACTATATATGCAACGAACTCAACCTTCGTCGTTTTTTTTGTAAGTACTATTTGCATGCATGCATGCACGCATGCAACGTGGTCGACAAATTAGCCTTTTGTCCTTGGGCTTTTTTCCTGTTAATTGACAACATGTGATCAGATCGTTCGGTGTGGTGTTGGTCACATGCATGTGTGTTTTGTGGTCTTCCAATAATTGAAGTTCATGTCATCTTTTAACATTTTCCAGTTTTTTCAACGGGCTATAGGTAGGTAGTGGTTGCTACTGCTCGATGCAGCGGATAATTTTGCTACTGGTTCGTACGATCCTTTACCCTGTTCAAGTGGATACCCAAGCTATTCGGTCTGTAGAGGTGAGGCAACATGATTATATGCCACAGGAAGACGAAGCAACAGAGTTCAACTTTCATGCGAAATGATGCACATCCAACACAAACGGTCGACCGTATATCAGTATATGTGCATATGACATGACCAACAGACCACAGCAAACGAGACACCATCATGCATGGGCACGGGATGATCAATGATATATACGGTGGCCACAGTGAAACTCTGTTATATTTACCTTGTCATGCATGCCATCCATACCGTCAATTTCCTCTTCAAACTGTACGTAAGACCAATGGCGGAGCTATGTAGATGCCGGGGGTGAGGGCACTAGTGGAAACCATGCCTTTGGTCCAGAGCCACATTTGGCTCTAGTCCCAGGTGGCTTACGAACCGGCACTAGAGCGTGCTCTAGTCCCGGTTCAACGGCTACGAGGCGGCGCAGCTCCGGTCCCGGGTCGGTGGGCACCTCTAGTCCCGGGTCGTGATACCACCCGGCACTAGAGGTGCCGCGGCAGGCAGCCGCAGAGGAGGGCCCGCGCGATAATCTCTAGTCCCGGGCTGTATCGCGGCCCGGAACTAGAGGTGGAGCTTTAGTACCGGGTCGTGATACAACCCGGGACAACCGCTCTCACTATATCATCTTCCACCCCCGAGAGCAGCTAGCCCTGCATTTTTCAGCCCGAGTTCATCTCCATTTCCTCCATTGTTTCCTCTCTCTAGCTCGAGTTTATCCCCATTTTTTTCCACGATTTGTCAAGATTAGCGGCACCCATCTATCCAAGGTTAGCAACTTGATCCTTTCATCCGGCATTGCTCATTTTAGCTCATTTCCTTACTAGCTTGGCTAATTTCATTTTTGTAGTGCTTGGTAGGTGTTTGATGAAATGCCTAAGTTAGGAATTTTATTTGTTTTATATGCAATTTGAGCTCAAATTAAAGTATGATTTGTGGGTTTTAGTGTCGTACCCGTCCTCACCGCCGTCGATCGCCCGCGCCGTCCTGTCACCGGCACCACCTCGGTGAGCCTCTTGTTTTTATATTTTATTTAAAAAAAACTTTGTTTTATGATTTCTACGCATAGTTATTAGTTGTATAATTTTCTTAAATTGTTTTTTATATGTATAGTGCCATGGTTTTGATATCCGTCCTCGTCGGCCCTCATCCGGTCTATGATTCGGATGTGGTATACTTTTATAACTATTACTTTCATTTCGTTTTATGACAATTATGCCGGCCAACTTGACATAGATATATTTTTATCTAGGAGGTAGTTGAACCGGAAATTCCAACCGACCCTATTGTCGAGTTTTTTGAAAAAGAAAACAATGATTTGAAAGCAAAATTGAAAAGAAGTGAAGATCTTTATCTCCAATGCTTAGAAGAGAAGATGAAATTGGAGTTCAAGCTTGCCGACGTCGTGGATGCTAACGAGATCAAGATGGATGCAATGCGCTTGGATCACGAGATCAAGATGGATGCAATGCGCTTGAAGATTAAAAAAATTAGAAGTTATGCCATTAGTCAAGAGGCTTGGTATCATTATGCTGTTGGTTCAATAATTACCTTAGTTACGATTTTGATCGCATTTGTTGTTGGATTTAATTTTTTGGATAGTTGTATGTTGGTTTAAATGTATGTTTTATGAGAACTATGTATTACATTTGGTCACTACTCTACTTTGGTTTTAATGTGATGAACTTGTATTAATGAATAGCGGTTATTGCGTTTGACATACTTATATAATGCAGATGAGCCATCCATGGATGTACGCTGACCGACGCTCTACCGAGTACATGCAAGGCGTGCAATCTTTTCTCAATGTGGCTGAGGCAAACAAGCGGGATGGTTTTATGTGTTGTCCATGCCTTAAATGTCAGAATGAGAAGGATTACCCTCGGTCACAAACCATTCACATCCACCTGATTCAGTTTGGTTTCATGCCCGGCTGTAATTGTTGGACCAAGCACGGAGAAAGAGGGGTTATGATGGAAGACAACGAAGAAGAAGAGAACGATGACAACTACATGTGCCCTGAATACGGTGGTAATGCAACGGGGGAAGCTGAAGATGAAGAGGTACCAGATGAGCCCATCATACATGATGATTTACGTCGGGTCATCGTTGATGCACAGACCGAAGTAGAAAGTGCACTTGAGAAGTTGAAGTTGGAGCGCATGTTAGAGGATCACAAAAAAAAATTGTACCCAACTTGCGAAGATGGCAACACAAAGCTCGGTACCACACTGGAATTACTGCAATGGAAGGCAGAGAATGGTTTATCTGACAAGGGATTTGGGAATTTACTGAAAATAATGAAGCAAAAGCTTCCAAAGGATAACGAATTGCCTGACAGTACGTATGAAGCAAAGAAGGTTATCTGCCCTCTAGGATTAGATGTGCAGAAGATACATGCATGCATTAATGACTGCATCCTCTACCACGGTGAGCAGTACGAGAATATGAATGAATGCCCGGTATGCGGTGCATTGCGATATAAGATCAGACGAGATGACCCTGGTGATGTTGAGGGCCAGCCCCCCAGGAAGAGGGTTCCTGCCAAGGTGATGTGGTACGCTCCAATAATACCACGGTTGAAACGTTTGTTCAGAAACAAAGAGCATGCCAAGTTGTTGCGATGGCACAAAGAAGACCGCAAGAGCGACGAGATGTCGAGACACCCGGCTGATGGGTCGCAGTGGAGAAAAATCGATACAGAGTTCAAGGAATTTGCACGTGACGCAAGGAACTTAAGGTTTGGTCTAAGTACGGATGGCTTTAATCCTTTTGGGGAGCAGAGCAGCAGTCATAGCACCTGGCCTGTGACTCTATGTATCTATAACCTTCCTCCTTGGTTGTGCATGAAGCGGAAGTTCATTATGATGCCAGTGCTCATCCAAGGCCCGAAGCAACCCGGCAACGACATTGATGTGACCTGAGGCCATTAGTTGAAGAACTTTTACAGTTGTGGCATGATGAAGGGGTACATATGTGGGATGAGTACAAACAGGAGCCATTTGACCTACGAGCGTTGTTGTTTGTAACCATCAATGATTGGCCTGCTCTTAGTAACATTTCAGGACAGTCAAACAAGGGATACAATGCATGCACGCACTGTTTAGATAAGACTGAAAGTACATATTTACGTAACAAGAATGTGTACCCGGGGCATCGTCGATTTCTTCCAACGCAGCATCCCGTAAGAAAGAGAGGCAAGCATTTCAAAGGTGCGGCAGATCGCCGGACGAAGCCACCCCTCCCTACTGGTGATGTTATATATGATATGGTCAAGGATTTAGAAGTAATCTTTGGAAAGGGTCCTGGCGGACAGTCTGTTCCGCATGACGCTCACGGACACGTACCCCTGTGGAAGAAGAAGTCTATATTTTGGGATCTACCCTATTGGAAACTCCTAAAGGTCCGCTCTGCAATCGATGTGATGCACGTGACGAAGAATCTTTGCGTGAACCTGCTAGGCTTCTTGGGCGTGTATGGGAAGACAAAAGATACGCCGGAAGCACGACAGGACCAGCAACTTATGAAAGACCCAGACAACCTGCATCCAATGAAGACGGATAAAGGACGTCTAAGTCTTGCTAGCTACGCTCTTACCAAAGAAGAGAAGGAGATATTTTTTGAAGTCCTGAGCAGTATGAAGGTCCCGTCTGGCTTCTCGTCGAATATAAAGGGAATAATAAATATGGCAGAGAAAAAGTTCCAGAACCTAAAGTCTCATGACTGCCACGTGCTTATGACTCAATTGCTTCCGGTTGCATTGCGGGGGCTTCTACCGGAAAATGTTCGACTACCCATTGTTAAGCTATGTGCGTTTCTCAATGCAATTTCGCAGAAGGTAATCGATCCAGCCACTCTACCAAGGTACAGAAGGATGTGGTTCAATGTCTCGTTAGTTTTGAGTTGGTGTTCCCACCATCCTTCTTCAATATTATGACACATCTCCTAGTACACCTGGTAGACGAGATTATCATCCTGGGTCCTGTATTTCTACATAATATGTTCCCCTTTGAGAGGTTCATGGGAGTCTTGAAGAAGTATGTTCATAACCGTGCTAGGCCAGAAGGAAGCATCTCCAAAGGCTATGGAACAGAGGAGGTCATTGAGTTTTGTGTTGACTTTATTCCTGGCATTAAGCCGATTGGTCTTCCTGAATCACGACATGAGGGTAGACTGAGTGGAAAAGGCACTCTAGGAAGGAAATCAACAATATGTAGGGACGGGCATTCTTTCACACAAGCACACTACACAGTTCTACATAATTCCAGTTTGGTGGCTCCGTATATCCAGATACACAAGGATATTGTACGCTCCAACAACCCGGGGATGGATGACTCCTTGATTACAAAGGAACACGTGGAGAATTTTGGCGGTTGGTTGCAAACACATCTCAACAATGACAACACTGTCTCAGATGAGCTGTACTTGTTGTCTAGGGGACCATCTTCTACTATTTGGACTTTCCAAGGGTACGAGATAAATGGGAATACATTTTACACAAACGCCCAAGATAAAAAGAGCACCAACCAAAACAGTGGTGTCCGCTTTGATGATTCAACAAACAACAATGGGCGAAAGGTCACGGTCACATATTATGGTTACATAGAGCAGATATGGGAACTTGACTATGGACCTTCTTTTAAGGTCCCTTTGTTCTGGTGCAAATGGTTCAACCTGAAAGGCGGCGGGGTAAATGTAGACCCATTGTACGGAATGACTACAGTGGATCTCAAGAATCTTGCATACGACACCGAACCATTCGTTCTAGCCAATGATGTGGCTCAGGTTTTCTATGTGAAGGACATGTCTACCAAACCAAAAAAAAAAAGATAAGCAAGCGAATACATCAGCCGATGAGCCAAAGCGCCACATAGTTCTTTCAGGGAAAAGAACCATCGTGGGAGTGGAGGACAAGACAGACATGTCAGAAGATTATAATAAGTTTCATGAAATTCCGCCCTTCAAAGTGAACACTGACCCAAGCATGAAGTTAAATGAAGAAGATTGTCCATGGTTACGGCGCAATCAGAAGAAAGGGACACACACGAAGAAAAAGTGAAGACTAGATAGGGATGTTGTTGGTGATGTGTAATAATGTATTAAACTTTTATGTATAACTGTGTTCTGAAAACTCAGAAGAGAACTCTAAACATTGATATTTGGAAAACAGAAAATGGTTTTGGATTAGTTATTCAAATTCAAACACTTTTCATGTTGAATTTTTTGTCAGATTCAAAAGTATGCACAAGTTATTCAAATTCATATTCAAACACTTTTCAAATTCACTTTTGGGCATTTTGCGTGCAAAAATTTAAAATTTGGGCCCTTCACGCAAAAAACAGACCTCTAGTACCGGGTGGAGCCACCACCCGGGACCAGAGGTGCGTTTGCGCGCTGGGGTCGCGTTTGCGAAAACACCTCTGGTCCCGGGTGGTTGCTCCACCTGGTACTAGAGGACCTCTAGTACCGGACTTTGGCTCGGCCCGGGACCAGAGGTCCCTGGGTATAAATTCCCAGGCCTCCATCTGGGTCAAACCACGACCCGGGAGATCGAAATCGCGCCCCAGCCGCCGCCGCCGCCGTCCGACGCCGTCAGGCTGCCAAAATCGCGCCTCCGCCGCCGGCCGCCGCGCTCCCTCGCCCTCCGACGCCGTCGCCGCCCTCCGCGCCGCCGTCGCCGCCCTTCGCCGCGAGGCCGCTGCGCCGCTCCGGCCCTCCGCCGCGAGGCCCTCCACCGCAGGCGAGGCCCTCCGCCGCTCGTCGCCGCCCTCCGCCGCCGTCGCCGCCCTTCGCCGCGAGGCCGCTGCGCCGCTCCGGCTCCGCCGCGAGGCCGCTCCGCCGCGAGGCGCCGCCGCTCCGGCCTCCGCCGCAAGAGGTAGTTAATTTTTAGTTTAGTTTTTTTAGTGTAATTTAGTGTTAGGCATTTTTGGGTTAGAAATTTTAGTTTTAGTGTAATTTAGTGTTAGGCATATATAGTGTTAGCAAATTTTAGGGTTAGAAATTTTAGTTTTAGTGTTAGGAATTTTTGTGTTAGTTAATTTGGTACTAGATGTTAGGAATTTTTGTGTTCGGAATTTTTGTTTTAGTGTTAGGAATTTGGTGTAGATTTGTGCTAAGTGTAGAAATTTAGTGTTAGAAATAAAAATGGATTAGGGTAGATTTGAAAGGTTAATGCATGTGAGAGGCGGAATCTATTAGTGATATTATTCGTGATGTATTAGGGTTAAATAAAAATGGACCCGAGCTATGTAACTGGATAAAGATGTATGAGCGATACTTTTGCATATTTGTAAAGTTCCCTACTTTGAATTATTCTGCTAATGCTATCATTGTTTTATTTTTCTTTTGTATTAGTTAAGCAATGGATGGAGATGTTCCTCCCTTCGAAAGCAGAGAAGGGGAAGAAGTGTTGTTAGACTTTATCCGGCAACCCGTGGATGGTGCTGAAGACAGTGGAGCAGAAGAATATGGCTCACAGTTTTTGAACGAGTCCTATCAGGGAATGGAGCTGGAACGAAGCGTCCAAGCGCAAACGAGCACAGAGTGCAATGACGACTTGCAAATTGGTGAACCCCCGCAGTCCGGCGAGGTATATTAAGCCTCTGTTGATCAGATGCACAAATTGATTTGTATATATATATTAACAAATGTTTCTTCTTTTTAGACCTCTGCATCGACCCAATCTAGTAAACGAGGCCATGCCAAAGGGTTGGGAACAGATGCGCATTTCAGAATTGATGTAGTCTCTGCAGATGGCAAACCGTTGGAGCCCCCGAAGAGCGCATCTAAGTTTGTGCATCAATGCGGAGTTGTTGTCAGGGACAATGTTCCGATCAGCCTTCAGGAATGGAATAAGCAAAAAAACATAGAGGGAGACAATTATTATGTCAGCATCAGAACTAAAAAAGTTCTTTGGGAGAAGCTCAGAGCACATTTCACCCTGCCGGTGTTGGATTGTCCCGAAAGGACAGAAGCCATGACGAACAAAGTCAAGCATTGGGCTCTGAAGAAGATGGCTGAACAATTCAATAACTGGAAGAACAGATTATACCGTGATTGGGTCGAGAAAAAGAAAGCTCCAGATTTCACTGGAACACTAGAGAGGCAGCGGGCTCACTGGGAGGCATTTCTGCAATACAAGGATTCAGAACTAGCGCAGCAAAGATCGAAAACGAATAAGTTGAATGCAGCGAAAAAGAAATATCACCATAAGTTGGGTGGAGGTGGCTACGTAGCTGCCGAGCCTAAGTGGGATCTGATTGAGGCCACTATGCGCGAAAAAGGGATCATTCCAGTTACAGATAGGTGGCCCCATAGGGTCAGAAATTGGATGCTTGCTCATGGGGCGGAGTATGACGCATCAGGTGATTTAATAGTTGATGAAACAAAAGAAACTCCTATACCCCGGCAAACAATTCTTGATGCAATCGCCGATGCTCATGAGGGAAGGTTTTTTCCCGATAGAGAATACGACGAGCTGTCAAAGGCCCTCGGTACTAAAGAAAAAGGAGGACATGTTCGAGGCTTGGGAGGTGTGACGTGGAATGAAGGGTTTCCCGAGGACCGTGAATCTTATAGAAGCGAGCAAGAGCAAAGAGGAGAAAGGAGCAGGAGCATTCAGACCGGTTGAGCAAAGTAGAAAGTATGATGAGCGAACAACAGAAGCAACTAGATGAATTGCGGCGCGAGCGAGCTAGTCAAGGGGCAACTCATCAGCTGCAGCTGCAAGATAGTCAACGGAAAAGCAGCGTGGCTTCCACGACGGTCGGTGCTGATGAGGCATCGAACCAAACCTACCCCGTGGATTTTATCACTGAGAAGACAAGTTGTGAGCTACATGAGGCAGTGAGAAACTTAACCATGAAGGCGGCGGACGGCTATGCTTTAACTTGTGAATCTACAGCACTGTATCGTGGCAATGAGATTCCAGATGGCTATGCTCGTGTCGGCGTGGATCAAGTTGAACCCGGATTTGAATCACTCGAACTTCAAATCCCTGGAGGTGATGATGAGAGGACACTGGGAGATGTCCAGGGTGGACTCATTCTATGGCCCAAGAAATTGATCAAGTTTCCAGGCTGGACACCAAGGCCACCATCGCCTCCTCCGAGTCGAGATGACGGCAGTGACGACCACCACGACATGAGTCCATCTCGATCTCGCCCGCGTCAGCCGACTCCGCCGCCGCGTCAGCTGACTCCGCCACCGCCTCAGCCGACTCCTCAGCCGTCTCCACCGCCTCCGCCCACTAAGGCTAAGGGTCAAAAGGGGGTGAAGACCGCCGCCATGGGTTCCCGACCCAAACCCCGACTTGAGCCCCTCCCAAAAGTACCGAAGGTTCCTCCCCCGAGACCTTACGACGTCGTCGTCGAGACGACTCCAGAGCAAGACAGCGCGTGGCTACAAGCCGAATCGAGAAGACAGTTTGCGGACATGGCTGCGAAAAGAAAACCCCCCCAAAGGAAGTATATACGACAGATCAAACAAAGTGGGCTACGGATTTTCTTACTCATCCATCGCAAATTTCGATAAATAGGCCAGATGACTATGTACGTTGTATGAGGAGAACTCCCGCCTCCAGCGGGAAAAGGAGAAGAGAGGTTGCCCAGCTCGGAGAGCAGTCAAATCAGTCCATCTCCCCGCTCAAGGTGGCCACTGATATGGGCTCTGCGCACGCGGAGGATTTGCTGCAGAACTTGGTATTTCACTTTCTAGCTGGAAGCAGAAGATCTCCCCTCCCTTAGGCCACCTGATAAATGGACATGGGAATACGGGAAGTCTCTACTGCCACCTGATCAGGTCGAGAATCTACCAACACAAATGCTAAGACTGCATAAATGGTACATGGAAGTCACAAAGCTAGATCGAAAAGTGCTCCTTGTGCAAGTTACAGATGAACATTTCAACGGTAGAGACGAGTTAACTATTTATCTTGAAGAACTCTATCAGTTATACCAGCTTGACGCCCTCGACTTGAGTATCGTCAGTACCTATTGTCTGTAAGTGATTCAATTCATTTATTTTCTAAAATAAAGTCTATAGCTTAGCTCGGTCATTGCCTGTTCTAATTATGCTCACTACGCTATTATGCAGAATGAAGAGCGATGAATGTGACAGAAAACACATATTTGAGATTGGGTTCATTGACCCAACCCGAGTTAATGAAAAAATGCTACGGGGCTACCACAAGGAACAACTTGTTTAGGTCCATAGAGAGGCAAAATTATAAAAGGAAGATATTGTTTCCTTACCACTTGAGGTAAGAGTGTTACTGTCTTGTACACATTGGTTTTTGCTTACTCGATGTTAAGTGTAACTGATTAGTTACTGACATATATAAAACGTGCGCAGCGACCATTACATTCTGCTAATCATTGAAGTTGATAGATCAGAAGTTGAAATCCGTGACTCATTGCGGTGGCCCGAAGAGAAGTACAAATATATTCAAGATGTGCTCCAAGGGTATTTTCAATCATTATCGTATTATATCGGTCTCTTTTGTTCAATTCATGAGATATCAAGTAACTAATTAATAACTCATTTATTCATTTGTTTGCCGGGCAGGGTTTGGAAAGATTTCCGAGAGAGTACATCTGGTGATTTCAAAGAGGAGCTTAGTTTTGTTTACCCCAAAGTAAGTAGTACGAGCTAGGTTTGCGCATCTCTTTAATTCAAATTTCAATACCATCGTCATACCATGCTTGATTAGTATTTGATTGAAATCTATTCTCGTAAAGTACTTGGAAAGGCAGCCACTGGGGACCAATTTGTGTGGATATTACGTCTGCGAGTGGATTCGCCAGCTGGTCTCTGAGCGGAACCCATCGACATTTATCGAAGTAAGTGAACAAATATATTCACAGTTTTTTTTATAACCATCAATTGTGTTGAGTGTCATTCAGAATTTCTGTTATGATGATTGATATTCATATTGATCTCCCTTCTTTTATAGATGGATAGAATGCGGAGGGACCTGCAACTAAAGGACCGCTTTCGACCAATTGGAGAGGAAATTGCGGGATTTTTGATGAATTATGTCATAAACACAAAGGGAAAATACAATGCCACCGATCAATAGACGGGCTCTAGTCCCGACGATGATCTCCATGTAATCGAATAGACGGCAGGCTCTAGTCCTTGTTATATATGATCTCTATGTAATTAATCGAATAGACGGGCTCTAGTCCCGGTTGTGATCTCTATTAATCAATTAAAAATGATCGAATTCTCATAAAGCTTTCTTTTATGAATATTTTGATATGCTATATGTATTTTTCTGATTTATAATTAATTAACCATATATTTTGCAAGATTAACCATAATATTCAACAGGGAAACGAAATATCCAGAAGCTACCACGTGGGAGAATCTCTAGTCCCGGGTTGTATTACCACCCGGGACTAGAGGTCCTCTACCACGCGCGCTGCCCAGGCCCCGCGTGGAGCTCTCTAGTACCGGGTGGTAGGCAACCCGGTACTAGGGGGGGGGGGGCTCTAGTTCCGATTTCAGCATCCCGGGTGGGAATCCGGTACCAGAGGCCCCTACCACCCGGGACCAAAGGTCATGTTTCTACTAGTGGGGGGGGGGGGGGGGGCAGGATTCTTTTTAGCTAAATCTGCTGCTTTTGGGCCCTTTTGTCTAAAAAACTAGTGGTATTTAGCCTATTTACCCACCCAACAATGGCCCAACATGATTGTGCAGGCTGTTTGCCCACCCCCATCGATGTGGCCCAAGCTCTGCCGCTGCGTAAGTCGACATAGGAGTCATGCAATGACTATTACTTGTCCCAGCCTTTCCGTAATACTACGGTTTAAGAACTACGCTCCTGCACAACACGATTAATAACCTTGCGTGTGTTGTGTGTATGACGGCGGGCCACGCCTGTCGGAGAGCATGTCCGCTCAGTGTCCAGCACCCCCGAGAGGACCTCCAAGCCGGGTACCGGATAACTCATATACCGGAAAACGTTTTCCGTTTCAACTGGATATGAGTTATCCGATACCCGATTTTTCAGTATGTTATAGCAGTAGAGGACTGTAAATGAAAATGACATCCACATATGCATGCTACACAGGTGGGACCATAGCCAAATATATTTATCTAACCATACACTAGAAACCACTATTAAGATTTGTGTTCAGTCTACACTTTAGCGATCTTTACAATAAATGTGTACACACTTTATAGATCATGCAATTTTTAAAACCTGATTTAAGAACAGACTTTTGTTATGAAATAAGTTTAAATTTAGCACAAGGCAAAAGTATTCTTGAACTTACCTTACAATTGAGTACCCAAAAGAAATACTACAAATAGTATTTAGTAAAATTAGTACATTATTTGTTAAGTATGCAACACAATTAACTTAAAACTATACTAGTTCATACTATATCATGCTAAAACTATGTTTTATAGAAGTATAAAATTTTGGTATAAATTCCCGAAGACATTAGTCCATTTAACATACAAGAACAAAAGAATATCAGGACAACTATGTGCAAACATATGAGTTTAATATTTGAAACATAGAGACCAGATATAAACTACAAATCTGAATAAATGTGGCGTAACACCATCATACATCTGTAGGAGCCTAGCAATACGACACCACTCTCAAATTTATATTGTTTCACAAAAATCAACAGTAAATAGGCATGTTTAAACGTGTACTATGGTTTTTGTATAAATAAAAATCGACAGGCCTCGGGCAATTGAAGGCGATCTCGAACTTGAGTTAACGACATATAATATTTTTATGCCTATGTAAAAGTTTCGTCTATTAAACGATGATTTGTCTTGGCTTATGTAAACTGTAAACACAGAAAAATATGTCTATCAAAAAGTCTTTTTTTCTCAATACTGGAATTTATCTGTTTTACACAGGCAAAACAAAACTATGTGACGTACGTGCACTGAAAATGCAGAGATGCAGCCGTGAAACTAGTTAACGCATCATGGCTTCTTCAGGTGACCCATCGATCATGTGCGTGGCAAGGTTAATGAATCTCGCCGCCGCATTGCATGCCGTAGGTGTTGCCGGAATTAACGCCGGCCGGCCACAAACGCCCGCACGCATCTTCACGGGCACGCCTACTCAAACTTGACGACTTCACGGGAGCAGGCCTTCCTTCCTTGATCAACGGCTTGATGATGGGATACTAGCGAACGAATAGCTCTTCTTCCTCAAGACGACGACTGTGTGCAGAAAATGGCAGATTCCTTGTTTCAACCAAAAAAACAAGGTGGCAGATTGGCTAGCTCATGCATCCACTCGCTAACGCACTCTGTGTCAGGTTAACTGCACTAATCATTTCTTTAATTAGTCTTGACGATCGATGCCCGTCATTTGTCAGGCCAGGTGAGGTGCCGATGGAGGACTCTCTGCCGCGTGCTATATCTGTCACTCACTCTTATCCATTGTGCTGGCCTGGCCGGATACAACACATGATCCAAGTTAAGCAGAGCTCGTCCTCTGTTTTTCACTTAATTAGCAGTGGTAACAGAGGGCATCAGACTGACAACGGCATCACGCATGGATTTACCTTGGCCGGCCATGGTCCCATTTTGGCGGTCCAAGGGTTGAACAGCGGAAGAAGATCTGCTGGCTGACTCGATCTACCTGCTGCTACGTCGGCTCATTTCCTCCTTCAGCAAATCCGCTAATTCCATCATCTTCAGTCCGTGCGTGACATGCATCTGTAGTATTTTCAGTGCCCATCACGAACTGGCTTGGCTTGGTGAGGTCCATCAAACTGAACTAGTACACCAGTGACAATCAGTCATGTATTATCTTGGTGACAAGCTAGAGTATCCAGGGTTGACCAGCTGAGATGATCTGCTGACACTACCACCAACGCACGTGATATTTTCTTACCAATACGTCCGGAGATCTAGCCTGAATTTTGGTTTGCAACGGCCGGGCGAGAGAGCAGTTAAGCGGCGCGGGAATCGAGAAAACGGCCTTGCCAGTGGCACAACTGTCGGCAGCTCGCATGTGGCTGCAGCTGCACTGTGCTTCGGCGATGACGTTCAGACTCGGGTATAAATTTCTGATTTATGTTTAGCCAGTTGTTAGGGGGTGAATAGCTCCTATGCGACGTCTTTGTAGCTAATTGGCTGCAGAGCGACATCGTTCGCAATAATAGCTGTGGTGCGACATCTCTCTGCGCAGAAATAGCCCAGGCACGACATGGCCGTTAATTCATTATCCCCACGCAGTAAACCCCGTTGACCGTTACATGGATTAGTTTATTACGAGTGGGACCTCACACGTGCTCTGTAGCGGTGGTAATAGCTCCTATGCGACATCTGCCTCTGTTCGTGCCCGTTCGTGGGGGAACAATCTCTGCCACGCGCCGGCGTCCCTTGGAGCTCACTCCTGTCCTGTCGTCTCGGCTTCTCCGGGCTGGAGGAAATCATCCTTGCGACGGCGGTAGATGGAGCGGGCGAGGCGAGCGGCGGCGCGAGAAGAGAAGCTGCAATCGGAGTCGAGCAGGCGGGCGGCGACGTAGGGCTTGCGGTCGCAATCGCAGGTAAGGGTGACGAGGGAGGGTGGAGGATGGGGTGCTGCGGGTACACGGTCGCAGAGGAGACCGGCGGCCCGATTCGTGACTCGGGCAGCGGCGAGAGATTCAACCTATCGTCTCTGCAAGCGATACCGGATTTCGGTGGGGCAGGTGTTGAAGCAGGCGTGGCAGCGTCACGGCTACGGCGGCAAGGGTTTTCGACTTTGCCGTCATTCGCCGCCGAGGGCGAGACAGAGGTACCCGAGGTTTGCCTCGATGCGCAACATTGCTGCGGGCGACCAGAGCAGCTCGGGCCGGAGCTCATCGAGCAGGATTTCAGAACGCTCAACCCCGAGCCTAGACTTCGAAGTAGCGGTGAGCCTAGAGGATTTCAGTCAAGTTTTCGGGCTGGCGGAGGACTGATTGGTGTGCTCAGAAATTCTCTGCGAGATGAAATTGAGCTAGAGGAATCAGCTACAGAGACAGCTCCAGGGCCATGGCGGTCGAGGGAAGATGGACGCTGGAAGAATGAGCTGCAGACTGTAGTCCGGAAGTCTGGTGAATTTTGTTAGCTGCCTGAAACTCTTTCAGGCAGTGTTTACCCAGCGCTGGGAGCGTGTGGGGGAGTACTTTTGTGAACTGGCCATGTAATCACCATGTCGAACACCTTGGGGGCGTGCTCTGGACATGCCGATGTTGGTATTCGCACGTTCTTGTGTTCACCATGTCGAACACTTTTGTGAAACCTTGTCAACTAGGTAGAAGCTTATAAAAGATGTCATCTATAGACAATGATTTACTTCTTTATTTACCAAGTGGTAAATAAAGTGCCATTTGTCACTGTAAAAGATGTCATCTATTGAAGCATTTTTTGTTTCAATGTATCTAGACCTTGTTTATCAATTGGAGTTGTTAGTATATGACAAAGTAAGAACATGTTTACTGGTTTTTTCATTTTTTGATTTTTTTTAAAAAATTTATGCTTATTTTAAAATCGGCCAAACCCAAGTTTGACCAACATTTAAACAAGTTTGAACTCATTTGAAAGTGTGCACATGAAATAATTTTAAGACATGAACATGAACAATTTTAATACATGAACATGAAATATATTTTGAATGTTTTTGAATTAGTTATGCTAAACCGTAAGTGCACAATTTTTTTTAGTTTTGTTTTTTGAATATGTCAAACACGCATTGGCCACGGCCCAAATAGTGTTTTTTTTCTATTCTCACCGCCTCGCCACGGCCGAACGGCACGGCCCAACCAACTAAGGCCCAAACGCCTCGCCACGGCCCAATACCACGGCCCAATGCCACGCGTTCTTATCCGCCCATTATTCCCCACTCACTCGCCGTTCCCACTGTCACCGCCGCTCCCACTTGCTCGCCGCCGGCGACCAATCCACCTCCAGCTGCAGATCCAGCACCGCGTAGCCACAATGTTTAGGAGGGGGGGGGGTTCAAACGCGGGTCGTGGTGGCCATTCCGGTGGCGGTAACCGCTCCGACGCGGAGGACGACGAAGAGTTCGTCCTTCCGGACGATTCGCCGCCGATTCCACCGGGCGGGTGCCGCGTCACGCGCGGCGGCCGCACCGGCACCTGCAGCTTCCGCGTCCTCCTCGACGTCGTGTTGCCAGCATGGAAGAGGGTGGACGACGCCGACGCCGAGCTGGCCGCTGCGGAGGAGGCGTTCAAGGCCGGCGAGGAGGGCGCCGAGCAGCGCTTTCGTGTGGCGGTGGACGCGCGGGAGGTCGCCGTGGCCGCACCATCGCCGCCAACCGAAGGGCAAATTTTTTAGTTTTTATATTTTGTTATTATTAGAAGTACTATGTAAAATGGCCGTTTGTGGCCCACCCCTCTAAATATGAATGAAAATGGCTTGTGTGAAACTATTTTGCTATTTTGTACCGGTCGGAAAACTCACCAACGACGTCGCCGTCCATTAAAAAACATTCACCAAAATGTTGTTCAAACTTGTGCACTTGTTTAAAAGATGATGCACAAGAATTTGCACGAAAAATCCTTCACAAATTGAACAACCTCAACTGAGGTTGCATAGAGTTCGAAGGAGAGAGTAGAGTGTTTGGGGTTTTCAAAATGCAAAATATGGGAAACCTCACCCTAGCTTCATTTTGGAGTGACTAAGAAGGATCCAAGCTTGGTTTTTCATTTTCATGTTTGAAACTTGTTTAAATCTTGGTCAAACTTAGGTTTGACCGAATTGAAAATAATCCTAAAATATTCAAAAAAACATCAAAAAAATGAAAAACCAGTGCACATGTTCTTAGTTTGTCATATACTAACACGCCAATTGATAAACAAGGCCTAGATACATTCAAACAAAATATGCTTCAATGTGGTGTGAAATCTCAAATCTCAAACTATGAACTCTCATGTGTGAAGAGATGTGGTTTTGGATTTGCAACATGAAATTTTCCAAAAACTCACCAAATCTTCATTTTGGAGTGACTAAGAAGGATCCAAGCTTGGTTTTTCATTTTCATGTTCGAAACTTGTTTAAATCTTGGTCAAACTTAGGTTTGACCGAATTCAAAATAATCATAAAATATTCAAAAAACATAAAAAAATGAAAAACCAGTGCACATGTTCTTAGTTTGTCATATACTAACAACTCCAATTGATAAACAAGGTCTAGATACATTCAAACAAAATATGATTGAATGTGCTGTGTGAAATCTCAAATCTCAAACTATGAACTCTCATGTGTGAAGAGATGTGGTTTTGGATTTGCAACATGAAATTTTCCAAAAACTCACCAAAGCTTCATTTTGGAGTGACTAAGAAGGATTCAGGCTTAGTTTTTAATTTTCACGTTTTAAACTTGTTTAAATCTTGGTCAAACTTAGGTTTGACCGAATTTAAAATAATCATAAAATATTCAAAAAAATCAAAAAAAATGAAAAACCAGTGCACATGTTCTTAGTTTGTCATATACTAACAACTCTAATTGATAAACAAGGTCTAGATACATTCAAACAAAATATGCTTGAATGTGGTGTGAAATCTCAAATCTCAAACTATGAACTTTCATGTGTGAAGAGATGTAGTTTTGGATTTGCAACATGAAATTTTCCAAAAACTCACCAAAGCTTCATTTTGGAGTGACTTAAGAAGGATCCAGGCTTAGTTTTTCATTTTCATGTTTTAAACTTGTTTAAATCTTGGTCAAACTTAGTTTTGACCGAATTCAAAATAAACATAAAATATTAAAAAAAATCAAAAAAATGAAAACCCAGTGCACATGTTCTTAGTTTGTCATATACTAACAACTCCAATTGATAAACAAGGTCTAGATACATTCAAACAAAATATGCTTGAATGTGGTGTGAAATCTCAAATCTCAAACTATGAATTCTCATGTGTGAAGAGATGTGGTTTTGGATTTGCAACATGAAATTTTCCAAAAACTCACCAAAGCTTTCTTTTGGAGTGACTTAAGAAGGCTCCAGGCTTAGTTTTTCATTTTCATGTTTTAAACTTGTTTAAATCTTGGTCAAACTTAGGTTTGACCGAATTCAAAATAATCATAAAATATTAAAAAAAATCAAAAAAATGAAAAACCAGTGCACATGTTCTTAGTTTGTCATATACTAACAACTCCAATTGATAAACAAGGTCTAGATACATTCAAACAAAATATGCTTCAATGTGGTGTGAAATCTCAAATCTCAAACTATGAACTCTCATGTGTGAAGAGATGTGATTTTGGATTTGCAACATGAAATTTTCCAAAAACTCACCAAAGCTTCATTTTGGAGTGACTTAAGAAGGATCCATGCTTAGTTTTTCATTTTCATGTTTTAAACTTGTTTAAATCTTGGTCAAACTTAGGTTTTGACCAAATTTGAAATGAGCAAAAAAATTCAAAAAATGAAAAAACCAGCCCACATAGTCTTCTTATATACATAATAGATTTGTAGAACAGTTATTTGGCTGATTTAGACAAGGTCGAAAATAGCTTGCTTAGAAATGTGGTCGTTTACCCTACCTTTGGAGCTCCTTTTTAGCATTTTTTTCATGAAGGCTCGGATTGACGACCAAGTTAGAACAAACAAGTTTATATTTTGGAAATCATTGCAAATTGTGTTCTATCTATATAGTGTCATTCCCCATGCTCACAATTTGGGGTGTATTTTTGTTAGATGGAGGGTTGTAACTATTACCTCCTAATGGTGGTAGATTTGTCGCAAACATGGGCATAGCCTAGTGGCAAGGGTTGATGCTCACAATTTGGGTGTTGCATTTCCTGTTCTAGTCCAGTAGCTCAGTGGGTCTACAATTTTTTTGAATTTTTTTGAAATCTTGATTTTTTGTCTTCTCAAAATTCAAATGAGCTCTAAAGGTAGGGTAAACAGCTCCATTCCTAAGCTAGTGTTTTTTTTCACCTTGTCTTAATCAGCCAAAACAAACTCCTAGACTTGTTTTCTATCTATATAGTGTCATTCTGAAGTTTAAAAATGATAATGGTTTATTTTCTTTTGAATAATAATGGTTTATTTGCAAATAAAAAAACACAAGTTTAAAAATGAAAATGAAAAACTAAACTCAAGTTTAAAAATGAAAATGAAAATGAATAATAATGGTTTATTTGCAAATCAAAAAAATCTTCATGTTTTTTTTGAATTTTTTATGCTTATTTTAAATTCGGTCAATCCTAAGTTTGACCAACATTATTAAAAATGTACAAAGTGCTTACTAGTGTTATCTACACAAGCATGTAACTTTTAATATAGGCATCCTAAAAATATGAAGTAAAATTCTAGTGAAATTCTAGATCTAGGTATTTTATTTCGAATTGAACTGACAAAGAACAAAACCTAGGAAAAAAACGCTAAGTGTGCCAGATCTAGCACTTTTCTAGGCCCAGTAGCAGGATTCGGCCCGCTAATGTTTTTTCGCTGATTTAATTCACGGGACGCCTTTTAACTTTGGGTTGGGCCACGGCCCACGTACTAATCCCTTTCTCAGGCACGGCCAAGCCCATTTTTTCCCACCGCGTCGCGTTCCCCTCTCCTATTTATCCTCACAAATGTGTCGTACCCTAGCTATTCTCACCCACTCCAGATCTGCGCCACTCTCGCCGCCGGCGACCAAAACCATGCAATCCAGCCCCGCCGCCGCAGATCAAGCCCCGCCGTGCGACGATGATGAGGCGCGGAGGTTCCAGCTCGCGCGGCGGCCATTCCGGCGGCGGATCTGATGAGGAGCGGAAGCGGAATGGGCGGAAGCGGCCGGCGCCCGCCTCTGACCCCGAACGGGCGCGTCGGGTTGCTTCCTACGGCGGTCGGAAGCGCGGCGCCCGCAACTACACCAACTATGGGATCGCGGCGCCGCCTGCGTACGCCCGGCGCGCCGTCGACGAGTACGACCGCGAGATGGTGATGGCGGCGGCGGCGCGAGGCAGCCGCTACGAGCCGGGTGGAAGCTCCTCCGGCGCGGGGAGCTCCGCCATTGCACGAGCACCGCTGCTGCCGCCGAAGAGGGAGGAGGAGGAGCAGCAGGGCTTGGCACCGCGCACCGGGCGCGTCGGCCTTCTTCCGGGAGACTACGTCGACGATGGCGACCTCGACTGGGTCACCGCCGAGCTGATGGAGCGCACCAAGGACGAGCAGCAGCAGCTCGTCGCCCGCCGGCAGATGGAAGAGGAGCTCAACGAGTTCTGCTTCCGCCATGCTATCGAGGAGTCCCTCGCCGACATGCCATGGGGCGCCTCCGACTCCGACTGAGCGGCGCCGCCGCCTCGTCGCCACCGCACCCCTGGGGCTCACTCAAGTGAGCCCAATTTTGGATGGATCGAACTAGGGGTAGGAGCTGCGGTGACGTCCTACTCCGTGCCCTGTAATAGCGTAGATATGAACTAATCCGTGCCCGTGTGGCTTTTGCTCCGACGAGCCCTGCCATTAGAACTACTCCGTGTGTAATAGTATACTTATATGCTATGTTTGTGTGCAGTTTTAATTCTGTCTGTCTGTTGTTTGAATTCTTGTCTGAATCGGAGCTTCCCAATATTATCTGTTATGCTTGTCTGAATCGGAGCTCGCCGGCGTTGCCGTGCTTCGTCGCCGAAGAAGAAGAAGACAGGCAGGGGAGGATGCGCGCGCAGGGGAGGAGGATATTGGTGGCTCTAGGTTGACGAGGGAATATCTCCCCAGCAATAGTGCCAGAAACAATGCTTGTACGTCACACGTCAGTTGGGAACCCCAAGAGGAAGGTATGATGAGTGCAGCAGTAAGTTTTCCCTCAGTATGAAACCAAGGTTTAATCGAACCAGTAGGAAAACGAGGTTTGCTTCGAAGGTGTTGGTGAAGGAGTGTAGTGCGGCGCAACACCAGGGATTCCGGTGCCAACGTGGAACCTGCACAACACAATCAAATCACTTTGCCCCAACTTAACAGTGAGGTTGTCAATCTCACCGGCTTGCTGAAAACAAAGGGTTAAACGTATCGAATGGAAAATGATGTTTGTTTGCATAAAACAGTAGAGAATAATGATTGCAGTAGATTGTATTTCAGATGTAAAAGAATGGACCGGGGTCCACAGTTCACTAGTGGTGTCTCTCCAATAAGATAACTAACATGCTGGGTAAACAAATTACAGCTGGGCAATTGACAATTGATAAGTGCATATAACATGCATGTGTGAGTTGTGGTGTCTACTATGAGATTCATTTGAGCATTACGACAAAGTACATAGACCGCTATCCAGCATGCATCTATGCCTAAATAGTCCACTTTCCGGTTAACATCCGTACCCCTTCACGTATTAAGTTGCAAGCAACAGACAATTGCATTAAGTAATGTGCGTAATGTAAACAATACATTCATACTTGAATAAAGCATTGCTGTTTTACCCCTAGTGGCAACAACACATCTACAACCTTAGAACTTGCTGTCACTATCCCAGGTTAAATAGAGGTTGAACCCAAATATCATGCATAAATACCCCCTCTTGGAGTCACAAGTATTCACTTGGCCAAGGCTTCAACAAGTAACGGAGAGCATGCAAGATCACAAATGACATAGACATGATAATATAATATTCAGCTCCACATAGGTATCAATATAAGTCAGATCCCAGCAAACACAACATGTAGCATTACAATAAGATGATCTTGATCATGATAGGCAGCTCACAAGATCTAAACATGATGGCACAAGTGGAGAAGACAACCATCTAGCTACTGCTATGGACCCATAGTCCAAGGATGAACTACTCACGCATCACTCCGGAGGTGGGCATGGCGATGTAGAGCCCTCCGGTGATGATTCCCCTCTCCGGCAGGGTGCCGGGAAGAGCTTCAGAAACCCCCGAGTTAGGGTTGACGACGGCGGCGGCAGCGAATATGTTCTGGATGAAAGGCTCGGTGTTTTAGGGTTTTCACGTCTCGGGGAATAAATAGGCGAAGGGGCGATGTCGGCGGACCCCCGAGGGGCCCAAACCACCTGGCGGCGCGGCTGGGCCCACTGCCGCACCTGCCTATGGTTTGGCCACCTCGTGGCTCATCTTCGTCTCTCCTTCGGACTCCGTGTACGTGCTGGAAAAATAGGGACCTGGCCTTTTGTTTCGTGGAATTCCGAGAATATTTCCAGAAGTAACTTTCTGAAACCAAAAACAGCAGAAAACAGGGAACTGGCACTGTGGCATCTTGTTAATAGGTTAGTCCCAGAAAATGCATAAAAGTGATACGAAGTGTATATAAAACATGTAGCAAATGGTATAATATAAGCATGGAACAGCAGAAATTATGGATACGTTGGAGACGTATCAGATATAATGGTCGTCGTTGCTGTGTGGGTCCCATCTTATGCAAGCTGACGTGGATAAGTTGTGGGTCCCACCCGCCGGCTCCCCATAATCCTAATCCTAACTAACAGACTGCGCTTAAGGGCCAAGTCGTAGCAGAGCAATTTGTGCAAACAGCGATGTCGCAGCAGAGCTATTGTCGGGGATGTAACCCCGGGTACCCCAGAGTTGATGGTTTTATTGTGTTAATAGAGGAGACAGCAAACAGATAAAGAGAAAGTAGAGGAAAAGACATAAAAACGTAACATGGGACGAGATATCAGCTTCTTAGGCCGAGATATCCGCTGCCAGGCCGACATATCCAGGGATGGGCCGAGACTCAATTTAACTCGGAGTGGGCTGAGGTTCCCAGCGGGCCGAGGTGTTCGTTGAGTCGGCAGAGTAAGCCTCGGTTAATCCAGAGTGGGCCGAGGTATTGATTACCTCGGATTGGGCCTCTGCCCGTGCGGCACAGGCTTGCCTCGGTGGGCCGAGTTAGCTCGCCTCGGGTGGGCTGGCACGTCCTCGCGCCTCGGATGGCCTGCTCCACCTCGCGCCCGGGTTTGGGCCATCAGCGGGCCGGCACCTGCAAACCTCGGGATGGACCGAGGCTTTGCCTCGCTCTCGGCGTGGCCAGCGCCTGTCTCGGAGCGGGCTGTGGCCCCCTCGATTGCTGCTCCACCGTAGCGCCAGCGGCCTAGGAGCGGACCGAGACTCACGCCTCGGTCTCGATCGGGACAGCTGGTCCCGGGACAGCTGATCGCTGCTGCTCTTCGTCGACCGTGACATCCTTCGACCGAGACAAGACCGAGACAACGTTGCGACCCGGGATTGCTTCTCCTGCGTCGCTAAGACCGAGACCAAGCACCAGACCGATATCACTCCATCGACCGGCATCTCTCCATCGACAAATACAGATACCCTCTGCCATCTCCAGGAGACAAGCACAAGTGGACAAGATGACACGGGCAGCATGGCTGCAGTGCCATTGATGTGACAAGAGTACAACCAGCGTGGCGCTTGTACAGTGGTGACAAGACCCCAATAGTCATATCCGCTACAGTGTGTACCGTGTGCGGTGGGCCACCCCTTGTCCCCTGGGCTCCCTCTATATAAGGAGCACCAGGGGGAGCGCTCTGCTCAGGACCCGACGGGCTCATTTCCCCCCGGTGCTTGCTGCTAGCTCTCTTCTTCATAGCTTGTTGTTGCCTCGCATGGGCTGAGAGATATTCAGACATACAGCTCGAGGAGCCTTTGTACAGACCGTATACAGAGAGGAAAATACACCAGTAGGCTAGATGCTGCAGTAGGGGTTTTATCTCCTCATGAGAGCCCCGAAGCAGGGTAAATCCTTGTGTTCGTTTGTTCTTCCGTGCGTGCTCTTCAGCGCGCTATCCCTCCCCGAATCCTCCAGCGTCCATCGGCCCCAAACTTAAGCCTACCCCTAGGCATCTGTTGTTTCATACGACGACAGTTGGCGCCCACCGTGGGGCCAGTAGTGGCGCTTGCTGGAATAAATTCGGACGGGACCTTTTTTGTTAACTCGGGGACTCAACTCCGACATCATTCCCGAGTTGACTTGGTCAAAACCGGGTTGACATAGCCAAAACCGACATAGGAATAGCCAAAACTGACATATCCATGTCCTGGCAGCACTGTTCATCCGACATATCCATGTCCTGGAAACACTGTTCATCCGACATATCCTGGAAATCCGACATGTCCATGTCCTGGTGACACTGTCCATCTGAGGTGTCCTGGAAATCCGAGGTATCCTGAAAATCCGAGGGATCCTGAAATCCGACATATGCTGGTATGCTGGTAAATCCGAGATATGCTGGTATGCTGGCAAATCCGAGATACCCTGGAAAAATCCGAGATACCCTGGAGAAATCCGAGATAAGCTTGGAAAATCCGAGTTGAGGTTGGAAAATCCGAGTTAAGGCTTGGAAATCCGAGTTAAGCTTGGAAAATCTGAGTTAAGGCTTGAAAATCCGAGATAAGGTTGGAAATCCGAGTTGAGGTTGGAAAATCCGAGTTGAGGCTTAGAAATCCGAGTTAAGCTTGGTAAATCCGAGTTAAGCCTTGGAAATCCGAGTTAAGGCTTAGAAATCCGAGTTAATCTTGGAAAATCAGAGATAAACTTGGAAGATCCGACATAAGGTTGGAATCCGACATATATTGGTCAAATCCGACATAAAAGTGGCTCAAACCGAGATATTGGTGGCTCAGGCCAGCATATTGATATCCATGCCGGCAGCAGCATCTTCCTCGACTTCTCCAACAACATTGCCTCGTAAGTATCATTTATATGTCTGCATCAAGCTTTTAGATAGTCTCAAACAGTACTCGGGGACTGCCCCTTCCTGCCATGCTTAGTTGTTTCCCCCGGGAGCAAGATGTCTTGACCCGGGGACTGGACAGCCAGTTAAGTTTTGTTTAGTCTCGTAGATAAGAAAAGTGACTTGGGGACTCGGTTGAGTCCGAGTCTGTGTCCTGTTGCATAGTTTTGCTGCTAGAAGTAACCGTCGTCGTTTGCTAGACTTATGTTTATCTGTTAAATATAGTTGTTGTTCCTGTTAAATATTCATTATATGCTTAAACTAACATTGAAAGGTGATATCGGTTTTATCGAGAGAATGTTCATCCCCGAGATCATGGTTTTATTGGTTGTCTCGGATTACCCAAAAAATTATAGCATTATCGGTATTCTCCAGATCGCCGTTTATGTCGGTTGGCAGTTATATCTCAATATCATCTCATATCTCAAAGCGCCGTTTATTTCGGTTTGCCAAGTTATCACGGCGTTTATCTCATATCATCGAGTATCCCTTAATTGTCATCTGTATCGACTTAATCAAGTATCATGGCTCTTCAATTATCCGAGCTTACCAGATTATCATATCATCATTATCTCGGCACAGTGAATCAAAAGGTATCTGATCTCACTGAGTATTACGGGTTGAGAGATGTCTCAACTCGTCATCTGATAAGTGCCCATGAAGGCAAAATGTCAGATTTAGCCATTGACGGCTATATGTTAATCCAGCTAAGGCTGGTGACATCTGATTTCGGTAACGCCCAGAGTGGCTAAAAACCGACATTTGAGATATGCCCAGAGAGGCCGAGATACCGAGACATTTGAGATACGCCCAGAGAGGCCGAGACACCGAGACATATGAGATATGCCCAGAGAGGCCGAGATACCGAGGCATATGAGATATGCCCAGAGAGGCCGAGATACCGAGACATATGAGGTATGCCCGTGCAGGTTTATGTCGGCCCAGCTAATGCTGGCGACATGCGCCTTCGGTAATGCCTGGAATGGCAAAAAACCGGGATGTGGTGATGCCCATGCAGGCAGCTTGGAATTATTTTTCTGGTAATGGCTGTTGTTGGTTTCGACGGTGTCTATGTTGGCATCAACTCTGTGATACCTTATTTCGGGAAGTCTGTGCGCGACTCTGCGAGTCCCCCGCAGCCTCGGGGACTAACGTCGGGGATGTAACCCCGGGTACCCCAGAGTTGATGGTTTTATTGTGTTAATAGAGAAGACAGCAAACAGATAAAGAGCAAGTAGAGGAAAAGACATAAAAACGTAACCTGGGCCGAGATATCAGCTTCCCAGGCCAAGATATCCGCTGCCAGGCCGACATATCCAGGGATGGGCCGAGACTCAATTTAACTCGGAGTGGGCCGAGGTTCCCAGCGGGCCGAGGTGTTCGTTGAGTCGGCAGAGTAAGCCTCGGTTAATCCAGAGTGGGCCGAGGTATTGATTACCTCGGATTGGGCCTCTGCCCGTCCGGCACAGGCTAGCCTCGGTGGGCCGAGTTAGCTCGCCTCGGGTGGGCCGGCACGTCCTCGCGCCTCGGATGGCCTGCTCCACCTCGCGCCCCGGTTTGGGCCATCAGCGGGCCGGCACCTGCAAACCTCGGGATGGACCGAGGCTTTGCCTCGCTCTCGGCGTGGCCAGCGCCTGTCTCGGAGCGGGCTGTGGCCCCTTCGATCGCTGCTCCACCGTAGCGCCAGCGGCCTAGGAGCGGACCGAGACTCACGCCTCGGTCTCGATCGGGACAGCTGGTCCCGGGACAGCTGATCGCTGCTGCTCTTCGTCGACCGTGACATCCTTCGACCGAGACAAGACCGAGACAACGCTGCGACCCGGGATTGCTTCTCCAGCATCTCGTCTCCTGCGTCGCTAAGACCGAGACCAAGCACCAGGCCGGTATCACTCCATCGACCGGCATCTCTCCATCGACAAGTACAGATACCCTCTGCCATCTCCAGGAGACAAGCACAAGTGGACAAGACGATGACACGGGCAGCATGGCTGCAGTGCCATTGATGTGACAAGAGTACAACCAGCGTGGCGCTTGTACAGTGGTGACAAGACCCCAATAGTCATATCCGCTACAGTGTGTACCGTGTGCGGTGGGCCACCCCTTGTCCCCTGGGCTCCCTCTATATAAGGAGCACCAGGGGGAGCGCTCTGCTCAGGACCCGACGGGCTCATTTTCCCCCGGTGCTTGCTGCTAGCTCTCTTCTTCATAGCTTGTTGTTGCCTCGCATGGGCTGAGAGATATTCAGACATACAGCTCGAGGAGCCTTTGTACAGACCGTATACAGAGAGGAAAATACACCAGTAGGCTAGATGCTGCAGTAGGGGTTTTATCTCCTCACGAGAGCCCCGAAGCAGGGTAAATCCTTGTGTTCGTTTGTTCTTCCGTGTGTGCTCTTCAGCGCGCTATCTCTCCCCGAATCCTCCAGCGTCCATCGGCCCCAAACTTAAGCCTACCCCTAGGCATCTGTTGTTTCATACGACGACAGCTATTCCTGCCAACGACGTCGCTGCCCATCTATTGACGATGAAAAACGTCACATAAGAGCTATTCGCCCGTTGTTAGGCAACCGGAAAATATATGTTTTTCTCGTTTTGCAGGAATTAACTTTTTTTTTCTTTTGGCCTTTTGGAACATCCGACCATATTGGTGGCCGGAGTCAACTCATTGCTTCTGTACTGTCCTACTGCTTTCCTTTTTTTTTAGTTCGGTACCTAGTGTCATCACAGTGCTTGGAATCTGTTCACTAGGTCGGTGGAAGCGATCAAGAGTCAACGTCCTCACGTCATGTTTCTGCACACATATCCGGTTGACACCTTGATTTACAAGCTCTAGAGAATTTTTTTCTAAACACTGACAGTGTGGGGAAAAGGATTATGGAGACATTTTGAGCCACTGACAGGAAGGATCCACATGTCAGTGCATAGGTAACTTTTCTTGTAGAAGTAGCGGTTCTAGGTGCCATGGACCCGTACGTCGACACAAAGTATACACTGATCCTCATGCGCACATCGCGTATTCAGTACTGTAAATAGCAATGTGAATGGTCAAAGTAAGCTAACCGAATATGCGTGGCCGACTCAAAATCTTGTCTACCGCCGAGGTTATAATGCACATCACAATGTGATCTGTTTCCAGCTCCACGACCATCATGCATGATGTGAATTGTGCAACCGATCGAAGCTACAACCGACGTTCAGAGTCGTCCAAACTATAGGTGACACTCTCAAGTACAGCTAGAATACTGAGTAAGTGTGTGACCGTTAGTGATCAACTCCTAGTGTCATGCATTGGTACGTCGATCAACAATAAGACATACATCACACTCAGGCACTCAGCGAGTTCAAAAACCTTTTAATTATGTCAGTGATCGTCGATCGAACGGTGGTTAGCTGTGTTGTTGGCTTGTTGCTGCACGGATGCATGCTAGCTAGAGAGTTGGCGAGTAGTCACTCTCTATCCATGCATGCATCTTACGGTCCAAAAGCTGACCAACATGCCATTGCCTTTTCTAGCTCTCATCTCGTCGTCATCAGTCCTTGGTCCTTACTACAATCTGCAGTTTGTTCGGTGTTCACAAAGTCCAAGCTAGCTAGCAACAACAAAGTATATTAATTTGGGAGACTTTGAGAAGCAGCAAAGGCTAGCTATATAAAGTGTCCTTTCAAATTAACTATTTTTATTTTCCAGTCACGTTTTTTCTTCCACTATATTAATTCAGTATATAGGCAGGATAATGCAACCACACAATTGAAGTTGTTTGAAGGGTCGACAAACCAGCGCCATGTGTAACGATCACCAGATTCAAAACCCTATTCATCCCGTAGGATTAGACACATCATATATATTGGAGGTGGAGGATGTACTAGGTTGATTAACAAGTTCATCTAGCTAGCTCTGATATGCACTCACTTTAGCTAGCGACATGTACATGTGTACAAATCGTAAAAGAACAAGCTAGTAAGACAGGCATTCTTCCACCAATCTACGTAAGGCGTTGGAGTTTGGTGCTATGTGCATGTACGTACGCATACGTACCAACCGGCTGGTGTGCATGCAGCGGTACGTATAGTACTACTCCCTCCGTTCCGATTTACTCGTCGCGACGGCGTTTTTGCAAATATACCCTGCCCTTTGTTCCGAAACAACCCGCAGTCCCAGGCGCAGCTCACTCGACACAGCTCGCTCGACAGAGCTCGCTCGGTCGGCACAGCTCGCTCTCTGGCGCCGCCCCGCCCTCCGCCTTGCTCCCCCTCCCTCGGATCCACGCCGCCTTCCTCCCCTACCCCTCCCCCGGCTCCACGCCGCCTTCCTCCCCTACCTCGCCCACGCTGCAAAGGATCCCCTTTTCTGCGACCACCCAGGATACGCTCTTCTTGCCGGCTCCGGTGGCGGCGCTCGTGACCTGGAGTCCAAAGATCCATCTCCGGTGGTGTATGCGACGTGGAGGAGCTCGACAACCCGGTCCCGAATGTTCGCGTCCTTCCTCGCCCTTCCCCCGCGCGGGTGTGGCCACCGCCGCCGTCGAGGTTCCCGAGCCGCTCGAGTCGGTGCACGGTGCACCACGAGGTCGAGCTCGCCGTCGAGGTCATCTCCTGCCGCGCTGACGTGCCTGAAGCCTCCGCCATGGATTTCGTCGGAGGTAATCAAGAATTCCCAAATGTGCAAATGTCCGTTTCTTCAATTGCCATGGGCAGAGGAGATTTGGCCCATAGAAAATTATGCTACTCCAATTTTTTGACAGAGCAAGTTATGCAATTGCACCAATGTTCAGGCAATATTTAGCTGCTAATTACTGCAATATTCAGGCAATTACTGCACTTTGTAGTTCAGTTCATGCTAAAGAACACACTACAACAATTTGTACTCAATGAATTTTACACTTGGTCACAGCTAATTTCAGCACATGAGCCACAACAATCAGTCCAGAAATTAAACAAGCAAGCAACAAATTTTATGTCCGAAAATACACAAGAAAGCATTTGTGTTCACAAGAATTTCCTAAATCATGATACTCCACTCATATGCTCAACAATTATTCAGTAGGAATTTCCTAAATTACACAACTTTCATTTATGCGAAAACACAAAACCTTGTACTCATTGGAGTATGTACTCCTTTCCTTTCCTATACAAGTACTCCTTGAGTCTATGCTACAAGTCAGCAACATAAGGTCCTTTTTTCTAAAGCAAGTGAGAGAGCTAAGATGAACTTGCTGTAGCTGAAAAGGAATTATCCCTGAACAAGTGAACTGGCAATATCACTCATGCATATAAATTTCCAAATGGATAATACAGTATACTCTATCAATTATGTGAAAACACAAAACCTTGTCCTCATTGGAGTATCTACTCCTTTCCTTTCCTATACAAGTACTCCTTTCATCTTGTGCTTCTATCAACCTGTGCTTCTATCCTGCTGCTCTTATTATGCTGTTTGGAGAGTGCCGGTGCCCGAAAGGTGTTGCTACTCTTATACTGCTGCTGCTAGGAGGGATTTGGTGCTTGGAGCTTGTTGGTTCTGCTGTTGTCTGGAGCTTGTTGTTGTTGCTGCTGCTGCTAGGAGGGAGCTGGTGCTTGGAGCTTGAAGGTACTGCTGCTGTCTGGAGCTTGCTGTTGCTGCTGCTGTCTAGAGGTTGTTGTTGTTTCTGCTGCTTGAAGGCGGATGATTCTCTTTTCCTGCTGCTTGAAGGTGGATGATTCTCTTTTCCTGCTACCTGGAGGTTGTTGTTTCTGCTGCTGCTTGAAGGAAGCTGGTGCTTGGAGCTTGTTGGTATTGCTGTTGCCTGGAGGATGTTGTTGCTGCTGCTGCCTGGAGGTTGTTGTTGTTTCTGCTGCTTCAAGGTTGCTCGTTTCTGCTGCTTCAAGGCTGCTGCGGCTCTTTTCTTGCTGCTCTTTTCCTGCTCCTTCTGCTCTTTTTCTGCTGCTAAGATTGCTTCTGCCTCTTCTATAAAGGCTATGGTCTGTTCAACTAGCTCACGGTCGATAGATAGAGCTATAGGAAGCCGTCCTTCTGCCTGCCGGCGTTCCTTGCTCATGTGAGGGATCGAGTAGTCTATTGCTCCTTTCTTTCTCATTACCTCTCGAATGCATGACTGCAGCGTCACGAAGCTTCTAGCTAGCTTATCAACCGGGTAGTTTCGATATTCCTCCTCCACACCTTCTATCAGTTCCCTGATGCTTTGAGGTGCTCTGCTATCGGTGTGGGACTGGAGAGACCTGAATATGCAGAGATCAAGAATGTTCATGTCGGGACTGTTTGGAGGCTGTTGAAGCAACTTAATATCCAAATCAATCTGTTCTACGACTTGTCGGAAAACCGGGTCATCGGGAAGAATATGTGGTGTGGCATTATCTTGTTGGATATAGATTGTCCTTCCTTCATCTTCGTCCGGCCAGCGCTCTTGGATCGCAGGAATAAGTTTCTCACACATGTAATACCTCATTACATCTCGTGTGACTTTCAATGATTTGAGCTCGAGCGTCCCTTTATTTCTATTTTCACTCGTTCTTTGAGCAGGAGACTCTGTGACAAAAGCCCAAATGCCGAGCTTTCCATCAAACGTGACCTCACCACCTTCGCCGTATCTTGGTTTAGCCACGGCAGCGAGAAACATCACCTTGGCGATGCTATCCTTATGATGCAAGGTGCGCAAGGGGTCGGGTTCTTCAGGAAGCAAATAGTAGTTGTTCACCTCCCCAGTCATGTTGAACCACTTTTCGTCCATGTAGGCTATGTTGTCTAATTCCCGTGTCGCAAACCAATCATCTTCACACATAGCCAAGCACCATTTCAATCTCTTTACAATGTTGGATAGGTTTAAGTGGGGCCTCACCTTATTACTGTGACGCCTCAAATGGCCCCACTCGAACCTTGAGTGTAAGGTCGTGCAGCTTACACCCAATGCCTTTGACAGACCTCGCAATGTTCTCCTTCTGTTCAATGGGATTGTCACCACCCTCGACAGATCCAAATCTTTCCGCTTGCGGCCAACTCTACCTTTCTTTTGATTTGAGACATCAACTTTCTCCCCTTGTTCAATCTGTTTAAGAGCTCTTTCCCATATTCTCTCAACAGTTCTTACGGTTGTATCGAGTAGGCTAGCAATGACCTCCTTGTCTTTTTTCAGAACTTGTCCATTTTTGGTCTTGATCACCGTGAGTGCAAAATAAACACCATATCTCTCCTCATTTGTGAGTTCTCTGCCTTCCTCATGAATTGGTTTCACTACAGCACTTGCTTCCTCATGAATTGGTTCCTCTACACCACTTGCTTCCTCATGAATTGGTTCCTCTTCTAGACTCAAGTTGAAATCGAGCAGCATCTCTTCCCCTGTCAAATAAGGAGCAAAAAAAAGTTATCTAGCTGTTGCAAATAATAGGAGTAGATCATGAAAATGAAAATAAAAATGCAAAAGTTTTGCAAATAATAGGAGTAGTACCTGCTGCTTCATTATTGACTGGTTCTTGACTGTTGTGTTCTTCCTGTTGATCTTCAGGTTCTAAGGCATCATCTTGTTGAGAACTCATGTTGAGATCAATCCCAACCATCATCGCGGCGGTGGAGCACCTGCTTATGTCCAATTTCAATTTCAAAGTATAAGTCCAATTTCAGAGTATATGCCCACAAGATCTGCAGGAAGGTAACATGTCATTTTACTGGAATAAAAAACCTGCAGTAGTACTTGAGGTGTTTTCTAACATGAACATGTGGTTGATCCTTTGAGGTTTATAGGTGGCTGCTCTGGATTTATTAGTCAAATCTGCAAAATCTTCTGTGGTCTCTACATAAGCATTGGTGTTAGTCAAATCTGCAACTAGTGTTTTATTTTTGCTGGGCCTCATATTCTTCATAATCATTTAATTCGGGCTTCTGTTGTCTCTACATAAGCATTAGTCAAATCTGCAAAATCTTCTTATTGTTGTACTGAAATTGCAAAATCATCTTGACCTTTCAAGCTAATGATGGGGAAACTAGCATTTGGAGAACTCTCATTCGAATTGACAGCACAAAACTTCCAGTTTCTACTCCAGTTGATTAAGGAGTGAGCTTAAGCTTTCTACTCGAGTGGGGAAAAGGGTCGTGGAGGACCAGGATATCACCCTGAAGCTGTTGAACGGCTCGGTGACGCCCGAGGAGGCGCGACGGCGCCGAGATCGACGCGGGAAGCGGCGGCCGGAGTTGGAGGAGATGGCGTCGATTCACTTCATCCAGCTGCTTTCCGACAAGCGAGGCTCAAGGCGGTCGTAGCTCTCGGCGCGGCGGAGCTTTTCGTATATTCGGACTGGCTCGGGGAGCTCCACCGGCCGGGAGCCTCGCCGGCGGCCGATTCTTCACGCGCGAGCCGCTCAGGCTGTTCTCGTGTTCTATTTTGGACAATTTAATGATACGCAGGGGGTTTTGTGTAAATGTTACGTAGTTCAAATTTTAAACCCCTCGCGACGGGTAAATCGGAACGGAGGGAGTATATATGCAACGAACTCAACCTAGAACGTCGTTTTTTTGTAAGTACTATTTGCATGCATGCACGCATGCAACGTGGTCGACAAATTAGCCTTTTCTCTCCTTGGCCTTTTTCCTGTACACTGACAACCTATGTTCAGATCGTTCGGTGTGGTGTTGGCCACATGCATGTGTGTTTTGTGGTCTTCCAATAATTGAAGTTCATGTCATCTTTTAACCTTTTCCAGTTTTTTCAACGGGCTAGCTATGTACTGGTCGATGCAGTGGATATATATATATATATATATATATATATATATATATATATATATATAGGTGTGAGCTATTCTACAACCGGTTGTAGAATAAGGATCTACAACCGAAGTTGTACTGTCCTTCTGTTCTACATGTACTGCTCGTATGATCGAGAAGTACAAGTTCCATATTTTTGACGTAATTTTCTAACCGTTTGTCCAAATTTAGCAAATAATATACCGTTCAAAAGCTAATGAAATTCCGCAACTTTCTTATCTCACAACATTTTTCCAAATTCGTTACGGTTTGAAACTAATTTTGAAAGTATTCAAATCTGAAAATATAACAGCGAACGTATTTTTCAAATATTATCTCAACCGCTTATCGGAATGATGCAAACGATATGCCGTTGGAAAGCTATTGAAATTCCGCAATTTTTATAGTTTTACGGTTTTTCCAAATTCTTCACCAATTAAAAGTGATTTAAAAAATACACAAATCTGTAGTTAACATATACGGGCGGACCGAATTTTTACCGCTGTTTCCCAACCATTTATCGGAATGATTCAAATGATATGGCGTTGGAAAGATACCGACGATACCCAACTTTTTCATGTTGGTCGATTTTGCAAATTATTTACCATTTAAAAGTAATTTTAATAGTTCTAACATCACAATAACATATATGGGCAGACCAAATTTTGACCGTCGTTTCTCAACCGCATATCGGAATGATTCAAGTGATATGGCGTTGGAAAGATACCGATGATACGCAACTTTTTTGTGTTGGTCGATTTTGCAAATTGTTTACCGTTTAAATGTAATTTTAATAGTTCTAACATCACAATATCGGTATTTCACGGGAGTGCCGAGATCAAATTGACGAGTTTAGCACTTTAATTCGTTATGAGATGCGATACTTATTACAATTAGACTCATATTACACCATATGAAGCCTATGCTACTGACATTTCAGACATACAAAGCACAAATCGACGAGATTATTGTGAAATATTTCCGCCCCGAAGAAACAGAGTACCTGAACTTCTCTCAAACCCATACCTGAACTTCTCGTTTGATCCGTCTGTACTGCCGACGTAGTTTTCGTGATTAGTGTTTACTAAATCAGCGATAACTTTTTCATATGATGTCCGTTTCAGGTGTATGACCACTCGAAATGCTTAGACTGAAAAGACGCTTGTATTAAATTTACCGGTAAAACCGGTAACGAAAATCTCGAAAATCGATTTCTAAGTGTTTTTTTTTGCTATCAAAGTTCGGTCAAACCATTTTTACCCATTTGATAAATTATTTAGCAACCCATCCGACCTCGGAATTGAGTGATTCTGGTTGCGTTGTAAAGATAAAGTCAGGGAGTATCTACTAATAAATGAAAATAAAAATAAAATATATTTGTAGCAAAGTAGCGACTATTACTCACTAAAACTTGTTCATACCACACTTGTACTTCCCCAAAATGAGTTTTGTACTTCCCGGATTGTTTATGTGTACTTCTCGGCTGGATACTTACTGTTTTGTTAAACTTCCCGGCATGATGTGAAATTCACAAACAAAATATCTGCACTTTTTTGGAAACATACTTGAACTTCTTAGATGATGCATATGTACTGCCAACGGGGTACTATTCACTAAAACTTGTTCATACTAAAAATAAGTGTAGCAAAATATATAGCGACTATTATTCACTAAAACTTATTCTTACCGGACTTGTACTTCTCAAAAGTGAGTTTTGTACTTCTCAGATTATTTATGTGTACTTCTAGGCGGGATATTTACGGTTTCGTTGAACTCCCGTTGGTATGTGAAATTCCCTAACAAAATATCTGGACTTCCCTAAAAACATATTTGAACTTCTCGGTTGATGCGTGTGTACTGTCGACGGGGTATTTTCAGGATTAGTGTTCAGTAAATTAGCGACAACTTTCTCATACAGTGTCCATTTTAGGTGTATGACCACTCGAAATGTTCAGCCGGAGAATACACATCTATTAAATTTACCGGTAAAACCGGTAACGAAAATCTCAAAAAACGATTTCTAAGTGGGTTTTTTTGCGGTCAAAGTTCGGTCAAAACTTCTTCATACCACACTTGTACTTCTCGAAAGTTAGTTCTGTACTTCCCGGGTTATTTACGTGTACTTTTAGGCTTTATATTTACCGTTTCGTTAAACTTTTCGGTGGGATGTGAAATTCACAAACAAAATACTTGTACTTTCCTAGAAACATACATGGACTTCTCTGTTGATTCGCTTGTACTGCCGATTGTTTCAACCCTGTACTGCCTTGTTTTGTGTCGTCGTTTTGTTTTTCTAGAACAATATAACGGGCTCGGCTGAGTCGTCATCGATGCGAAGGTAATAACAAGAAGTTCTATTTATTATTATTTTTAATATAATATTATGTCTTGTACATGTACTTCATGTGCTTAAAGTTTATACTGTCTACGTTCGCAATACTGTACTGCCCTTTGTTTTGTGAGTCTAACTTGTGATTATTTTTTTGTGACTCCTGTTGGTTTTGTGCATCGCCCATATGTGAAGGTAACTAATTCACATGTTTTATATTTCACCAATTAATAGGAGAAATGTCTAACCCATGGTGCGTTAGCGATGGCGTTAGGGTTTGGAGGTTTCGTCGCCGTCAACGCTATCGCGTTGACGGGCGATGAAACCTCCGAACCCTAACGTAACCGAGGCTGAGTCCGCCCGTACGCCGCGGAAGCGGCGACGGGCGACGAAGCCGAGCCGTTGGATCAACAAAATCCTGTAATGTGTATTCATTGTGACTTATGGTTGGGGGTGAGGGTGTAGTAACTAGTAAACCCAACTTATATATCTTACATAGGATAGATTTAAATCTAATTATTTTGTAGAATTGAGAAATTTCGCGCCAACAACTTAGGATGCAATAGCAGCATGCAAGCCGGCCGAGACACAAGTAAGATGAGGGAATCGTAGAAAATACGATCTAAATTCATACATGTACATCTGGTGCTAAACGGGTGAATTTCAGACTAAGAAATAGTGTACTGCCTGGATGATGAGCCCCGATGGTAAATTTTAGCACTTCAGACATAGAACAAGTGGAGGGGCTGCGTCAGAAAACCAGTCTACAATTTATGTATTGTGCACTGCTTCGACCATGCTTTTGCAGTTCCGTACATTCTTTTATTCGTACTTGCACTTCCTCTTAGAATACCTATGTACTGCCTCACTACCTGTACTTTGTTAAATATCCAAACAAACATTGGCGCATCATTTCTACAGCCAGATAAAATATATGTACTCCTCGTAGTGTATTGCGCACGTCTTTGTTTTGGTACTGCTTCAACTAGCAAGTTTGCATTTCCACATGTATTTTCTTCGTCAGCTTGCACACTGACTTGGAAGCCTACACATATTATCCGTATTGCTTTCAGTGGTGCATCTGCACCTGCATACTTTTTCCTTTTTACTTGCACTTTTTTCTTGGTGCCTTTGTACTGCCCAAAACAAAATACCTGTACTTTCCTGTAAGCATAGCTGAACTTCTCTGTTGATTCGTTTGTACTGCCGACGGGGTATTTTCTTGATTAGTGTTTACTAAATCAGCGATAACTTTCTCATACGCTGTCTGATTCAGGTGTATGACCACTCAAAATGATCGTATTGAGCTCGAGCAACGAGACGTGGGCAGTCATACCCGCAGCGGCAGAGCTCGGTGGTGAATGGTCAGATGCGGAAGGAGCAGAGGCCGTACGCCGGCGACGGGAGGCGCATGTATAGGGGAGCAAGAATATTTGTACTTCCAGAAACCATCTTTTGTACTTCCTAAAATTAATTTAGCATACTTCACAGGTAATTGATTGTAGTTCCTATGGTTTGTGGATGGTTTTATCAGTTATAATGCACTTCATGAGGACTCGCACTTCCAAAAACCGAACATTTGTACTTCTCGACATTACTGTTTTATATACTTCTAGGTGAATGATGTATATTAACTTTTCTACAATCTTAGGTGACGACGGAACGCCGCAACAAACGGTACTATATGTATAGGTATTTTTTTTGCATCTTAATTAATTTTCAGAAATTGATGTGCACTTAGAACAAAGAAATGTATCATGACAAAAAGAAGAAAAAAAATTACCTCACTGTGTTCTTTTGTACTTCCCAATTTGTGCAACTATAGTCGTTTTTGCCAATAAAAGAAAAGCTAATATAAGAAGAAAAGGACGCATTGGCCCCGTTCTCTTTCTCATCCTTATCTTCTCCACCGTATATATAATCTTTTCTCTGTACTTTGCATTTTCCATTGTGTGACCGATTCCAAAGCACAGCGGAGAGCATCAACAGATTCAAATGTGAATGAATAAAGAACAGAGGAACAGAGAGCAGTAGTAGCATCGCAGTCTGAATGTTTGAATTGCTGTGCTCCGCTGATGTCTGAATATCTGCACTGCTATGGCCCTGTGGCTGATGGTGGTTCGATCTGAATCGAAATTGCCAACAGTGTACTGCTAACACCAAACGTGTATATTTTCCTTTCCACATATTTGCACTTCCTGTCGCCATTTTCATTACATCCAAGTATCCAACGTTTCTAAATCACACGATAAAGCAGTCGAGGCGATAGAATCTGCGAGCAGTGTACTGCTGCAAGTCGTTCGAAGAAAAACGAACTGCTACTGGCTACTGCATCTCGAGCCGAAAGGCAGAGCGGCAACACGACTAGTCAAAAAGAAGAATCGCGGGGATGCAATATGCACGGGGCCTGGCCGACGGCGCCCTGTACTGCCGGAGATCGGGCCGGCGGCGCCCTGGAGAGCGGAAGACTGGGCCAGCGGCGCCCTGATCCCGCCGGTGACCGGGCATGCGGCGCCACGACCGGACCCGACGCGAAGACAACGGTGGGCAGCGGTGATTGAATCAAATGGGGTGTGGCGGCCATGGCGGGATCCCGGAGCACACTGCCGGCGAGATGCAGGCGACGTCGGCGCACGGTGGAGGAGGTTGGAGGCGCGCGGTGGAGAGATGCGGACCGGCGCGGGAGGAGGAAGAGGCGACCAGCGCGAGGGGAAGGAGGCGGCCGGCGAGGGGAAAGGAGGTGGCGGCCGGCGAGGGATTGAGGCGACCGGCGCGGGGGAAAGGATGCGGCCGGCGAGGGGAAGGATGCGGCGGCCTGCAAGGAAAGGAGGCGGCGGCCGGCGAGGGAAGGCGCAGGGGCCCAGGCCGGCGGTGGCGCACGGGGGCGGTGGAAGGACGCGCGCGGAGTAGCTGTGGCGGCGGAGGCGGGAAGCAGGGGAACCGCCGGCTCTGTGGCTCGCCGGACGGGGAGGCAGGGCAGGAAGCAGGGCGACGCTCCCTCTGTCCGCCCGGTGTGGAACCAGGCAGGACAGGCTGAGGCGGAAGCTGGCGACAAGAACCAGGCGGCCATGGCGACGACGAGGTCGTCCGTGACGGGGTCGGCCGCGGGGCACGGCGACGAGGGCGAGCAGGTCCGCGCCGGGGCAGCCGCGTACCACGACGGCGGCGACGAGATCGTCCGTGACGGGGTCGGCCGCTGGGCACGGCGACGAGGGCGAGCAGGTCCGCACCGGGGCAGCTGCGGGGCATGACGGCGGCGAGTAGGTCCGGTCTGGCGGCGGCGACAAGGACGTCCAGTGAGCGGCGGTGGGCTCGCAGTGACGCCGGAGGTCACGGCCGTCGCTCGAGCGCTCGCGCCTACCGGCGCTCGCGCCGGAGAAGAAGAAGGTGCGTAGGATTTGGGAATTTTCTAGCGCGCATCGCGCCCCTATAGGGGCGGCCGGTTGTAGATACTTAATCTACAACCGGTTGTTAACTAACGAGCACGAGAGCGACAGCTCGTGTAGAAGACACAGCAATTATATGAGCACGAGAGAGACAGCTCGTGCAGATTAAAATTCGAAACTTACTATTCACTTTTTACTATTCATTATTCACTATTCACTATGAAAACACTATTTGAACTTAATTCTCTTTTAATTATTCTGCAGGATCTATTAGGCTGGCGAGGCCAACGAGCTATAGGCGGTGTTCTCAGAGATGTAAAAATCCTACTCAGTACTCGCCGTATGCTTAACTATATTGCTTCAGAAGTAGCTAAGCTTCTTTCCCTAGATGTTCTTAGACAGGTTTATAAGGGGCATTTTCTTATCGTCTTCCCAGGCAGTTCCACCCGAAGGGAACACTTCTCTACGGCTACAATGTTCTCATTTCAAGGCTACACGGCTTAACAGAGAACTACACGCAGAGGTTTCTCCTACAGGATCCCTAGCATAAGAACCCAACCCATATAAACATGCTAACAAGATCAAGGGAAAAACAGAACTACTTCATTTCCACAATATAGAATACATACGGGTTTCCCTTTCGGGATCCCCCGAAGGGTATACACACGGAGAGGGGAGCTCACCTTACTACGATCTCCACACTTCTACTACAACTTCTTGATTACAATGGATTTTATTGTACTGGTGGGAGTACTACACTACTACTGAGCAGCGAGGTCGCTGATGAACTCTCTGCTCGGGATGCTGGGTTGCTGGTTTGTGCGCCGATGTCTTCTCTCTGAAGCCTGGATCCTCCTTATATAGGGGAAGAGGAAACCTCTCCGGCTGCCCGCGCGGCTCTTCTCGCGGCTTCTCTTCGAGGACACGTCGCGGCACCGATTATTGACGGTTGGTGGCACAGTATCGGTCCATATTATTGGCTTTACTGTGTTACACAGTATAAGCCATATAATTGGTGTACTGCAGGACAGGTGTCCTGCATTGGTGGCAGTCTTCCAGGGCACGCTTCCAGAGCTAGACACCTCAGTGCCTATACTCCTAGACTTCATATTATTGCCCTCTTCATACATCATTCATGCTTGAGATCTTTTGGTTGTCCACGAAACAACATCTTCTTGCATGCATACATGGTGGTATATGCTTACTCCAAAGCTTAACTGGCTAAAACTTCAGCAATATATATATATAATTTTTTTTTAATATTGCCTACCCCGCCCGGATGATTGATAATACATTATCAATTGCTTCAATATGCGCCGGCCATGGTCCTCCATGCCCGATTTATTGATATTCATTATCAATATTCATGTCTATTCAGGAAGTTGGGAATCTTCCATGTCAATATCATATTTTAGGAAATGATCTTCCTTAAACTTTGTAAGTTCTTCTTCATATTGTTTCTTCAATTCATAAATTTTTTCAGTAACTTCGACTCGTACTTCTCTTAGAACTTGTTCCTTTATTTCTGATATGATTGACTTCTTAGCTTCTTCCATTTTCTCATCTATTTTTTAGTCTATATATTCTCCATCCAATGGATCAACACCTTTCACGAGGCATTGCTTATATGAACCATATTTTGGCGATTCTTCTTCTTTTAACTTCTTAGAGCCTGAAGCTTCTTCTTTTTGAATTACTGAAGCAATGGTATTGCTTTCTATATATGCTTTGGCTGCTGGCTCTATATAATAATTTTCTCCTATTCCGCTCCTTGCTCTGTTCAAGGCTTCATTAACATCTAAATATTTTCTAAATGTTATATCTTCTTTCATTTTCCTTGCTTTTACCTTTTCTATTAATATTTCATAAAATGTTACATATATTCCTGGCTTTTTCCCATCAAATAAAACATATAACGGCATCATTGGTCGTGCCTCAATTTCTGCTGATTTTGGCAATATTTTATTTATTTCATTAAAATATTCAGCCAGGCTATTAAGGACTGAGCAGAAATATCCTTTGTTATCCTTTGCGTTTATGGCATGGACAACTGCAAGGATTTCTCTATCGATGTTATTCACTGTTTTTAATTTATAGCTACCTGAGGCATATCTGCATATTGTCTCTTCTGCCTTAGCAGAGTATTTATTTGGCTTTTGTTTTAATATAGCTCCCCATCCTATTTGGGATGCATCTGTTTCAATTATAAAATATTTATCATCTAGAGGTAACTCTAAAGGTTTCAAATTTTTAACCTTTTCCTTTATGGCCTGGACTAATTTTATGTCTTCAGAATTGAAATATTTTTTACCATTCTTTCTTAATTTAGCATATAAAGGTCCAGCAAGCTTTGCTAGGTTATCTATATAATTCCTTGCATAGTTTACTATTCCTAAGAATTGTTGTAAAACCTTCTTATCATTCATAGTATCTGGAAATTTTAATATCTTCTTAGCAATATGCTCTTGTAGGTATATTTTTCCTTCTCCTATTTCATGTCCTAAGAAATTAATCTTTTCTTTGCAAATTTCCATCTTCTTTTTTGACAATATTAACCCATTTTGCTCTACCTTTCTAAAGAAGACTTCTAAGTGCGCAATATGCTCTTTATAAGATTTTGAAAATACAAGCAAGTCATCTACATAGACTAATATGAATGCTTGGTTTTCATTGAATATATTTTGCATTTTTCTTTGAAATAATGCAGGGGCATTTTTTAATCCTAGAGGCATAACAAGCCATTCGTAATGGCCCTGCGGACATGTAAATGCTGTCCAAGGGATCGATTCTTCGGCCATTTTTACTTGCCAAAATCCCGCTTTTAAATCAAATTTTGAAAAGAATTTACTCCCTTGTATCCTATTAATCCATTCTTGCTTATTAGGTATATTGTATGCATCATCTATGGTATTATCATTAAGTCTTTTATAATTTATAACCATTCTAGATTTGCCTCTTACTTCTTCAGCATGATTTCTAACTATAAAGGCTGCAGACCTATGAGGACTTCTGCTTTCTCTTATTGCTTTTAATTTTAACAATTCTTCAATATGCATTTTAAATTCTTCTATGTCTTTGGGAGTAGCTTCTATTAGTCCTGACTTTATTATGTAATCTGGGTTTATAATATTAATTTTGCAAACTATAGAATTCTTATCCCAATATTTCATTGGTATTTCTCCAATGATTTGTATGTCTTGTAGTCGTTGAACAATCTTGTCTATGTCTTTTTTGGATTTTATGTCTCGATACCAATTAGGTGAAAAAGATTGCAACCCTATACATTCTGTGCAAGTATTTTCTATATAAAATTCATCTAACATGTCACAAACTTCTTCTTTGCAGGTTTCAGAAGGTTCTGCTCCTGGCATGTATTCACTGTCTAGATTAGATATTTCTACATTTTGTAAAGATTTTCTTTGTTTTCTAACCTCGGATATGTATGGAACATTATCTTGATATGGAATGAATGTAACACCTTCTTCATGTATAATTGTGGTTTGTAAGGACTGTTGCAAAAATCTTAATCCTAATATCATGTCATCATTGATTACTGATAAATCTCTGATAGTAATTTCATCTATTACATATTTAGTGCCATTTATGTAAGTTTCAATATTATATGCCAATTGGTTATGAATTTTCTTTATTCCTGACATATCTGTGGATTAGAGTGGATTTTTGGTCGCCCGTTGGCTATACCACCCCACTGGCTACCGTTAGATGCGCTCATCGAGATTCGGTCATGCATGTCAGCAATCTCACAGTGGCTTCTAAAACTGCCAGAATGCACATAATTACCTAACTCACAAACCCTAAATCTCCGTTGAGACAGTGCAATTTACGTCACGCTATCTGGCGTCGTCAATGTCCAGTGTCAGGATTTCTGACTCGTTCCCACATTAGGTCCGAGAAACAATTGTTACATCGTGTAGCCATGAAAGCCTATGATGAGATATGTCAGCCAGCTGACAAACACCCGGTCTCCTTCTGCATTGCCTTCCTCTACTTGATCGTTCCTCATAGTATATGGTGGGTAGTGGTCGTTGGAATGCTTTAATTAGCTGTGAACTATTGATCAGCCCCATGCCACACATATGTATATTCGATCCGGGCAGAGAAACTTCAAGGTCCTACCAATGTCATCTTTTATGTTTTTTTTTTGCGGAATCTTCATATTATATATGCGTATAGAAACTACAAAGTTTCACGGGAACACAACCCTTTTTTTGCCCATGTAAGAAAGACAAAAAAAGTGTCATGAAAGTTTTTCTCACACTGAAATTTGCCTTTTTTGCGGAAGCAAAATAAAAATTTACATTTTCACGAAACTTTGTGGCGCACAAATATTTTGCGGATATGTAGGCGTGGATTTTTGTTTTGAAATTATTGGACATTTTAAAGGACGTTTTAAATGCATTTACAAAAACTGATGCAGACAGTTCTAGGCTTATTTGCTAGGACTATGCAGGACCCTTTGACCCGCTGCACCCGCACATGAGCATGCTGCATGGATCAGCATTTAAATGTGCATAGCGTGGAGCCGTGGACGGTGGACAAGACCTACCTGCAACTTTCGATCACTGTTTAATGTTCAGAACTGCTTTACCCGGATATGAAGGAGGCTTATCAATTATCACTCATATATTGGGACCGGTGCCGCAGGTGATTTGCAGACATAACACTAACTAAATAACTGACAGCCGTGGTGCATGTCTGAATCTTATTCATCAATCGACGGCAACGAATGGGGTGGTATAGCCAACGGGCGGTCACAGCACATTTTCGATCTGTGGATACTTCGGCTTTACTATTTCGATAGTTTTCACTATTTCAGGACATCTTGCAAAATATTTATCATGATAATATTTTTTGTGCAACCTGTGTCTAATAAAGCCAAAATTTTATAGGAAATATTTGGTTTTAATATTATTTTAACTGGGATTCTTATTCCTAACACTTCCTTAAATGGTAATCGAACTACATATTTATTTCCAAAGCTAGTTATTGCATCTTTTAGTTGGATTAGCCTATCCCCTTTATTTTCTCTTATTGTTACCATTTGATCTTTTAATTCGTATTCTTGATGGTATTATCTTCTTGTTCTATTTACCACTATTAGTTGTTTCTAACTTATATCTTAGCTCTTCTAGTTCTGCTTCTAGTCTATTTATTCTATTTTCTAAATTTCTAACCCTGCTTGATAATATTCGATCTTCTGGTTCATACTCTATTTCTTGTCTCCAAGCTTGGTTACTAGCCTTTAAACATGAAGCACAAGCTTGCCTTAAACATAGGCTACATGTAGATCTATTTTCTTGGCTTGGGTAATATATGCAAAAAGCACATTTAATGTTATAATCACCTTTACCTCTAACCCAATCATGCTCGCATTCTAATTGATTCATCATTTCAATTTTTAAACCAGCTATTTGATCTATAAAATCTAATTCATCTTCACTTGATTCTTCTTCTAAAATCTCATTATCTAATTCATCAGTTTCTATAATTGAATATATTGATTCATCATCCTTTATTTCTTCATCACAAACCAGAATATTTTCATTAATACTATCGATAATTAGAACTCTTTCTTGTTCTTCATATTTACTAGAGTACCTTTTCTGATCTTTGTTAGGACAAGTTTTACTTAGGTGATCAGGTGAATTGCATATAAAACACCTACATGTCTTATCATAATTCTTTCTAGAATCATATCTTCTAACATTCTTTTTATGCAAGTAAGGGGCTCTATTATCGGACTTCTTAGGAAATATCTTTTCTTTGTTCTAAAATTCCTATTATCTCTATTTTGGGGTTTATGATATTTTCGGTTTCTATATCTTTCTTCCCCATATGTTAATGGTATTTGAATAATGTTATTACAGAAATTATAATCGGACTTTTTCATAGATCTTTGTGCTTGTATATGTACATACCTTTCTTAGATGTTTAAACACAAACGTTATGGCTTGAGAAATATTTACTATATTTCCATTTGACTCTTTCTTATAATCTTCAAATATTATAGACCCTAGAGGGTCAGGCAATTTATTAAAGTATCTTTCAACTACCCCTTTATTGTATCCTTGCTTAGCTGTGGTAGCATTATATAAATAATGTTGAGAGAATTCTTTTATACCTCTCCAATTGGTTAGTTAATTTTTCTATTTCCCTTAGCCTTTCATTTTGTAATGTTGTATATCCTATTTCTGGGTCTTCGGCTATAACCATATTTGATATCACATTGGCGAAATTATTAGGATTACTTCCAGCCCTTTTTAAATTTTCATATAGCTCCGGATATTCTTCTACCCAATTTTCCCATAAGACTTTAACAGACTCTCCTAAAAAGGTTTCAAGATATGTTATCATATCTTCGACCTTAGTACCTATATTGTGCTGATTTTGTATGTATTTTTGAACTATTAAACCTTTCCAAATGCTAAGTATATTTGGCCAATCCACTGGGTCATGGGCTGCTAAATTTAAAATTGCACCATCGTTCCTATAATTTTGAAATTGGACAGGTTTTTCAAAATCTCTCCTTTTGCTACCCATGTGCTTATATTGTCCCGGAATATATGTGGGTTGAAAATCACCAGTTTCTGGGGGCGGAGGCCAAACTCCAGCTCTTCTAGTTGGCCTTTCTCCCTCTTCTCTTTTCATAGAGGTCTCGCCTCTTTTTCTCTTAGCAGAGTTATCTATTCCATGGCTTCCATTGCATTATCTAAATTGTGCAAACCTTCATCATCGAGTGAATCTATAAAGTCATTATATTGTTCTGCATTATCATAGTTTTCTACATCATATAATAATTCTTTTATTCTTTCTTCTTCTTCTTCATAACTTTCTGTTAAAATTTTGTTATTTATATCCCATTGCTCTTCTTCACTTATGGCTTTATTTTATTATTTTGGTCAGTATTAATACTTTTGTATCTTTTTCTTCTTTTACTATGTTGGTAAATTAGAACTGCTAGTGGCTAACTTTTTCTCATTTTTTAATTTGTTTAATCTTGCCATTTCTCTAATGAAAAACAATTGTCTTTCTCTTATCTTTGGCCATTCCGTAGTCATAGAATTATTATATTCCTCTTCTATTTGCTTTAATTTTATCTCACAATACTTAAGTTCATCTTCTAAATTTGCCTTCTCCATGCATTCGGAGATTCCTTTATCCTTATTATCACTAAACTCAGAATCTGGCATGAGAGATTCTTCTTCCTCTATGGCTGTAGATTTATAATTTGTAAATCTAATGCTACTACTTCCTTCGCAATTTTGGTAGCTAATATAATTATTAGGCAGTTTAATTCTTTCTTTTCTATAAGTTCACTTATATTCCATTCTTCTCCTGCTCTTCTTCAGAACTAATTTTTAGAGGACTCATAAATTTTATTCCCTTAGACTGCATACTTTCAATGACATCGTCTACATTTACTCGATATCTAGAATTACTTTGATTAGATAACCTTCCTATAAATTCTATGCTTATTAACAAATTTGTTCCTTTAAAATCTTCATATCCTTTAGTCTGAAACCCAAAACTCATTTTTTCAATAAATTCTTTTACAGGCATCATTAGGTCTGGGGCTATATAGGTTATTAACATATTTTCATTCATGTCTCCTTCCATGAATCCTAATGCGCTTTATCTACTGATTCCCATCTTTTGTCTAACAATGTTATTAAAACTTTTGCTCCTAATTTCTTTCTTGTCATACCTTTAACTCCGATGATATACATGCCTTGATGAATATATTTATACCCACTGAATTTAAGCTCATTCTCAATATTCTTGCTACAATTCTTAATTCTACAGGGTGTGTTAACACGCTTAATTCTACTTCTCTAGATATTCTGTATAACCCACTTCTTCTTTCAAACATACCCATATGATAAACTTGCTGAGGCTTAATTTTTCTCAGCGTATCTTTTTGATATCTTTCCATGTCTCTTTGTATGTCTATTACTTCTTCCAAACTATCAACGTCATCATTGTTGCTGCATGACATTCTATTCCTTATTGTTAGTGGCTTAGAATCTTCTCTTATTAATTGGAGGCTTCTGCCTCTTCTAGTTTTAGATATGTCCATTTTTCTGAATTAATATTTCTTGATGATGATAATATTCCGGATGAGGCTAACACAATTTCTTTGCTGCTTTCTAGATTTTTTAGATTTTCTAAAATCTGGATTAACAACTGCAATATTGTGTTATTCTGCCTTATTATTATTTTGGAATCTTCTTTTGGTGAGTCTTGATTAGAGAATCCTATAGAAGGTATTAAGTATTTTTCTACCTCTTTTAATGCTTGGTTATATTCGTTCATGCAACTATGAAAGGATCAAAGATTTTACTTCTTGTACTAGCAATTTTATTTCAAGTAAATCTTGCCTCGTTTCTGGTCTTGAAGATGATTCTTTGCTTTTGTTCAGATTATGATTTATATGTTTTCCTATGGATAGGACTTCTTCTTTGATATAATCGTTATTCTTACAAATGGTATTCTGTCTTAACTTTGCTTCTTCTATTTTATGCAAAGCTAGGTCAAGTTTACTATTTAACCCAGAGCACCTTTCTACTAATTTTTGATATTCTTGAAATAAATTTGCAAATTTTTGATCTAAAATGTCTTGCCTCTTTCCCCAAGATATCAAGAGATTTAACTGGCTATTAGTAGTATGCCAAGTATGCTCTTCTGAGGAATTTATTCTGCACCTTATGTCAATATTGTCTGTAGTTTTTATTACCTTTCCTGTATTCACTTCCAAATTTAAATACTTTAATTTTTCAATGATTGAACGTCCAAACCTTGCTCTGATACCAATATTTTAGAGATAGTAAGATACAGTAACTAACGAGCACGAGAGCGACAGCTCTGCAGAAGACACAGCAATTATATGAGCACGAGAGAGACAGCTCGTGCAGATTTAAAATTCGAAACTTACTATTCACTTTTTACTATTCACTATTCACTACGAAAACACTATTTGAACAGTAAAATTTCGTCGCGTTTTTACTGTTCACACTTAATTCTCTTTTAATTATTCTGCAGGATCTATTAGGCTGGCGAGGCCAACGAGCTATAGGCGGTGTTCTCAGAGATGTAAAATCCTACTCAGTACTCGCCGTATGCTTAACTATATTGCTTCAGAAGTAGCTAAGCTTCTTTCCCTAAATGTTTTTAGACAGGTTTATAAGGGCATTTTCTTATCGTCTTCCCAGGCAGTTCCACCCGAAGGGAACACTTCTCTACGGCTACCATGTTCTCATTCAACGCCACTCGGCTAAACAGAGAACTACACGCAGAGGTTTCTCCTATAGGATCCCTAGCATAAGAACCCAACCCATATAAACATGCTAACAAGATTAAGGGAAAAACAGAACTACTTCATTTCCACAATATAGATTACATACGGGTTTCCCTTTCGGGATCCCCCGAAGGGTTACACACGAGAGGGGAGCTCACCTTACTACGACTCCACTCTTCTACTACAACTTCTTGATTACAATGGATTTTATTGTACTGGTGGAGTAATACACTACTACTGAGCAGCGAGGTCGCTGATGAACTCTCTGCTTGGGATGCTGGGTTGCTGGTTTGTGCCCGATGTCTTCTCTCTGAAGCCCGGCTCCTCTTATATATAGGGGAAGAGGAAACCTCTCCGGCTGCCTGCGCGGCTCTTCTCGCGGCTTCTCTTCGAGGACACGTCGCGGCACCGATTATTGACGGTTGGTGGCACAGTATCGGCCATATTATTGGCTTTACTGTGTTACACAGTATAAGCCATATAATTGGTGTACTGCAGGACAGGTGTCCTGCATTGGTGGCAGTCTTCCAGGGCACGCTTCCAGAGCTAGACACCTCAGTGCCTATACTCCTAGACTTCATATTATTGCCCTCTTCATACATCATTCATGCTTGAGATCTTTTGGTTATCCACGAAACAACATCTTCTTGCATGCATACATGGTGGCATGTGCTTACTCCAAAGCTTAACTGGCTAAAACTTCAGCAATATATATATATAATTTTTTTTTTAATATTGCCTACCCCGTCCGGATGATTGATAATACATTATCAATTGCTATATATATATATATATATATATAAGGTGGGACTATTCTACAACCCCTCTTAAGACATTGTAGAATAGTTATTCTACAACCACCGTTTATTACACCAACCGTTAAAACCAAACCTCACCCGAGAAAACCAGTCGTCCACCACCGAACTGAACCACCCAATCCCAGCTACCTAACCTCACGTTGGCCCCACCTCCTGCCGGCGCGCCGCCGCGGCGAGCCACCGCCGCGCCATCCGAGCTCTTCTCGGACGAGCCACCCCTGCTCCTCCCCTACGGCCACCCGTCCTCTTCCCCGGCGAGCCGCCCCCGCTCCACAGCCGTGCGCCGCCTCTGCTCCTCATTGGCGAGCCGCCGACCATGTACTGTCTTGCGCGCATCTGGTCGACTCCTGGATGCGGCGTGGATTTCCCGGCAAGCCGGCCATGGACTCCATGGTGCGCCGCCGGACTTCGCGGGGCGCCGGCCATGGACTCCTGAGTTCGCCGTTTGGCCATCCCATCGCCAGGGGACTCCACTCGCCAAGGAACACCGCCGTCCGACGAATTACCGAGCTCTGCAGCTTTCCACCGTCGTTTGCGAGCGTCACCTCTGCACATGAGCTAGACCTGCAGGTCAACAGGACAACGAACCACACAGCGGCCGCACTGAACTCTCTCGTGCGTCAATTCTAAACTCCCCCGTCGATTTTCAGATGATTTTTTTCATTCTGCTGGTATACTATGGTGTCGTGGGTCTACATGTGTACAATTGCAAAAATATCAGTGAGTTTACTTTGGTCCGCTTGGGGGTTCAGTCCTTTGGTCTGAGACAGTTAGCTCATTATTCCACACAGGCAAATTCAGTTCTGCGTCCACGTGAGAAGTTAACCTTTCTCTTTGAAAAATTCTGATCGTCCGAATAGGTGTGAAAACGTGCTTCACATTATTTGCGGCAGAGTTGATGACGACGGAGATGTCGTGGTCCACTGGTAGCCGTCCCTGTCTTCTTAGCTCTGAAGCTCCCAACGGTGTAGCTTTGAACCTCATAGTCCAGCGACGTGGACCACAAATTTGTGCTGCTCTGAACCTCACAGTGGCGCCGCTTGGGCATGCTACTGGTGCAAACTGATGTGGAAGTTCAACATCAGACAGGTGCGAGGAGCGCCCCATTGAAAAAAGATTATAACAAGTTGTTTGTAGCAAAATTCAGTTTGTATCGGTTCACTATGATTAAAAGAAAAGTTCATTTTTCATTCTTATTCTACATAGGGAGTTGTAGAATAGGTATTCTACGGTCTCTTAAGGGGGATTGTAGAATAGTCCCACTTGTAGAATAGCCCCTGCTCCTCCCTGCTCCGTGCGAGTCGGCGGCGGCCTCCTGTCGAGTGTCGCCCAAGGCCACGACGCCAACCCTACTGCCCGGCGCGCCTCCTGCATCCCCGACTTCCTCGGTGCCACCGGCGTAACGGCACGCCTTCACCGACCTTCTGCGCACCTCTGGGCGCCGACGGGCCACCGCGTCGCTCCCCCTGGCTCCTGCTCCGCCAACAATCCACCATTCCCTGCAGATCGAGACCTGCGAGGAGTTTACTTGCATTGTCGGAGTTCACCGCACTCCAGCGGAGGTTCACCGTGCATCGCCGCTCTAAGCTTCCCAGCCACAACAAATCGGCGAGGCCCGGTGCGATGGCCCCTGCCGTGGCCACCGGTGTGGACACGCTCCCAGCTCCACCCGCGCGTCGCTCCTTCCCACCCCCTGCTCGACCTCCCTCCCTCCTGGACCTGCTCCAGGTTCCCCTCTTTTTGTTTGTTTTTTCAGTTCTGGATCTAGGCAGCACAGCAGCCCCTGCTCAGCTGGTAGTCCACCAGCCCTACATGTTTGATAGTGTGGTGGTAGTTCGACCCACCACAAAAAATGAATGAATTTTTTTGGAGTTGCACTAAGGGAGTTTACATTATATATAAAAGGTAGTTCTGTGAAGTTAACAGTAGAAGTTGTGTGAAGTTCACAGTAACAGTTGTATGAAGTTTAATGATATCAGGAGTTTTGATTGCACACATCACACCAAAAAAAAATAGACTGAAGTTAACAGTAACACTTATATGAAGTTAACAGTAAAAGTTCTATGAAGTTCAAAAATATCAGTAGTTTCAACTTACACATACCTGAGAATATATGAGGATCAAATCATGTAGAGATTGAAGTTAACAGTAGAAATTATGTGAAGTCCACAGCAACAGCTATATGAAGTTCAAAAAAATTCAGTAGTTTTAAATTACACACTGACATGAGAAAAAAAATGAGGATCACATCATTCAGTGATTGAAGTTAATAGTAGCAGTTATGTGAAGTTCACAGTAATAGTTGTATGAAGTTTAAAAGATATCAGGAGTTTCGATTGCACACATCACACCAAAAAAAATAGACTGAAGTTAACAGTAACAGTTATATGAAGTTAACTGTAAAATTTCTATGAAGTTCAAAAATATCATTCGGTTCTCTCACCTGGGGGTTAACGAGGTAGTGTGACAAGATCCCGGAAGTTAGCTGTAGGGTTTGTAAGAAGAGCTATGATTTAATGAATCTGTGAAATTAAAAGTACACCGTGACATGGAAAGTCTGCATGAAAGAGACGTTAAGAAAAAAATGAAGTTATTTCGGTAAGTGCGTGTGTGTGGCCGAGGCAGCTATCCAGTGCTAAACTTGCTTGAAGTTCACTTATAAACTAACCCGAGGTTACGTTCAACTGCTGTGGAGGCATCCATTTATGAAAAAAACGTCACGGGCGGAGTTAACATATGTGACAGGCGAAGTTCAGAAAAAAATTATGGTCAGCCAAAAAGTTCATTTGTAAAATTTCTGTGAAGTTCACTTACGTGACGGGCGAAGTTAACTTATGTGACATGCGAAGTTCAGAAAGGATTGTAGAATAGCTATTCTACAAGTGGTTGTAGAATAGCTGAGACCTATATATATATATATATATATATATATATATATGCTACCGGAATACGAAGCAACATAGTTCAACTTTCATGCGAAATGATGCACATCGATCCAAAACGAACGGTCGACCTTTTTTTCTAGAAAAGGAGGCTACGCCCCAGCCTCTGCATCGAACGAACGGTCGACCTATATCAGTATATGTGCATATGACACGACCAACGGACCGCAGCAAACGAGACGCCATCATGCATGGGCACTGGAACTCTATTATATTTACCTTGGCGTGCATGCCATCCATGTCCTCTATTTCCGTAACATTCTACGGTTTAAGCTCTATTCTTTTGTGTAATGCATATCACTTCACTTTTTTGCGAGGCCACTATATTAGGATGTGTTTTGTTTTTGGATGAGGTGGAATGTAATGGAACGGTTCCACACCTGGGAGTGATTCTAGTGTTTGGTTTTAGAGGTGGAATGGAATCAAGTGGTTCCCAGAAGGGAATATACCGCTGAGATGCGGAATGCCCACGTTCCACCAAATCGGTGGAACGAGGTGGAATGGGAGACTAACCACGGTCGTAAACAGCGTCCGATCGAATAAACAAAATTCTAATCCTATCCTCTCCCCTCGTTCACCACACACCGAGCGACGGCACAGCAGGCACTCGACCAAGCAGGCGGCGACGGTGGAGGATGCGAGCGGCGCGGCGGCGACCAAGTACGCGCGGAAGCGGGCGGCGCGGCGGCGACCAGGCCGGCGACGGGGCGGCGACCAAGCAGGCGGCGCGGCGGTGGAGGAAGCGGGCGGCGTGGCGGCGACCAAGCAGGCGGCGCCGACGACCAAGCCGGCGGCGGCTGGACTACAAGCAGGGCTGCGGCGGCGAGCAAGCCGGCGCCGGCGGTGATGGATCAAATCCGCTCAAATTTGCTGCCCTCTCCTCCTATTTCTTTTTTTTTTGCTATGACCCTCTCCTCCTATTTCAACCCCAAAATCAAAGATTCTGGATCAAATCCATAAAATATCTAGTAATATATGCTGATGGCAGTGGTGTTGTTCGATTTGGTTGATATTTTTGGTTGATTAATTTATTTTGTAGTGCTGAAAATATAAATAAAATGCTACCAAAATCTCGATTAATCTGGTGCTAATTACATCTTTAGGTTGTAATCCAATTCTAGCCCGTGCATCTGCCAACCAAACACGGAAATCAAACACAGAATGGAACGATTCCATGACACTTCTTTTGTCCAAACCAAACAAACGAATAGAACGGTTCCATTCCAGTGGAATGGAACCGTTCCATTACATTCCACCTCATCCAAAAACAAAACACATCCTTAAAGTTCGAGTCAATTCCTTTTTTTACTTAAAAAATGTGCCTTTGTAGACACGACGTTTCGGGTCACAGGTGCATCTACACACATTGTGTAAAACATTTATTTAAAAATCTAAATAAATCCGAACAAAAATTCGGATATACATCAGGACATTTTGTGTTAACACAAAAAGTTTCAAAGAGAAAGACATTTTTTGTGACATGTGCAAGTCTTTTTTGCACAGGTCACAAAAATTTTCTTTTCTTCGCGAAACTCTTTGTGCTGACATAAAATGTCTTAAAATATATCCGAAGTTTTTATTTTGAATTTTTTGACATTTTGAAAATTGTTTCTTGAGCAATGGGTGCATCTGCACCCATGACCCGATATGGATTTCCGGCCTTTGTAGCACTTTTAACCCTATTTACTGGAGATTGCTCAAACTAAGTAGCCTGCAGTTTTAACAACTATGCTCTGACTTTTACGTGTTTTTTAATGATTTCATCGTAGCCACTGCCAAGAAACTTGATTCAAGCAAGAAATTTTGTGTTTAAACCGTACTATAAATCTAGTTCAAGGAGGTATTTTGTTCAAATTGAAATATGTTTCCTTGTACATAAATAAAAAATCATACAAATGAGTTGAAGTACAATTTTGTCTAACCAAACTTTACTTTCCCACAATATGTGTGAATGTGATGGACCATGCAAACATGCAATGGCAGTCCACGTGCAAAAAACCAGCGGGTAACTTGCAATGGGGTTTCCTTGCCCAATAACGTTGAAACATACATGCACGCCACATAAATTGGGTCTGCGCAAGTTAGGCATATCGCACCATGCATGCATGCGAAATGCATGTGGTGGGAGCATGTCATGTCAAGTTCAAAACATATGTGATTGTATACGGAATACATATGTATGCTTTCTATTTCGAAGATGGTCGTCATGTGTACGTTCTGGCCACCATGCGAACATTTGTGGCCTAGTAATTATCTTTTTTCGAAAGAGAGTTGTAATTGCCTGGAGGTAGCAATCTCAGTTTAGCGACACTGTAGCTACCTTTCATGTTCAGTTGGTCACTTGTGATAGCGTGACAAGTATAAACATGGAATTTGTAGCGAATTTGGCCATTTCTCGAAGAACTCAACTAGCTAAATATATTTCCCTTTTAACACTAGGCACACCAAGAACAGATACCGTGCATGGATTGCTTCACGAGCGCCACACGTACGTATCCAATTCACCTTGTAGATACGTAGATGACTCAGCAGCTTGTCAAGTCAAGTAGTTCATGAAAATGATGTTATTTGCTTGTAGCCATTAACGTTATACGTATATATACAAGCAAAAGTAACCTTAATTTCGTAAACGATCAAGTCACTTTCTTCATAAATCCACCTTCACTTGTTTCTTCGGGTGTGCATGTTCTCCGCCCGATCACGCCGATTTCTTGAAATATTGATCCTAGCTAGCTTATGCCCCTCGCCATGCACTCATGAGTTAAGTCTGAATGGTCCGTGCACCACATGAATGGGTGTTTGCTTGACCGCAAATATTTTACCGACATTAAGAATGGGAATACCTGGAAAAAAATTGAGTTGAAAAAAACCCTGCAAAATAAAAATTGGTGAACACCGGATGATTCGGATTATTTCTCTACCCGTACACCAATTTAGCTATCTAAAGCGTGTGTGCGATGGTGTTCCGTAACACTTATTAACATGTGACAATTTGCACGAACGACAAAACTAATTTAACATGCCTAATAAGTTGGAAGACGAACTCTCAGATCAGGTCGATGGCTTGTGCACTAGCTTGTGTGATCCATGAAGTACTGAAAGGAGTAGATCCAGCTCATGTGCCCAATGCATGCATGTAGCTGCCACTGCAAGGCATAGCCTTACTTGCTATAAATAGTTCAACATTGTAGAAGCAGTTCACATGAAGAAGGCACACAACTCATTAAATTGGTTTTTTTTTTGTCTCCGGTCTAACGGGAGTTTTTCTTTTTCGAGAGACGGTCTAACTGGAGCTATGTCTATTGGCAAGTTACATTGAAGCCAAAACTCAATAGAACAGAATGAAAATTACTTCGCATATCTGGAATTGAATTGGATGGTTATATAAAATTATAATATTTTAAATTTTTCTCGAGAATCAGATAACATTAGTTCGAAGCGAGGATCATGAAATGGGATCAGCTCGGTGGGTCTTTCCTAGGCCCAAATCGATCTAGAATCGAAATTCATATATATATTTCAAACAATTCTGAAAAAAAATCCGAATGTTTCCAATGATATATCCCTCTAACATGCAAAATATCAACTTCAAAAACATTGTATTTTAACCTACACAAAAATGACAAATTTGTAGACCTGAGTATGTATATTTTCAAATCTATAAGTTTTATCAGATTTGTTATTTTTGTGTAGCCCATAGTATATAGTATTTCACACTAAAACAAATTCACGTTTGTGGGATACACCATTGTCTATATCATAATTTGTTTTCAGATTTTTTTGAAACTCACAAATATGATTTTCAAAAAATTTAAACCAGAGGAAGCACTGGTGCTCGGGATCAAAAAGGAGTTTTCCGCAGAGTTGAGCCCATTAAAAATATCACTCTTGCTGATGGGCCAGCCTTCTAATTGCGCACTTGTCTCGTTGGTAAGAAAAGGCCGATTTCTGAAGGTTTCTCGCACCGGCCTGGCAGGCGCTACTGCGCTAGTGCTGCGAGTAGGCGCTACTGACGCCGTGGCTTTGTCGTGCGACCGAATACAGCTGGACTCGATCGTTGCACGCTGCTCAGTAGGAGTACACTATACCTAAAATCTTATTCTAAAAGACACTATACCTAAAATACGTAAACTACAGGAATACTTCTCTCTAAAAACGAAGCACACGTAAACGGAGTACAAGTACATATATAGAAGTTGGAGTACAGGTACCAAGAAGACGAAATACATATACGCAGAAGGCGGAGTATATGTATACAGAAAGACGGAGTATAGTAGGTATACACAAACACAGAAGGCGGAATACATGTATTTTGAAGGCTGAGTACACATACACATAAGGTGGAGTACACGTACACAGAAATGCCGGAGTACAGATCCACAGAAGACATAGTACATATATAAGATGGAGTACAGGTACAGAGAAGATGAAGTTTATAGAACATATCAACATGGAGATATAGTTTTGAATATCTCTGCGCCAGAATTTCAAAAATGAAACGGCTCGTAATTCAGACGAATGGTTCGAACGATATTTCGTTTTGAAAACGAAATCTCAAAATAAACACACGTACAACACAGCATCATCCCTAAAGGAGAAATCCCACCAAAATCTCTCATTCTGACACTTGTTGCACATGCATAACCTGTACCAACGGATGGAGAAGTTGACACTTGGCAAGCTGAGAGAGAAGGGAAAACGTGACATTTAGCGTGTTAGGAGAGCACGAGCCAGACCTTTCCAATGGTAGGTCTTTTTCTACTGATTGCGTAGTCTTTTGTTTCCTCCGGCAGCAGGAAATAATCAACCACACTAAACCACCATCAATTTCACCAAATTATAAATTTGCGACTGACAACAAAATAGTACATAATTACCGAACTGTCTGCACAACCATATAACTCTAGTAACAACAAATAATAATGAGAAGGATGCACGGTAGAGTAGCTAGCTTTTGAATTCGTCGGTTATCAAGGCATGCATGGACACATGGTGAAAGGGATGTTACAGTGATCTGATCGATGAAGTGAGGAGACCAGCCATCGTCGATAAACAACCAAAATTATAAGAAAAAGGCATCGGCCACCATGAAGTATAGAGTTGTTACCCTCATCGGTGGTCTGAACCTGAAAAAATTGTGCATGAACTAAATAGACGCACGCATGGTAATCTTGAACGGATTTGGGGCAGATCACTGAATTCGAAACATAACCCATAAGAATGAAATAAGGTGTGTGCCATAGGGATTAGCCGCAGCTAAATATTTAGCATATCTTCAGTTTATCCAGATAGTACATTACAATATCAATATAGCGCTGCAGTGATCAACGTACGAAGTACAAGGAGATAAGGAGCGTCACGCGCAACATCAAAAGAGCGTCTTTCTTCCGCCGCTGCTGCTGGAGCTGTGGATGCATGGAGGCTGTACTGTCGACCGCTCTCGAGCACGCACCACGTTACGAGCAGAACCACGGCGGCGAAGACGATTGCCGCCGCCAGCGCTGCCCACGGGCCGTGCCACACGAGAACAGGAACGTCGATCATGAGCAGGAGGCAAGCAAGAGACGTCCCCGTTCTTATTAGGGCGGCTTTATCGGATGCGGCGTCTTCGTCCAACTCGACGGCGAGGGCGCCTTTCTCCAGGTCAACGGACTCAGATCTACTAGACCCGCCCATTGATCGATCCAAGATCTGCCAACTCGCTGCTCTTCAACTCGATCGATCGATATATGTAAGCTAGGGCATCGCGTGGGTTGAGACACTACCGAATTATAGTCGGACCGAACATGGACCGGATGATGAGGAAAATTGGCAAGAGAAATCGGCAGCCTCAGCAACATTTTTAAAACACCAATTCAGCACACAAAAAAAGGGGGCGGTTCTGCAGAAAATCAGCGATAGTCGCATCAAAGTTATTGGTCGCGGAAAAAGACACATATTTTGCATCATCTGCTAGAGCTTGCCGGTTTCTCAGAAATAATGCACATAACTTTTTTTTGGGTTAGATGGACCTAGATGCAACTAAGAATCAGTACACAATGCGAAAAGGTCTGCTGCCAATAAAAATTAACAATTGCATTTTCATCGGCAGAGTTGTTGTCTCCAGAAAGTAAAACTCATGCAGGTAAGTGTTCTCCCCATCTGGGCGTGGTGCATATCTTAGGGTTTGGTATAGATCTTGTTAATATTGTCATGGAGGTACAAGAATTTTTGACTGCGCCTTTTTATGGTTCCAATGTATAACCATCTATTGTCTTCTTGAAAATAGGTGAAGACATAAATATATAAACAACAATGCATCTTGCTTAGTAAAGTAACATTATGTAGGTTTAAACAATTTTAAATGAAAGGTTTGTATCATTGCGCCATCTGATGCAATTCATTCTCAGTTGTGGCCTTCTCTACAATATCTCGTTCATCTTCGGGGTTAGACGGTATCTCGTGGTCTTGCACTCATGTCTTTTTTCCCCTTTCGGTTGGTTCCCGCTTTGTGCAGCAGCATATACTATAGAACGTGATATCGTCTTGTGCCAATATCGTCCTTGGAATCTCCCAAGTGGCGTAGCTGCACACAGATCCCTTTGCCATCCCCGATTGATAGTACTTGCCGTTAATAAACCATGACAAAGCATGCACATTGTTAACTTATTATAAAATTCTTTGTAACTTGCAAGACACATTTGACCACGAAGTTATTGTAAAGATTCATGAAGCTAGTTCAATTTACATCTAGAAGTTATAAACTTGATTACCTAATCATACATTAGAAAAACCTAGTAAGATATTTCTTAGATCATATGCTTTATAGTTCCTTGCCATAAATAAGTATACACCATGAATCGTGCAATTTTCAAAGCTGATTCAAAAGGAAACTCATGGTACGACTAAATTTTATATCATGGAACACTACAAAAAATGTTTGATAATACCGCTAGATGTTTGGTTAAATATGCCAAACAAGTAACATAAAATTGTAATCGTAATTTATAGCATGATAATAAAGTGTTGCAAAAGTACAAAAGTTTAGTATAAGTTGCATCTATTTAATTGTGTCTACTTATTTCCTTATCAGCTAACAATTCAAGTGGTGTGGTTCTAGGGAACCAGGGGAGGGGAATAAACAGAGCCCCGCACTGAAGTAACGTCAACCGGTGCTTGGAGAGCGATAGCAAAATAGAAACTAAAACCCTAGCGATCCGGGGTGTATATGGTCTCGGTCATGGGCCAACTGGACCATGGGCTGGGCCTGGCCCATTTTTCATCGTCCAGGATTCTTTCGGGATTTTTTCGCTGTCTTTTCTTTTCGTTTTTTCCACCCACAAGTATTTCGAAAATGCATGTCATTTCTCATCAATATTACTCCCATTTATGACATATGAACATTTCTTTTTATTCATGTACATTAACATATGTTGTAAAGTATGTGACCAAAAATGAAAGTTGATCAAAATATTTAAAACTTGTTCGTGCATTTCTTTCATTACTGAAATAAATTTACTATATATTTTCAGGTTGATTAAATAAAACTACCTGTTAATGGGCTACCCAAATTATCGACACAATTACTAAAATAAGTTACAATATTTTTCAATTATTAAAATTAAAATAGAAACTATCTATTAATGTGCTGCCCAAATTCTTGAGATTAAAGTATTTAAAGCATGTTCCCATATTTCTTTCATCACTTCTTACTATCCACATATTAAAAAAATGAAACTACCTGTTGGTCAGGCTGAAAAGAAGTAATCGAAATGAGGTAGAATACACAACTATCAATTCCAACCAAAAGTAATAACCAAACACAACTATCAATTTTCGAAACAGAGATCCATGCCAGGTAATATACCGTCACAAAAGAACAACAATATCACACGAAAGGGTATAAACAGTTAGACATTAACAAGTTACTCTTATGATAATTACATCATATTACAGCAAACCCACGCTACAAGGGTGAGTATGTAAGAGCAAAAGGAAAAACCAAAAGAATTGCACGGCAAATGGGAATCCTGAACAGCAAAGAGTTATTACATGAGCAGAACATGTCCTTTCTGCAATGTATACATGAGCAGTGAGCACATCTTTTTTTAGCTCTACAGGATTTTCTTCAAGCGCCTCATATTTCTGGAACTATCGCTGCAAGGGAGCCTGCTTACCGTTCTGAGGAGATTTCCCCAGGACATTCAAGGCCTTCATCCGTTGCAGCTCCTTACCTGCGACTGCGATACATTGTCAGTGTGTGCCACAGGATGCAATCTTGGTAACTCATAAGAGCCATGCCAAATACATGCCCAAAGAAAAATCTGATGTAGATGGCGAATGCATGTCATATAGGTTGAAGCATTGGATATCATATAGAACTTTGGCATCGAGATTGCAGGAAACTGAACTGCACATATGTGAATGGAAGTAGAGGCATGTATTTCAGGCAGAACGGTTGCTCATCAGCTTGATGTTCGAATGATGGATTGAATGGCTACTTAGTTGGAATGCAAGGGTATTAGGTAGATCTTACATCGTAGCTTTGCAACTTGTAGAAAACAGTGCCGTCTGCTGACACGCTAATACTGTAACTTCAGAGTTCTGGTTTTATTTCTTGCTTAGCATAGGCCATAATGAGGTGTTTCAGAGGAGGTTAAGCAATGCAGTGTGCAAATTTGCATTGCAATGGATAAAGCAACAAGGTTACCAGCATATCAAGCTAAAGAAAATTTGCAGCAAAAATATGCAACACGTTAAACAGTCCAATAAAATCAAAATATGGCAAGTGGTGTATCTACTCAGATCTAGTAGCTAGGGCATCGCGTGGGTTGCGACACTACCAAATTTTAGTCTGAACGAACGTGGACCGGACGACGAGGAAAATTGGCAAGAGAAATCGACAGCCTCCGTTGCCGTCCGATCAAACATAAAACACGAGATCTAAGTCATCCATCCATCGAAGCATATATACCCCATTCATGTACCAAATAATTTATGCTCTTGCAGAAAATCAGAAATAGTCGCCTCAAAGTTGTTGGTCGCACCAAAACACACAAGTATTGCATCAGCTGCTAGAGCTTGCTGATTTCTCATAAATAAGGCACTTTTTTTTGGTTTAGATAGACCTAGATGCAACTAAGAATCAGTACATAGTGTGGAAAAAATGTTGTCCATATGCTGCCGATAAAAGTTAACCAATGCATTTTCATCGCGGGAGTTATTGGAAAGTAAAATTTGTGCAAGTAAGTCGTCTGCTTGAGTGTTCCCCCCTTCTGGGCGTGTGGACATATCTTCTGCGACGGCTTGAATGTTTGGGTTTGGTATAGATCTTGTTAATATTGTGAATGGAGGTACAACAATTTTTGAATGTTTTTCTATGCTTCCATTGTATAACCATCTACTGCCTTCTTGAATATAACATAAATATATAAACAACAATACATCTTGCATATGCAAGTAATATTATGCAAGTTTATACGACCTTAAGTGAAAGGTCTGTACCATTGCGCTCCTCTTCATCTGATGCAATTCATTGTCAGTTGTGGCCTTCTCTATAGCATCTCGTTCATCTTCGGGGTTAGACGGTATCTCGTGGTCTTGCAGTTGTGTCTCTCACTAGTACAGAACGACACATAGTATACCCCTCTATGGAAATGGCAGGAAAAAGACAACAGAACTCGTCACAATGGTCACGGTTAAATAAATGTGCATCTCTCGCGCGCGACACAAAGGCAACGGACCCAAAAAAAAAATAACCGTAGCTGATATATCGGTCACAGTTAAAAATTACATCCGTGTGCAATTAAAGCTCGATCCAATAAATAGTCCGAGCGGCCGAACCCTAAGTCCACGCGCAAATCATCTGCCTTATCCTCTCCCACAGCTGCACACCTCCTTCGTTCCCCTCTCCACCCACGACCTCCTCTCACATATCTCGCCGCCATGGGCATCCTCCGGCCGCCTCCGACGACGAGGTAACACTCCTGATGGGATCGACTCAGAGAAGGAAGGTGGGGCTGTTGCTGGAGTGGCGGCGCTGGAGGTTCTCGTAGATCCAAGCGTGCCGCCCGAATGGATCTGAAGCAGCGGCGGCATGGGCCGGAGAGCACAGGCGCGTAGGAGGCCAACCACCCCGCCATAGCCGTGATACGTCCAAAACGTATCTACTTTTCCGAACACTTTTGCTGTTGTTTTTCCTCTAACTTGTGTGATTTGAATGCAACTAACACGGACTAACGCTGTTTTCAGCAGAATTGCCCTGGTGTCTTGTTTTTGTGCAGAAAGTCAAAGTTTCTGGAAAATTCCAGAAAAATTACAGAAATTCTATTTTGCAGAAGACCCACGGAGCCAGAAGATGAAGCGAAGAGGGGGCACAGGGGCCCCACACGCACCCTCGGCGCGGTTGGGCCTTGGTCGCGCCGAGGGGTGGTGTGGCCACCTCGTGTGGCCCCCGACGCTCCCCTTTGGACTACATAATGACTCTGACCTAAAAACTTCGGGGGGATCGACGCTTTTTTCAGAAAACCTCCAGAGCTCCGCCGCCATCGAAAACCCTATTTCGGGGATCAGAAACTCCGTTCTGGCACCCTGCCGGGATGGGGAATTGGAGGAGATCATCGCCATCATCATCACCGCCGCCTCTCCATCAACCATCCATGACTCCCCCATCCATGTGTGAGTAATTCCTCGCTGTAGGCTGAGGGGGATGGTAGGGATTGGATGAGATTGTTCATGTAATAATTGTGAGATTGTTAGGGCATGGTGCCTAGTATCCATTATTAGTACTTTATGTCATTGTTGCAACTTGTTATGCTTAATGCTTGACACTAGGGCCGAGTGTCATGATTTCAGATCTGAACATGTTATTGAATCATGAGAATAATTATTGTTTTGATCATATCTATAAGTTGTTTACACACGTCACTGTCTGGAACCCGAGGCTCCAAAGTGACAGAAATTGGGATAACCGGAGGGGATGGTTGCGACGTGAGGATCACATGTGTTCACGGAGTGTTAATGTTTTGCTCCGGTGCTTTATTAAAAGGAGCACCTTAATTACCAGTAGTTTCCCTTGAGGCCCCGCTGCAAACGGGCTGGTAGGACAAAAGATGTTGTGCAAGTTTCTCATTGCGAGCACGTACGACTAAATACGGAACACATGCCTATGATTGATTATTACTTGGATACCTTATCATTATTTACTTGCAATTGCCCTATGTATGATTATTTCATGAATTATCTTATCCATGCAACGCACATTCATCCATCCCTATGCTTACAGTATTTTTAATCCTGCTGTCTACTGCAATTATTACTGCTGCTTTTATTTCGCTGCTGCTATTATTTCACTACTGCTACTGTCATAAAACGGTTGCTACTGATAAACTGTGTCGAGCAAGTCTACTCCCAGGTGCAGCTGAACTGACAATTCATCTGTCAAGGCTTATAAATATTCTTTGGCACCCCTTATGTCGAATCCATAAATTTGGGTTTTATTTCCCTCAAAGACTGTTGCGATCCCCTATACTTGTGGGTCATCAAGCCGCCAGGGTTCGTCCCCTCCCCACCCCGAGATGCCGGGCCGATAGACGCCGCGACGCTCGACGACGTGATCCAGCGGCTCCTAGAGGCGCTCGGCAGGCGGACGGCTCGCCCCGCGCTTCTCACCGACCGCCTCTGCGCCGCCGCCAAGGAAGTCTTCCTCAACCAGCCCAACCTCCTCGAGCTCGAGGCTCCCATCAAAGTCGGCGGTAAGGATCTGCTCACCATGCCTGCTCGGTGCACCTCTCTCCTTCTATCCGTCGGTAGCTCTGCTCTCTGTTGTAGGCTGCATTGGATATCTTTGGATCGAGGTGTGCTGTACGGGAGATAGCAAAGAGATTCGCTGGTCATCTAGTTCGTTTGTTAGGTGCATGTGCATGTCTTGGCCGGGTCGTTTCCTGGAGTGATTTTAGCTTCTAGGAGGAGGGCGTGGTCTTGATTAGTTGTTGGCCTAGTGGTGGATTAGTGGCCAGATTAGTGCGTCGGTGGCACAAAACTAGGATAGTTGGCTGCTTTGACAGCGTACATATGTGCCTATTTAAGGTCTTGTAAGCATGTCTATTTGAGATGAGATAAAGAGCAGAAAACGTTGGTTGTGTGAGACAGCAGAACACCTAAACTATTTGTCTCCATTGTTGTTCGCTAGTGAGCCATGAGAAATAGCTAGACGTAGAAGAAGAGAGCTGCAAAGTGCAGCTCCAACATTAGAGACGTGGACAAATTAAGCCAGGACTTTACGCAACAGAATAACATATTCCAGCTGAACAATGTGTATCCCTTAAACTTGGATGCATAGGAAACCTTCTGTAGTTGCACTATGGCATGCCAGAAGCAGCACATCTTAAGTGATGAATCCCGAATATTGATGTTAAGGGTTGTTTTATTTTTAAGGTAGACTAAATTGACCTAGCACTAGCCCCCATGCACGCTGGTGTGATGAGTCCAAATTTTAGCTTACCATCTATCTGAATTATTGTCTGGTTGATTGGGGACTTTGGTCCAGCCTATATCGAGCTGGTTGGTATATTTCTAATCGATGATTGACGTGGAGTCTGGTCCTATTTTTGCAGCTCGCTAGTCACAACGATAGCCCTTGCTCGATAAAACAACAAACTGCAAGATGCCCCAGCTGCCTGTGAGGCCAATTTGTTGATTTATCCAGCAAGGGGAGTTACTAAAACCGTACTGGGTTGTGAGCTTGTTTTTCGCTTTTGAACAACTTGAAATATTGTGATGACAGTAGTACTTCATTACTTAATTTGACCATGTGTGTTGGCTTTATTTCCTTACTCTATTAAGTAACTAGTATAAGACTAGCTAGCTAAATTTTCTGGCCCTTATGGCGATTTATGTCTCCATATAATTATATGTCTGTCCAAATAATCTAACACCTAGTGATTATAATTTGGTTTATCCATTGTTCAACAACCTAGTGCTTACTAGACTAAAACTGAGCTGGGAATCTTATAGAAATCACAATTTAGGATTGTCTCTTCATTTGTGTAAGAGAACGATATCTTAGCTCAGGCCAATGCACATTACTAATGCTGATATATTTCAACACTATAGGTCTAAGGTGAGCTTTGCAAGACGTACAAGACTTGCAGAACATGAAAGTAATGGGTTGAGCACCACTACTGGTACTTTTTGGACGATCAAGGTGAAGTTTTTTAAAGGTTAGAATGGGTGATCTACATGAGATGGTATGTTTATCTCATTGGTTCAAAGCATATTGTAGTCAACCAGTGTTCAGATGATCTTTTAAAACGTAAAATAGTACAAATGACTCAGTGCTATTTTATTGCCTTTGTATTCTGTCTTCACCATATATAGTACACATCATGTTGTTTGATTGTCTTCAGTTGCTTCCCTTTTTTCGAGTGCAATTATATTGAAGAGAAACAATAGTTGTTTCACCATGGCATTTGATTATGAGATGAGGGAGACAAAGTTCTATATAAATCTCTATCACGTTAGTCCTATCGCGGTAGTTGTTTCACCATGGCATTTAAGGCTTTTATGTTAATAAATACTGAATGATTTTCTGTCAGCATGGCATTTGTACCATATTGTAGTCAGCTAGAATGTAAAATACTATAGAGGATTAGGTGCTATTTATTGGTATTGTATTGTATCTTTTCTCTATATAGTACATATTATGCAGCTGGATTGTTTTAAGTTGCTTCTGTAGTTAGAGCAATTATATTGAAGAGAAACATTAATCAATTAGATTATGCAACTGGATTTTTTAATATGTCCATTGTTTGTTGTAGATATCAATTCCTGAACACTGGCCTTACGAAGAAGCTCGGTACTTGTTCCAGCAGAAAATGGGTATGTGGAAGCCATGGAATGCCCCAGGTGCATTCTTTGTAGTTCTGGAGCTTATATATGATTCTTATTTATAGTTGGTTGGAGCAGATGTAAAACACACTTGTATGCGTAGCATTTTTTAGCTGTGTAAATGTTAGTACATAGCTTTGTGGACAGGAAATATGTAAAGTTGTATAGGGTTGTACCTTTGGTAATAAAGAAATAATATTGCTGTCAGAAGCTGGCAGAAGCCAGCAAGAAGCTGGCAAGAAGCTGTTTTTTTTTAATATGATTTTCTCACATCAGAAATGGTTGTCCTGTTTTATCTGTTTCCATTGCTTGTTCTCATTGGAAACAGGCATCCATAAACGTCCGTATGCATTCTGGAGCCTCATTAGAAACGGTTTTTGACCTCCGTTTCCAATGAGCTCGTTCACATCAGCATCGGAAGCGGGGAAACGGACCGTTTCTCCGTTTCCAATGAGGGTTTTGGTCCGTTTCCGATGTGTCGTTCTGTACTAGTGTCTTTTCCTTTCGGCTGGGTCCCTTTTTGTGCAGCAGCATAGACTATAGAATGTGATATCGTCTTGTGCCAATATCGCCCTTGGAATCTCCAAAGTGGCGTAGCTTCACACAGTTCCGTTAGCCACCCCCGATTGCACTTCCTGTGAAAAAACCATGACAAAGCATGCACATTGTTAACTTATTATTAAATTTTGTAACTTACAAGATACATTTGACCATGGAGTTATTACAAAAATTCATGAAGCCAGCTCAATTTACATCTAGAAGTTATAGGCATGCTTACCTAATCATACATTAGAAACCACTAGTAAGATATTTCTTAGATCGTATGCTTTAGAGTTCCTTGCTATAAATAAGTATGCACCATGATCATGCACTTTTCAAAAGCTGATTCAAAAGGAAACTCATGTTACGACTAAATTGTATACCATGGATCACTACAAAAAATATTTGATAATATTGCTGATATTTGGTTTAATATGCCAAACAAGTAACATAAAATTATAATCCTAAAAATATAGAATGCTAAAGTTAAGTATTGCAAAAGTATAAGAGTTTAGTATAAATTGTATCTATTTAATTTTGCATCGAACCATGAAAGAAAATAATATAGATGAATGAGCAGTCATGTGGCGAGGAAACATGGGGACATGGGATTTACCTCGTGGGCAAGATCTGCAGTCATTGTCATCGGCGGTGGTGGCGTCAACGGCGTCATCCCTCTCCCCTCGAAGACGAAGCGCAATGGACACTGGTCCATTGCGCTCTCTATATCGTCTGGGCGATGTGCCAACTGGGCTGGGCTTGCCCCATTTATCATCGTCATTTTGTCATCTATTGACTCGTAGATGACAAAATGATGGCCACATGTCTTCTTTTTTCTAATTTTGTCGGATTTTTGTTTTCGCTGTATTTTTCTTTTTTTGCACACACATGAATTTTGAAAATGAACGTAATTTATCATCAACATTATCTTCTATAACAAATGAACACTTTTTATTTGAATATTGAATATTTGTTGTAAAGTATGTGACCAAAAATAAAAGTAGATGAAAATATTTAAAACTTGTTCATGCATTTCTTTCATTAGCTAAAATATTTTAGGTTGATTAAATAAGAGTAATAAAACTAGCTAATAATGGGCTACCCAAATTCTTACACAATTACTAAAATAAGTTACCATATTTTTTCGAGTTTTTAAATTAGAAGTGTAACTATCTATTAATATGCTGCCCAAATTCTTGAGATAAAAATATTTAAAGCACGTTCCCATATTTCTTTCATCACTTCTTATTATCCAGATGTTAGAAAATATGAAACTACCTGTTGGTCAGGCTGATTTGTTTTACCGAAATGAGGTAGAATACACAGCTATCAATTCCAACCAAAAGTAATAACAAAACACAAGTCAATATATTTTAGGAACAGAGATCCATTCCAGGTAATATACTGTAACAAAAGAACAAACAAAATGACATGAGAGGGTATAAAGAGTTAGACCTTGACAAGTTACTCTTATTATAATTACATCATATTACAGCATTCCCACATCACAAGGTGAGTATGTAAGAACAAAAGGATAAAGAAAATATGAATTTCATGGCAAAGGAGAACTCTGAACAGAAAAGAGTTATTACATGAGCAGAACATGTCCTTTCTGCAATGTATACATGAGCAGTGAGCACATCTTTTTTTAGCTCTACAGGATTTTCTTCAGGCGTCTCATATTTCTGGAACTACCGCTGCAAGGGAGCCTGCTTCGACGAACCGTTCGGAGGAGATTTACCCAGGACATTCAAGGCCTTCATCCGTCGCAGCTCCTTACCTGCGATATATAGTGTCAGTGCCTGCCGCGGGATATAATTTTCGTAACATGATTGCTAAATGCATGCCAAAAGTGGGCCACAGTAAAAATAATGTGATTTAGATGGCTACTGTACACATATAGATTCAAGCATTGGATATCGTATAGAACTTTGGCATCGAGATTGCAGGAAACTAAACTGCACATATGTGAATCAAAGTATAGGCATGTATTTCAGGCGGAGTGGTTGATCATCAGCTTGATGTTCCATGATGGCTACTTAGTTGGAATGCAAGGGCATAGGTACATATTACATCGTAGCTTTGCAACTTGTAGAAACCCCTATAGTGCTGACTGCTGACACACTAATACTGTAACTTAAGAGTTCTGGTTTTATTTCCTGCTTAGCATAGGCCATAAGTCGGTGTTTCAGAGGAGGTTAAGCAATGCAGTGTGCAAATTGCATTGCAATGGACAAAGCATGCATGAGATATGGTGCATCAGATGCTACACATAGCAACAAGGTTACCAGCATATATCAAGCTAAAGAAAATTTGCAGCATAAATATGCAACACGGTAAAACAGTCCAATAAAATCAAAATATGGCAAGTGGTGTATCACCTTCCTCCACTAGGAGGTGTATTGCCCGTTTCTCCAGCTCGATTGCATGCGTGCTTCGACCAGGTGCTGAGAGTGACCTGAGCACTGTAATTAGGAGGCGGAAGTCAATACTCTGAGTGGGAAAATACAACATACAAATCACGATGGTGTCAACCAAATGTCTTACTCTGCATATAACCCTCCTGGGATGACCGATCACATTTCTGCAAATATGTCTGTAATCGATTATATCTCTCGCTCCAATACGGATTTTGGCTGCTTGACCTATGGATATCACCTTGGACGGTGGGCCGGTTAGCTCATTAGAAGAAGCAACAGGAAGGTTCATTTCTCTCAGGTATAGATTCTGCATTTGCTTTTTCAGGAGATTCAGATGGCCACGCCCAGAGTTGAGCCCATTATATTAAGAGCCTAAATTTTGCGCACTCGTCTCGTTAGTTTTTGGTTTCCTCCGGCAACAATGGCAATGCAACACGAATAATCAACCGTACTGAAGCACCATCAATTTTAGAAAATTTACCATTGACAAGAATATTACTGGAAGAGTACATAATCACCGAACTATATATGTGCACAAGCTCTTCCTTTTTCACTGGTACTAACTACTACTAATGTACCTATAATATAACTAACAAATAAAAAACAATGAGAAGTATACATGGTAGAGGCACGGGAGAAGCTGTTCAGTACGTATGCCTTGGTTAGATAGCAAGGCATGCATGGCGAATGGGATGTTACATGACCTGATAAACCACGTTGCTGAATTCATGTATGTTGCACAACACTTCATGACTGACTGATTATGAAAGTAAAGAGATAAGTTTGCTACAGATAGCTGCAGCTAAATATTTAGCACATCTTCAATATATATCCAGATAGTACATCACAATATCCAAATATATAGTGCTATAGGGATCAACGCAGGATATATAACGAGATGAGGAGCATCACGCAAAAGATTAAAAGGGCGTCTTTCTGCCGCTGCTGCTTGCGGTGGGGTGGCGCTGCTGCTGTCTCCTCCCTGCAGGTCGACATCTTCATCACGGTAATGTCGACCGCTCCGGAGCACGCACCACGTTACGAGCAGAACCACCGCCGCGAACACGATCGCCGCCGCCAGCGCTGCCCACGGGCCGTAGCACACGAGAACAGGAAAATCGAGCACGAGGAGGAGGCCAGTAAGAGAAATCCACAAAGCTATTAGAGCGTCTTTATCGGATGCTGCGCCTTCGTCGATTCCGACGGCGCCTTTCTCCAGGCTGACGACTCAGATTTGGACCCGGCCAACTCTCAGGAGTTTATGCTCGATCGATCGAAAATATCAGGTCAATTGCACGACGCACCGGTCAAATGCGCAGCGCCATCATGTTAACCACTGCACGCCATGTCGACGAAACCGGGCCCACGGTTATTTTCATGACGCCAGGAACTGGGTGCCGACCGCCGTCCACACTACCATGGCGTCTTGGCTCCAGGCGCCATGGTCGTACTTGCCTCGGATCACAAGTCCTCTTATGTCTGTAGCTAGTACTGTAGTACGTTATCTAAGAGCGGAGATTCGGTGCTCCCGAGCTCCAGTGATCTTGCCTATATAAAAAAATTAAAAACTATATTTAGAAGTTTCAAACAATTCAAAAAAAAATCATGCATGTTCTTCATAATATATCCTACAAACGTGTCAAAACTCAATGCAAAATATTTTACGGTTTGAGCTACACAAAAATGACAAATATGTAGATCTATTTCCAAATTTTGTCATTTTTGTGTAGGTCAAACCGTAAAGAATTTTGCAATGAGATTTTGCACGTTTATAGGAAATTTCATTGCGGACATGCATGATTTTTTTTCAGATTTTTTTGAAACTTTTAAGTATAGCTTTTGATTTTTTGAGATGGGTGAGATCACTGGAGCTCGGGAGCATAAAGCATTTTCCGGTTACCTAAGGCAACCATGTCACGCACTTGCCCACACGATAGAGCAGGCCATCCGGTACGTGCATACCGGGGCTAGCTTGACTGCTTGAGTACTGACGCATCCATTGCCCACGTATCCGATTGACACCTTAATTTAATTAGAGGCTCTTGAAAAATTTCAAACAATTATGTCCTAGAACCGGCCTGTAGTTTTTTTTTTGCTGTTCACAAAGTCCAAGCTAGCAACAACAAAGTATAACTACGTACATATAGCCGGAAGGCTTGGAGAAAAATCAAAAGCGCTACTGTATCACTACCTACATATTAACCTTTTGAAGCCAACTTTTAGTTTTATGAGAAATGTTTTAGTTGAGGTTTAAGACCAGCTAACCGGCAGTTATGCGAGTAGTTCCCTTCATGTCTCATCATAACAAGTATCTAATGAATTATCAGTTTAATACACCCTCTTTAGCAGAAATACGCAATTTCCTTGATCGTTATCTGATGACAACTTATTCCAAAACCTCGTGTCATTTTCATTTACAATCTCTATATGTTTTGTGTTGCTCTAAACCTTATCATATATTTTAGTGATAGGTTCGGTAGAAACTGGAAGATCGTATTTGATAGTACTTAAAGGAAAAGATGATTTCCGCTTCATTAACATACGGGGTTTTCTTGACACGAATAAAAGAACTTTTCAGGTCTTCCATATACTTGGGTATTTTACTCGGGAATACAATGCTTCTGCACTAAAGAATCCGGGTCCACAACCATGACTAGCAGTGCACTAGATGTTGTCGCACTTTGAAACGATGTCCTATTCATTATTATTCTACATGAGAAATCCATTGTACAAAAAAATAGATAAGGTCTTCATACACAAACTTAGGGTTTGCAAGCCAATGCAAATTGGCTTGGCTTGTGGGACCCTTATGTATCACGTAGGAAGGAGGGTTGTATATAATAGACTTAGAAATAATAACCTTATTGAATCCAAAAACCTCAAATGGAGCCCGGGCTACATGGGACCTGTTTTTAAAAAAAAAATCTTAATCGACATTTTTATGTTTCCAAAAATCATGAAAAATTTACTGAATGTAGATATTGTCGAGATCTATAATAATGCAAATTTTTAAGTCTAAATTCGTTGTATTTTGGGCTGCACAAAAAGGACAAACAGGTGTATCTGGGTGGTGAAGAATACATAGTTTCAAAATTTTGAAATTCCCTCGATTTGTCTTTTTTGTACAGCCCAAAATACAACGAATTAGGAGTTAAACATTTGCACGATTGTAGGTCTCGACAAAAAAATTCGTGATTTTTGGAAACTTAAATATGTCGATTTCAAAGTTTCAAAAAAGAGCTCCATGTAGCCCGGCTTCCAAAAATTCACTCTCTATTGAATCTAGCTATATAAAGATATAAGAGTGCCGGTAAGCGAGTTTTCTTTTTGTCCTAAAGGCACATTGAAGTTGGAATGAACGTGAAGAGAATTCCTTCTCAATTGTAATTATTATTATTGAAAGCATGTGGTTAATTTATTATTGGAATCATTGTAACTTGTAAGTCACATTTGACCAAGAAGGAAATATTAAGAAACTTGACGATGGTTTAATTTATACTATAGACGTTATAGATATGCTTACCTACTCATACACTAGAAACCACTTTTATGATATTCCTTAGATTGTGCGCTTTCGAGATTTTTTTTTAAATAAATAAATATAAACTATATGCATTATTAAATTGTCAATATTCAATTCAAGAAGAAAGAATTATCGCAATTAAACATTTTTATTACCACAACACAAGACTATTTTTCAATGATACGTTACAAATGTATACCCAAAAAAATAAAACTAATACTTAGTAACATTGCTAGATATTTGGTGAAGTATTCAAATAAATAACTTCAAATTATTTACTTGCCAATACTGTAGCATCCAAAAAATAAATTGTATATAAATGAAAAAGTTTATTATAAATTGTATTATTTTATTATAAACATGAAGCATAGTTCGTTAACCAATTTGATCACGCACCAGTTGAAAGAGCAATTCCAATAACACCTAGTGGCAGGCACACATATGGTAAGGACATATGGTAAGATGTAAAGAAACCACTGCATCCTAGAAGCCATATAAGCTTGTGGTGCTACAGTATTAGCCGCCCACAAACTGAGGGCACTAACTGGGTGAGAACTGAAGGTGAAATAGTTGCATCTTCATCAAGAGGATAAAAAGTCTTTTGGCATGCAGCCGAAGCATTGGAAATGATTGTACAAAAGCCCTGTGATATGGATATAGCTATACAATTATAAGACATGGTGCATCAGACTTGGCCAACAAAAATATGAAAAGAAAACAATGCTTCAAGCGCTGCAGTAAACTAAACAAGGTGGGACAAAGACATATAAAATGAATAATAGCCTAACGACAAAGAATACAATCATCTCTGTATAAACATCTGAACCCTTCAGTCGGCATTACGAAAGAACTCGTGTTGAATCATGACACCACAAATCTTTTAAAAATTCATGTTTTAATGCTGAGTGTAAATTCACTTATCAGTTCACCGAGGGATGAATAACATGTATAAATTACAATGGAAACTGAATAGGAAATGCATGAACATTCCCACTGGAAAATCCTTTCCTAGGCTATCTTTCATATTATGCAGTTTTAATTAGGTGTTACCAATTAAAGTCGACTTCTTCACCTGCCCGTACCTCACTGTCGTGACATGGGTGTTGGCTCTCACGTACAAGTCGGGATATAAACGGTATGGATAATCCCGCCCGAATCTGAGTCCGCATCCATTTTTAAGGATACAGTATGAAATTATAGAAATCCACCGGATAAGGATGCATGCGGATAATGTTATGTGTTAGATGAATATCCAGCCGATATGGTATTGCTATTATCTGATGGATGCGGATTATCCGCCAGTTTTTTGCGGATTATCCGATATGCTCTATTAGGATAGTCTGATTGATTAGCCTGAGCCAGTATAAATAGTCAATTAATCCATTGGCACATTGATCTGATGTCCTGCTTGCATCTCTATATATATCATTAACTCTACCCTAGTACGACTATTATGCAGTAATTATATCGGATTATTCGTTCTATGCCAGTGTAACTGTGGCACTTGCATTACGCTCACGTACATTTGGTCACTCTGAAGTATTATGTGTTTGGATAGTTTTTTATTTGTACTTTTTGCACTGTATAATTGTGTTTCTTTGAACGTTTTTATCCATATCCTTTTATTTGTTTTCGGTCTGAATCCGCTCCATTTCCGATTTGTAGTCGATATTATCCGCATTCAAATCTGCATCCGGTCATTATCTGATCTGAGTCCGACAAAAGTATGATAAAGGATATAGAGAGCATTATCCGATCTGATCCGCCGTTTACATCCTATGTACTTACAACTAAAAAAAACTCGACCGACCAAAAAGCCAACATAACAGCCCAACAAAAGCCCCACCTGGAAACAACATCCCAGCAGCCCAAGAAACAAATACGAGACGAACAAGGCCAACCCACTATAACGCACTGACGCACATCTAAAAAAACATCTCACAGCGTGCAAAGATCAGATGGTTCATCGTGTGATTGTGCCCTAAGCTAATTCTCAGCAAGCAAATCCGATATTACTTTCATCACTAAAACAACTTTCTGATGTTTAAAAATAAAAAGTGTAACTACCGCACTTGCCCAAGAAGTAATCGTAATGCGATAGAATACAAAACTGTCAATTCCAACCAAAATTAATAACCAAACACAAGTTAATAAAAAAATCGAATTGTACAACAAAACAATAAAAAAAATGACACGAGAGGGTATAAACAGTTAGACCTTGACAAGTTACTCTTATTATAATTACATCATATTACAGCAAACCCACACCACAAGGGTGAGTATGTAAGAGCAAAAGGAAAAAACCAAAAGAATTGCACGGCAAAGGAAAACTCTGAACAGAAGAGAGTTATTACATGAGCAGAACATGTCCTTTCTGCAATGTATACATGAGCACTGAGTATATCTTTTTTTAGCTCTACAGGATTTTCTTCAGGCGTCTCATATTTCTGGCACTACTGCTGCAAGGGAGCCTGCTTCGACGAACCGTTAGGAGGAGATTTCCCCAGGACATTCAAGGCCTTCATCCGTTGCAGCTCCTTACCTGCGATACATTGTCAGTGCGTGCCACAAGATGCAATCTTGGTAACAGCCATGCCAAATACATGCCCAACGAAAAATGTGATTTAGATGGCGAATGCATGTCATATAGGTTCAAGCATTGCATATCAATAAAGAACTTTGGCATCGAGATTGCAGGAAACTACACTGCACATATGTGGATCGAAGTACAGGCATGTATTTCAGGTAGAGTGGTTGCTCATCAGCTCGGTGTCTGAACGATGAATCAAATGGCTACTTAGTTGGAATGCAAGGGCATTAGGTAGATCTTACATCGTAGCTTTGCAACTTGTAGAAAGCCCCTATAGTGCTGCTGACTGCTGACACGCTAATACTGTAACTTAAGAGTTCTGGTTTTATTTCTTGCTTAGCATAGGCCATAATGAGGTGTTTCAGAGGAGGTTAAGCAATACAGTGTGCAAATTGCATTGTAATAGACATAGCATGCATGAGATACGGTGCATCAGATGCTACAGATAGCAACAAGGTTACCAGTATATCAAGCTAAAGAAAAATTGCAGCATAAAATATGCAACAAGATTAGACAGTCCAATAAAAGCAAAATATGGCAAGTGGTGTATCACCTTCCTCCACGAGGAGGTGTATTGCCCGTTTCTCCAGCTCGATTGCATGCATGCTTCGACCAGGTGCTGAGAGCGACCTGAGCACTGTATTTAGAAGGAGGAGGTCAAATACTCTGAGGAAAAAAAAATACAACTTACAAGTTACTATGGTGTCAACCAAATCCCTTACTCTGCATATAACCCTCCTGGGATGACCGATCACAGTTCTGCAAATATGTCTGTAACCGATTATATCTCTCACTCCAGTAAGGGTTTTGGCTGCTTGACCTATGGATATCGCCTTGAACGGTGGTACCAGGAGTAGCGGGTGGCTCACTAGCAGAAGCTACTGGAGGTTCATTTCTCTCGGGTATAGATTCTGCATTTGCTTTTTCAGGAGATTCAGATGGCACTAGCCCTACAAATTCGGGAGATGCCATTTCAGATGACACTATACCTCCAGATTCAGCAATAGGAGGTGCCACTTCTGGCTTATTGACCTGATATTGCACCATTTTCTGTTCCTCTGCCTCTTTTCTTCCAGATTCAGCGATAGGAGGTGCCACTTCTGGCTTATTGACCTGGCCATGTTGCGTCGTTTGTTGTTCCTCCTCTTTTGTTCCAGATTCAGCAATAGGAGGTGCCACTTCTGTCTTATTGACCTGATCAATTTGCACCGTTTGCCGTTCCTCCTTCTCTTTTATTCCAGATTCGGCAATTACAGGTGGCACTTCTGTCTTATTGACCTGGTCATGTTGCACTGTTTGCCGTTTCTCCTTCTCTTTTATTCCAGATTCAGCAATTACAGGTGGCACTTCTGGCTTATTGACCTGGTCATGTTGCACCGTTTGCCGTTCCTCCTCAATTATATCAGATTCAGCAATTACAGGTGGCACCTCTGCTTTATTAACCTGGTCATGTTGCACCGTTTGCTGTTCCTCCAGCTCTTCTATTCCAGAATTAGCAATAGGAACTGGCACTTCTGGCTTATTGACCTGGTCATGTTGCACCATTTGCTGTTCAACCTGCCCTGTTATTCCAGATTCAGCAACAGGAGGTGGCACTTCTGGCTTATTGACCTGATCATGTTGCACCATTTGAGGTTCAACCTGCTCTTTTATTCCAGATTCAGAAATAGGAGGTTGCACTTCTGGCTTATCGACCTGAGCATGTTGCACCGTCTGCGGTTCCTCCTGCTTTTTTGTTTTTCCGCTTCCATTATCCTTCAACTCTTGAGAAGAGTTCACTTTACCATGTTCAGTTTCCACATTTTGCTGTTCCCTCTGCTCTTTTGGGTTCTCTCTTCCATTACCCTTCAACTCTTGATAAGAGTTCATTTTACTATTGCCAGTTTCCACATTTTGCTGTTCCTTCTGCTCTTTTGTTTTCTCTAATCCATTACCCTTCAACTCTTGAGAAGAGTTCACTTTACTATGTTCACTTTCCACATTTTGCTGTTCCCCTGCTCTTTTGTTTTGTCTCTTCCACTACCCTTCAACTCCTGGGAAGAGATCACTTTACTATGCTCAGTTTCCACTTTCCGTCGTACATAAACATTGTGATAAACGGGGCTTGAAGGAGTATCAGGGTGCAGCCGTTTTGTGCCCACAGCCTTCGAAGAATCTTCAGCAGGACCTTTATCCTTTGGGGGCAAAGAAGTGCCTTGAGACATATTTATTGTACCTTTGTTTTTCACTGAGAATGCTAATTGCTTGTCACTAGATGGCATGGCTCCTCCCAAGACTTCTCTACATTATACTCATCGGTGTTGATAGAACCTGAAACACATGAAAAGCTTTCTATCAGTAAGATGAACATGGACCACAAAAGATAATTAGCAAAAAAAGAGCTCTTCAAATAATGGCAGGAAAAGAATAACATTGCGGCATTATAGTTCAGTGATGTAGCATCTGTGGTTCGGAGTTCAGACGTTTGTCTCTAGTTTGTCGCAGGTTCATAAAATTGAAACAGGCATTTTGATTGGGACTTTAATTCCAGAAAGAAAGTGACAAATGCTGGATGGCTACACATAGCAATGTTCTAACATTTTTATTAAAAGAAAATATATACAACCTCCGATCCATATTAATGGTCTCAACTTTATCTAGATACGGATGTATCTAGTTAAGTGTTTAGACTAGATGCATCCGTATCTAGACAATGTTGAGACCATTAATATGGATCGGAGGGTTATAAAGTACAATGGCGATTTAGCCAAGCTCCACCACTATAAAGTATAGAGCAAAGATTTAAGCATTAACAAGTGATTGACTAACCATAGCATCTAATACATCGATTGCATGGTTTAGTTTCACCAAATTCCAGACATAATCACTGTAGTGTTTAAGCAAGCTAATGCTATCCCTTTTTTCAAAGAAGGTGCAAAAACAATTTGCAAACCTTTTCATTAGCAGAAGCAGAAGAGATACAAGAGAAGAAGCGCAACAAGTGATCATGGTGTTAGCACACACACATCACGTGCATGCGGAAAGGAGCAACACATGATACAGCTACTAGACCTTACTCCTCACGGCAGCTCACGCGACCTGTGGTGGTAGCCCTGTCTCCACCGCTCCACCTCAACTTTGATACCATGTGCTAGAAGATCATGGCTCTCATCTTGAAACACCCTGCTGTTTCTTGCTTTCCCCACTGACTATAAATGTAGCACCACCATGGAGTCAAAGTCCTTGTAGCTTTTTTGGGGATTTGCTTCTGGCTTTTCTTTGGGATTTGGTCGTGTCTTGCTATCCACCAGTGAGCAGTCCACTGTGAAGTCGTCCGTCAATGGCAGTAAACGTGCCCAAACCAACCTGCACTCCAGCGGAGCCCTAGCTTTAGCATGTGCCACCCTGATTTAGCAATTTTTCTCAAGATAACTATGGAATTTTTTGCTTTTTAAGAAAATGATCATTTCTAGCAATAATTTATATAAACCTTGTCTGAGTTCTCTACAATGAAAGAGAGAAAATATCTACATGTTTCACCTAGGTAGTCAACTAAGGAAACAAATCACTGGATCTAAAACTAGCTTCCAAACTAGCTTCCAAATAATGATCATTTCTAGCAATAATTTGGAGTTTGGATTATAAGCCACAAAAGCACCTAAATCTTTTGGTTGTTGACTGGACATTGTTGCATAATGGCATAAGCCATAAGCCAAAATCAAAAGCATCTATTTAGGTGCTTTTATGCCTTATAAGACAAAAGCCAAAGCCAAAATAAAGCCTAACCAAACACCCCCTTAGTCACTTAGCATTTAATTTAAACGCGAATAACATGTTTAAAATGGCAACGGAAAACATGTTACGATGTTAACATCCCCACTGGACTAGCCTTTGAATGAAGGCTCGTTAGTTAATGAACATATAATGATGAATTATCTTTCCTATGATGCAGTCTATTCAATAAGATGTTACAAATTGAAATTGTACTTCAACGTTAATTTTGTACAGTGTACTGTAACTACAAATCATGATCACACAAAAGAACTTGCAAAAAGTATTTGCACATCTTTGCAGCAACTGATCACTGTGTCAGCACGAATACAACACGTACAAGCGAAAAGGAGCAACAGATCGCAACACATCTGCTGCTACACCCTACTCACAGTGACTCGACTGACGGGAGCTGCAGTGGCAGCCCTGTACCCACATCTGCACGCATACAACATGTACAAAAAAAATTGAGCAACAGACAAAACAGCTGCTAGATCCTACTACTCGCAGTGGCTCAAGTCAACTCAGACAACCTGCGGTGGTAACCCCGTCTCCACCGTTCTACCTCTAATTTGATACCATCTTTTATCGCTCGAAAATCATGGCTGACATCTTGTAAAACACTACTACACATTTCTTTAAGTCCATCCCCTTTTCTCTGGGATTTGCTTGCGTCGTGCTATCCATCAGTCCACAGGGAGTCATCTTTCAAGGCGATGCTGCAAATGTGCTTAGTCCGCTACGACAAGCATCCAGAGCCGCCATGAGCATGGACAGCACATGAACAGATTTAAGGCTGACTCCAGCCTTATTCAGCAAAGTGAGCAGGTAAAGTGGGCTAGGGAGGATGCGAAGGTCTAAGCTATCTGGGGTTCAGCAGAGATACTTGAGGGCAAGCCAAAGGAAGAACCTGCATCCAGCGGAGTTATGGGAAAAGTTTGCTGTTTAAGAAAAGAACTAGATGTTTTTCTAGCAATAGTTTCAATGAATGTTTGACCAAGGTAGCGAACTAATAAAACAAACCATTAGATCTTCTGAAACTACCTTCTGAATCAAACCCAGACTAAATAATCCCATGGTTTAAAATGGACTAAATTAACAACCATAGTACTGTAGCAACAAACAAATAATATTGGTAAGAAAGAAAAGTTTACTCTACCACTTATAATCTCCATAAACTGAAAAAACTATCTATGCGAACATGCAATCATGCACCGTTTTGTTCAAATAAGATCCCTTCAAACACGTCCAAGTTCCAGATTATAGGAGCAGCACAAGTCTAATAACCAATCTAGGAGGCTGATTAGTACAAATAATAAGTAGCAGAACAGTAGTTGGGTTCAGAACGTTTGAGAAACTGTTTTCAAGCACCCTTGATTCTGTAGAAAGATCAATGAACACGAGAAATTAACTTTGCAGTGGGCCAAACTTGTAAAAATGCACATTTTGCTTCTCAGTTCTCGTGTAGATGTGCATAGTGCATACTACATAATTTCCAGGATATTTGATGTGGCCTTAAGGCACCACGGCTAAGAACGATTAGTGGAAGAAATAATTTCTAGGCATGGTGTATCAGATTTCACTCAAAACAAGTCTGCAGGTGCTACGGTAAAAGAGCCAGGAGAATGGAACATACATGGAATAGGCGTTTCAGGAGCCAGTATAATAACTATTAAGAATCTAATTATCTATATATAACCAATTAACCATCTGAAAACTCTAACCGACAATTAGGCAAGAATTCTTCTTGAATCATGACATTGCTACAAACTATAAATCTACCGGACACTAATGTCTCAATGCTTAGAGTAAGTTCACTTATCAGTTCATTCGAAGATGAATGACAGCGGAAACTGCGAAGGCAATGCATGAACATCGCCACTGGACTAGCATTTGAAACAACAGCTCATTAGTCACTGCACGTGTAGTTTCAATCAGGTGATACAAATTAAAATCGAACTTTGACTGGTATTTTTTAAAATATATTGTTAGCAGATACAAATCATGAGATCACAGATGTACTTGCAAATACAGATCCTATGGTAGTACAGCACACACTTAGAGTCAGACTAGTTATTTGTCATACATTACAAAGTTTGACTTCAAAATGCGTAGGAAAATGCAATCACGTTGTTTAGAAAGTAATCAAAAGCCAAAAGGACGCACAAAAATTCCAGATAGAATCCAGTTCACACGTGTTGGTAGATAGTGTCCCAAACATAAAAGCAGTTTTACTTTGATTCAAGGAACATAATAGATCAATCTCTTTCACTGCGAAAAATAGAGAAGATTAACTCCTATTAAGTAAAAGAAAAATCAGCCAGATATAAGTACTAGTGTTAGGTTTAACAAAAATAACCACTGAAATGAATATTAAATCTAATGAAATTGAGCAACCATATTTATATATCTAATGCAGACTGCAGTAAACTATGCAAAATTAATCTACTGTGATTTTATTAACACTGAACAGGAAGTGTTTTAGTCCACTTTGTTTATGTTGAAATGACATGTTGTATGAGTTTCAAGTATAGAGCATTGCAGCTTATAAGCCAGCATAGGAGTCATAACTTCAGCAATTTTAACGAGAAGCTGAGCTATACTTTATTTCCTGATGATAGAAAGCAGCAAAGAAGGACAATTGCAGTACAACTATAAATTAGAGGTCTTCAGTGTTTTAATGATTTCTTCTATTCAAGAATTGTCTTTTCATGATATTCCCAAACCAAGCAAAACATGAAATTACTTTTCTAAAAAAATCAACGATGTATGTACAACGAATTACCACCACTATAAATCACAGACCAGGTGGCTCTATAAGTGTGAAATCCATGTTTTTATTTAATTTATACCTACACCAGGTGCTACCAAAAAAGGAGCACGTTCACATCCACAAACAATTAGGCCAATACACAAAAGCAGATTATATCATTAATGGCTGAATAATAAAATAGAGATTGGCGTTAAAATCACGTCTTTTTATTTTGAACTAAACTGATCATGTCATATCATACCCCATGGACTCATCCAATCTGTATTTCTTGTGGCAGCGACCACCGAAAAATGGCAGCTCGTTCACACTCACAAGTAATCGAGTCAGACAATCATCAAAAAGGGGGCAAACACCAAGGTACTAAAACAGCATACTTTCACAGCCACAAACAATACACAGAAGCAGTTTATATCAACATGATCAAATAAAAAATGGAGATGGGTGAGAAAATTCTGACTTTTATTTGAACTAAAGTAAAGATATCATATCCGATCGACTCATCCCATCCACATCCCCTATGGCGGAATCCACCCAAAAAATGGTAGCCTGTTCACGTTCAAAAACAAGCAAGACATATAACCAAAGTGGGGCAAACACCAAGGTAAGATTGATACAGCTGGATAGATAGTTCGGCACTGGCATTGATCACACGTCGCTTTAATAAGAGAACCTTCCTAGCTCCCGAGGGACTGAATCTGAAGTGAGCCTAAATTCCCCTCATTTACTTATTTCCTTATCAACTGGCAATTCAAGAGGTGTGGCTCTGGGGAGCCAGGGGGGGAATAAATAAAGCCCCACATTGTAGCAATGTCAACTGGTGGAGATAGCAAAGTGCATACATAGTTCCACAAACATTAGAAACAAAAAACATAACCAAAAGAGCCAATGCTTTAGCGTGGTTAACAGAACCAGGGGCGCGGATGCTGAGAGGCTAGGTCCTCGGGTCGGGCAGAGGGGATAGACAAGTCCCCGGCACAAAACATGAGGTCTTCAGTCATCTCATGATCTCTTCTATTTAAGAATGCCTTTTCATGACATTCCCAAACCAAGCAAAACATGGAGTTACTCTTCTCAAAACATCAACACGTGGTGCTATAACTGTGAAATCCACTTCTTCATGTAATTACCTAGGCCAGGTGCTACAAAAAATGGCATGCGTTCACATTCCATATCGTGATGATTGAAAAATAAAATGGGGATAGGCGCGAAATCACGTCTTTTTTTGAACTAAACTGATCATATCATAGCAAAAATGGAAGCTCGTTAACATTCACAAACAATAAGTCTATGGACAATCATCAAAAAGGGGACAAACACCAAGGTACTAAAATGGCATACGTTTCACAACCACAAACAAGACACAGAAGCAGATTGTATCAACATGATCGAATAATTAAATGGAGATGGGTGGGAAAATCCTGACTTTCATTTGAATTAAACTGAACATATCATATCCCATGCACATCCCCTACGGCAGCCGCCACCCAACGATGGCAGCTAGTTCCCATTCAGAAACAATCAAGTCATATAATCAAAGTGTTGCAAACGCCAAGGTCCCAAGGGATTAAATTTAGTAAGAGAACCTTCCTAGCTATCTCCCAAGGGACTGAATCTGAAGTTAACCTAAATTCCCCTCATCCATTCACTTATTTCCCTATCAGCTGATGACAATTCAAGAGGTGCAGGGAACCAGGGTGGATGGAGCAGCCAAGGCCCACGCGATTTCAACCTTTTTCTTTAACCCGAATCCCTAGTAGCGCTAGCAGGAGCAGGGGCGAATCGATCGCGCGCCGGGGGGTTGCTAATCGGGAAGGGGTACATCACATCTCAGAAGCGCGGCGCCGCGGGAGGAATACTCACCCGAGATGAGCGGCGGTGGTGGGGGTGCCGCCGGTGGAAGAGCCTATTCGCGTATTGAACTGGAGACGCGCGCGGGCGAGGGAGCGACCCCGGGCGGCGGAGGAGGGGACGCCGACGAGGGAGCGGGAGGACGCCGGCGAGGTAGGGCGGTTGAGCGATCGGCGGGGAGTGGGAGGATTCGAGGTTACGGTGGGTTGGGTTGAAGAGAGGGAGAGATTCAGGGGAAATGGGGAAGAAGGGAATCCAACGGAAAACTGTTGAGCCGCGTGGGCCGTCGGATCAGGACGGGATCCCATCCGACGGCCAGGGAGGTTTCGTTGGCGTGGATGGAGGGAGGGATTTTGATTGATGGCATGCCTTGTTTGGATTGGCATTTCGACTATGCTTTTTCTAATTTATTTCTTGTACTAATTAATTGCTGTACCATAACAATAACACCTCTGGCTTTGAAATATGAGTAGAGGGTGTTGGCCTTTCTGTTTTATAGCAGCAGCCAAGTGTTTTTTTTTTGCAGCACTTTTTTGTTTGACAACAAACATTGGCACAATTTACATCCAGGTCAGTTGTTGAAGAAAGATTTTTTTCTGCCCCAAATGACCTGATACAGAGGGAGTCGATGGTATCCGTGCGCGGGAGGAGAGCGATGGGTGGCATCCCTCAAGGCCGAATCCTTCCCGATTTGTGGTGCCCTTAAATAGTGGTGGTGGACTCACAGCCGAATCGGTTAGGAGCTGTGGTAGAATTGCCGCATTCGAGGCCAAATCGGTAGGTGACGGTGGTCACCGGAGGAGAAGCGTGAGATCGACATGAAACTTCCGATTGACAGTTACCGTGCACATGTTAGTCTTTCTATATATAGCAGCAGCCAAAGTGTTTTATATTTGTAGCACTTGGTTTTTTTTGTTTAATAATTTTTGTTGGCAAAATTTATATCAAAAGCAGAAGTTGGAAGGAAAACATTTGACCCCAAATGACCTAAAGAGAGTTATGTTCTAAAATAGGACATCTAATAAAAATGTTCTAAAGGGGCGGGGCCGTAGTCTCGTGTGCAGTAGATAGAAAAGTAAGTTTTGTATTTAGCTGACTGGACCAATAATATTATTTCTACCTTGATCCGATGTTTAACCAATGGAAGATTGTCACGTGGAGAAACCAGCACCTCTATTATTAGGATTATTTCTACCTTGATCCGATGTTCAACCAATGGAAGATTGCCACATGGAGCAACCAGGGACCTCTATTTTTAGGGTGATTACATATTGAAAGGATAGGTAATGTCTTTATTTCTCTATGTCTGAAAATTGTTGTGTTGAACTAATCTGATGGATAAAGGTAGAATGGATAAGGGTAGATGCTCATACAAACTAGGAGTAAGTGGGTTCTCCGAATCAAATGTTTGCAGCCGAACATCAACATGCTACTGCTTCAATGGTAAGTGCTTTTCAACATGAACTAGAAGGTATCGCGTGCTTCACGGGATGTTTATGTCCTAGACGGACATTGACATGTCTCATATCTAACAAATCAGGACAATTTTGAGAAATAGTGGGTGATATGTACAAACACTCAAAAGTTTTATAGAAATCAAAACGAGCAAAAATAAAAGAATCATCATTTTCACCAACATTATGTTCAACTCTCAGCTTCTAACTTATTCTAAAGAAAAAAAATTGGATGCTCGATCTTAAAGCGTTGTCACATTTGATTGATAGTTGTAGCCGAGTTTGAAAAGAGTAACATAAAGAGTATCTCATAACTCTCCTCTCTAGGAGATAGATTGTATAACCTTCGGATCCATCTGTAATGTAGACAAATGCATCTCGTTTTGCTAATTGGAAGTTTCCATGAAATCTCATACTAGTGTAATAGTAATAAGCAGTGTTTAACATGCAATGTTTCTTCTATACTGTTTTGAGCGATGTAATGCTTGTGAATGTTATGTCAACGACGTGCGCACTACTAGTGTGCCGGGTCACCGCAACCCTGAACTCCGCCGTCGCGCCCCCGCTGTCGTCCTACTCGCGCACCAGAGTCGAAAGTGGTGTAAGATAAATATGACACCGAACACCGAGGATGCTTGTTATGTGACTCATGCAACCTCTGTCGAGGCTGCCTGCATAAAATTTTGTGGACAACCAAGTAAGATGCACAGCATGACTCAGATAGATCATATGTAAGTTGAACCAAACTCTGCAAAGTGAGAGAGAAGACCAAAATCCATGTAGCCAAGTGTGTGTACACAACAAAGAAGGAATGTTGACAAACCAAGCACACGCTTTGTCGTCGTAGCTCCTTGCTTCCTTGGCTTCTTCTTCTTCTCCCTTGTGTTGTTGGTAGAACAAAGACAGAGGGGGACGGTTCGCCGTTCGCCCACCCAGCGATCTCTCCACCTCACCCCTCTTCCCCGCCGGCGAGGCCCCGTCGTCGCGCCGGCGATCCGTCGATCGGTCGCTCTCCCCCGCCCTCGCAAACTACCCCATCCATCTCTGCGCGGCGGCGGCGGCGGCGGTGCGTTCCAGCACCCGGCAACAGGGACGCGGCGAGGCCCCCTCCCGATCTGTACACATCCGGCCGCGCCGCTGCCCCCCTCTCGCCCGCACCCGGCGCCGCTCGTCCCGTCCGTCACGGCCGCCGGCGGCCCCTCCTCTTCTCTTCTTCCGCCTTGCCAAACCACTACGCCGGCCGCCTCTGCCCCCTCCCTCCGCCGCGGCCGTCCAACTCCATCTCCTATCGTTCCAGGTCGGTCTCGATGCATTTCCTCCCTTCACACCTGGTTTTGCTTACTGTTCCTACTCTGTTTGATCCTTAGTTGCGGTACCATTGTTCTGTGGAGACAAATACGGAGACTGTTCAATCTGTTTACTGACACATCACATTTGCAGCTCGTGATCCTGGCTGCAACCCACAACTTGCATCCACGGATGCTTCACGACTGTATTATCCAACTAGGGTCTTGAGCCTAACGTAGTGCCCTGAAGAATGAAAAAAAGACCCCTAGTTGCTCAGTAACAGTTTCCCCTTAATCAGAAACTGATAGCAGTCCCTTGTTGTGTTCCTCGTGTATTTGTTAGCAGCGGCCGGAATGCCATGTGTAGTAGCTCTGCTCTCTGGTGATCAGTAGCCAGACTAGAAAAGAGCGGCCTGGATGAACCAGCAGCAAAGTTGTCTTTTCAGCCGGGAAGAAGTCACAGAAAATGGGAGGGTAATCAGCTAAGCGCGTAAAAACGGGAAAATTGCGAGTCGTGATAAAACATTTTCTTAAGAGTGGCAGATGTTGAGTTGTACCATGCATACTAGCACGTCCTTGAATGATACTCTTTGAGGTGTCATATAATATATTGTACCTTTCCAAACTTAAACCTCTTACATGATGCTGCTAGTGATGGAAACCTCAGCCTTACAAGTCCGTATGCACCATCTTCCGCGAGCTACATAGATTATTTCCTGGTTTGCCTGGTCAGGCATTAAAATTGTAATATTTACAAGATAATCGATCTACTAAATTGAATAGCCTCTTGTTCTGTTAGTTGCAGATATTGCGGCCATTTGGAACAATATGGGTTGGCTGACCAAAATTTTTAGAGGTTCAACCCACAACATCTCGGAAGGACAAGATCAGAGCAGGCAGGTGGAAGAGACGAGATGGAATGAACCCTCCAGTTCCACTCTTGTGACTGTAAGTACTTCAGTGCTATACATTTCCCCCTCAGCAATAAGGGTTCAGGGTGAACCAATGTTATTGTTAGTAGTGTTCCCTCTCTGTTCTCTCTCTAGCAACTGAGGAAAAACAGGGGACTAGCACTAGAGAGGAGCACACCAGTTTCCAGGCAACAAATGCCTTCCTTTTCTACTCCCTCCGATCCATATTAGTGGGCATAGCTTTGTCTAAATTCATATGTATCTAGTTAAATATTTAGACTAGATACATTTGTATCTAGACAAAGTTGTGCCCACTAATATGGATCGGAGGTAGTATTAGATTTTGCAGCAACGAATGCTACACCACACAGGCAACGAATGCCTACAAGCTTGGCAACCTATGCCTACTGAAGCTTGACCACAGCAACAAATGCTGGCAAACCTTAGCAACCTATGCTAGGACCTTGGCTTGCAACTTTCTTCCCTCCATATAGGGTGCCTCTCCTTATATAGAGGGTTCAAGGTCGGTGCTACAGTATTCTAGAGCCTTCTAGAGCTTTCTACTGCTACCCTATCTTATAGCCTAAGAATTACATATAGATAGTACTCTAGAACATACTAGCACCTACTACTTAACTCCTGCAAACATATTGCAGCATGCCTATCTACTGAGAACACAACTCATGTGCCCCAACCAGCACACAACCTATGTGTGGGTTCACACTATAGCCTGCACACAACCTATGTGTGCAGTTTACACTATGACAAGATTACATCAGGCCAAGAGTTATAAGTAGAATGGGCAAATGAGATAAATATGAGATGAGCTTCAGGGATGCTCGGCAATTGCACCCACCTATATAGTACTGTACTTCAGTTACCTGAAAGGTTAATTTTTCTTTGCTGCTTCCCCTGTTTATAAAATATATCCATCATGATCCATGTACAATCACCGTTTCGCAACTGTCGGGTATACCCATATATAACAACAAAGGATGGAAACCTCCCTTCAGAACCTAAACTTATGTTACACCATACCACTAATGTGAGCAGCCTGTGTCGAGGCAGAGGGAAAATATGGTTGATCAATAGCAATGTAGGCCTCCGCTTTGACCCTGCAGCAGCATGGGAAACCTGCGGTACATCATTGATGCCTTTAATGGACCTGGTGGTGCATCCACGAGCGCCATATCGGTGTGATTCTGTCTGCTGGCATTGGAGTTGATGCTGCTCATCTTGACAAATCGGTTATCCCAGAGTAGGTGACGTGGGATTGAGGCAATAGACACCACCCGCACTCCACCTTATTCAATGCCCACGATTGCTACTATTCACACCTCTGATGCTTATCACGTGATGGACACCAATTGCACAGTGTAATGTAGCTCCATTTTGATGTGTTAGACAACATACTAAGAAAACAATGACAACAGGTTTGATACAAAAAATTATTACCCTGGTTGGTGATTGCTAATGTAAGGTTAGGAGAGAAAATATTACTTATTGTTCTTAGGGCTGTATCTGCAGTTCTGCACGTGTACATATTTATTTCTGTGCTTAATGAAGTGCATGGATGAAATTACCCCTTACTGAAAACCACATTGTTACCAACTTACCATCCAAGAAAGGCCACCATACTTATCATTTTCTGTATCAGTATGTGATATTTAGAATATTTGCTACCGATAGTTGGTAACCTTGTCATCTATCTTACTATGTGTGATTAAAAATCTTTTCCATCTGCCATAGACCATTCAATTCTGTTCAGGTGTACCATTATATTGCTATTTTAAATTTAGGTTGAAACACGAATGACGTCCATTTCTTTTGACTGTGTAGCTGATTCATTTTTCACATTCATATTCAATATAGGATGTCGTTTCGGAATTTGACAATGAGGATATTGACCGTGCTATAGCACTTTCTTTATCAGAAGAGGAACACAAGAAGTCAGAGGGAACAGGTATTGTATCGATTACTCCTGCTGCCGACTTTCTGAAAAAGCAGAAATCCACTGCTGCTTCATCACCAGTGGTTGTCCTCTTATATCGTCCTTATTTCGAGCATAAATAGTTTTTTATAAATATCTTTGGATTAGATTGTTGATCTACTTCATTACCTTGCAGCAGCAGTTAAGGTTTCTGATAATGGGATAAAAGATGAACAGACATATGACTATGTTTGTTATGGCAATCACTTGCTCCTTATAAGCTTTATGTTTTAAGATGGTTTGGAGAAAATTTTGGTGCACATTTTATTGCTCTAGATGTAATCATGTAATAATCATATTCCCCCGGATAAACATTTGCATGTATCAATGTACTAGTGTTTGTATTGTAGCTGAGGCCATATTCAGAATATTATATGTTCGTTTGGATCTCTCTGTTAAGCTATTCTATTTTGAACATTTCAAATGAATTAATGCATTTAGTTTTTAATACTTTCTCTTTCTGGTTTCATTTGTTTTTCCCTTTTAGGAAAGGATCTGCATTTAGATGAAGATGAGCAACTTGCAAGAGCTATTCAGGAAAGTTTGAATGTTGAATCACCCCTTCGTGCTCGTGAAAATGGCTCACCCCCTCGTGCTCGTGAAAGTAGCTCTTACTCTCGTGCTCGTGAAAATGGCAATGCCAATGGTGGCAGTGCATTTCAACAGTTACCATTTATGTTTTCTTCCGGATTCAGGTTTGTACTAATGTATTAGTTTGACATGCTATACTTTATTTGGAAGTTCTGTTTTGAGTTGATTACTGTGAAGAGCCATATCATTGGATTGCTATGAGAATTTATCGGAAATGAAGTACGATAAGTGCAATCCAGAGCCATGCATGCAAACATGCTAGTGTTTAAGCAAGTTCTAATACATACTAGATTTGTTCTTCCGATTGCACATGTCATGTTGATGCTTTTTTTGGGCGGGGCATGTCATGTCGATGTTGGCATTTTACTACCTGGGTATGATATTTGGTTTGAGAGCTTCATACAGACGAGAACTTACACAACATCTTTTCAATTTCCATTTGATATGCACTAGAAAATTCAAAGGCTCACGATTTTTCCTGTAACAATTGTATATAGCTTAAGGTGGATATGATATTTGGTTTGAGAGCTTCATACAGACGAGAACTTACACAACATCTTTTCAATTTCCATTTGATATGCACTAGAAAATTCAAAGGCTCACGATTTTTCCTGAAACAATTGTATATAGCTTAAGGTGTTCAACTGAGTATTTTTATCTCACTTTTGGACACTACACTTAATGTATACCTAATCCTTCAGTCCTTTATATACTACTTCAAAATGCCTCTTGAAAAATATTTTTCAACATAAAAGTGAAGAAAAATTATTTGTCAAACTTGAAGGTTGCTGTGTTATTGGCATATATATTTTGAATTGTGGAAAATGCTCAATATGGTATGATTATATTCATTACAAGAAGTCCTTTGGGTGTGAAAACTCTCAATGCTGTCAAAAGAAAACAACCATAAAACATGTATAATTTGTTATATAGAGTATAACAGGAGGATGTTGTAATGGTAAAACATTCTAGGATGGTAAGCATGAATGTGATTTTAGTGAATTATATGTACTCTGCGACATTTTTGTAATGTGGTATGCACTTCTTTACTCAGGACATGTGCTGGATGTCACAGTGAGATTGGCCATGGTCGTTTTCTTAGTTGCATGGGGGCTGTTTGGCATCCCGAATGTTTTTGCTGCCATGCTTGTAATCAACCAATATATGACTATGAGGTAGCTCGTTGTTGATTTGTTTACTTACTAAATAGTTGCATTAATATACTGACCTATTACCAACAAAATCATGCAGTTTTCCATGTCGGGAAATCATCCTTACCATAAAACATGCTATAAGGAGCGCTTTCACCCAAAGTGTGATGTCTGCAAGCAATTTGTAAGAATCACTTCATTATACTTTTCTTATCTGTCTGCGTTAGAGGGTTCTTCTGTTTTACATTTCATTTGCACCATCTTATGGTTCCTTCTTGTTCAGATTCCTACAAATATGAATGGCCTTATTGAATATAGGGCACATCCTTTTTGGTTACAAAAATACTGTCCATCACATGAGGTGGATGGCACTCCAAGATGCTGTAGTTGTGAAAGAATGGAGGTATGTTCAGTTATCATTTTCAGTTTTAGAATTTTGTTTCCTAGCGTAGTTGGTTTGATAAGTTGGCGTCTGCCAAATTTGGCTCAGTTTGTTCCAATATAGTTCATTTACTTATCAGCCAAGAGAATCAAGATATGTACTGCTAGATGATGGTCGTAAGCTCTGCCTGGAGTGCCTTGACTCTGCAGTGATGGATACGAATGAGTGCCAGCCTCTTTATCTCGAAATACAAGAATTCTATGAAGGTCTCAATATGAAAGTGGAGCAACAAGTTCCTCTGCTTCTGGTAGAAAGGCAGGCTTTAAATGAAGCAATGGAAGGAGAGAAAACTGTATGTTGATTAAGCTGTACTGAACAACCATATTTTCCTTAACTATATCATTAGCTTTACTTATGTTGTTTCCTTTGGAAACTAGGGCCACCACCATCTTCCTGAAACAAGAGGTTTGTGCTTATCGGAAGAACAGACTGTCAGCACGGTGAGTACTGTTCCGAACACAAGATAAATGATTCTTTCATCATCTAGTCCAAGTACTCAAAGTCTGTCAATCTGCTGGGTTTTGATTGGGTAATAATATTATATTCAGATATTGAGGAGACCGAGGATGGCTGGAAACAAAATTATGGAAATGATAACAGAACCGTATAGGTTGACACGACGATGTGAAGTGACTGCAATTCTCATTCTTTATGGTCTCCCAAGGTACAGCATTATTGTTCTGCTACACAATGTCGGAATTGTTTCCATAAACAAATAACCATTTTGAGAATTGGCATCTTCTAGTCGAAAATAGCAGGAACGTTTACAGAAGTGCTAGCACCGTTTCAACTAATTTAAAATATTATTCTTTTCATCTTGGCCAAAAGAAAAAGAATGCATGTATTATTTGAAGATATTTCTTTACTATGAACTGATTGAAGAGAGCTAATGAGCAAAATGTTAATATTGTGCCCCATCACTGTGTCTTCTCTTGTTATTCTAATAATTAATTTCGTGATTATATGCCTTTTCTATTTTAGAATCCAATGAATATTTTTTTACCGGAAAACCTGAGGAACTCTGAATACTTACGTTGACTTTGTGGGTCTCTTGTTTTTCCAGATTGTTGACAGGTTCGATTTTAGCTCATGAGATGATGCATGCGTGGTTGCGGCTTAAAGGTTGTGTTAAGTTCTTGTAGTATTTACTTTTGTGTTCTTGTATTGATACTAAGTTAGCATACTGACTGTTATTTTACTGAAAGCCAGAGACTAGAAAGGAACCTTTAAACAGCACGTCTCCCTTCTCACTAGAACAGTTAAAAGACGACCAATTGTACCAGGACTGGAACTATTCTATAAGTTGGGTCCACTTTATCGGAAATCCATTTCGGCTCGTAGGACTAGATGCTCCTATTATGAAAAATCATATTTCGCAATGTCAGAAAATTTCGAAAAAAAAATCGGGCGTACATATAGACATTTTATGTAGTCACATAAATTTTTGTTAAGAAAAGACATTTTTTGTGTCCTGTGTAAAAAAGACAAATAAAATGTCTTGTACAAACAAATTTTTAGCACCAAATTTGTCTTTTTTATACAGAGCACAAAAAACATTATGTTTTCGTAAAATTTTGTGTGCCAACATAAAATCTTCAGAGGTACACCCGAAATTTTAATTCAGAATTTTTTGCTATGTTCAAATATTTTTTTAAATGCACTCGCATAATGAGACTAGATGCTCCTACGAGCCAAAACACCTTGTCCGCACTTTATTGCCTATTGTACTCTCTTTGGGTGTATAGTAATTTTTCTTTAGCATATGAGCGTAAATTTACTAATTAGCCTGCTAGACTTGGTTACAGCAAAGACTAAAGATTAGATAACAGGGTTCAAGATTCCTACCAGAAGCTTGTAGCAATCCCGGTAATGAATGGGAGTTGTTTTCTTGGTAGAGCCAGGATCTTACATTCTGCCTGAGACTACCGTATCATATACAAATAATTACCTTCAGAATCAAGAACTAGAACTGTACTACTATATGAGATTTCTGGGCTTGAAGTGGTGCCACCATACTGTCCAGACTTGAGCCGATTGCTGGTTTTCCTCACTTAAGAAGTCCATAATCATAAGTATATTGGAAATAGTAAAACAATCTCCACTAATTTATCTACCAAGAAGATATTGCATCAGCTTGCTACTATCATTTTTGGTATCTCGTATATGGTCATTTATGCTAATGATTGTATTTTTTCACAGGATACCGCACACTCAGTCCAGATATAGAAGAAGGCATATGCCAAGTCCTTGCCCACATGTGGATCGAGTCGGAGATCATGGGAGGATCAGGCGGCAATGCAGCGTCGACATCCTCATCCTCTTCGTCATCCATATCGTCGAAAAAGGGCGGAAGGTCGCAGTTTGAGCTGAAGCTCGGCGATTTTTTCAAGCACCAGATTGAGTCAGATACCTCTGTGGCCTACGGAGACGGTTTTAGAGCCGGGAACAGGGCTGTTCTCCAGTACGGTCTGAAGCGCACGCTCGAGCACATCCGACTGACAGGGACCTTGCCATTTTGAAATCGCCTTGAGAGAGATTCACGTAGTATTTATTTAAGTTATACGCCGATTTTTCATCGGGAGTCCATTTACAGGGAAAAGAAGGAATTTTGAAATGCACAAATTGTACAAACACGATCTTTCTGGTTGCTCTTTCTTGGACAGGCCGGCTAAGTACAGTATTAGCAGATCGAATCGAGCTGGCTAGCCTGAGCAATCTCTTGTACGACAATCAAAGCTTGGAATCGAAACAATGGGTATTTTTTGTGTTACTAATTAATAAGGAATACACACTATCTTCTCCGTTGTGCACATAGTATGCAATTTCTTTGATAGCATGGTTATCCTATGAAAAAAAAAAATCTGAAATCCAATTCCTTTATAGAAACATGCATCAATTCTATTATATTTTTATATAGAAAACTGGATCTGTGAATTAGAGAAATAAAAAGAAGGTTCAGCAAATTGTACAATTCCATTTAAAGATATGATTTATAGTGTTCTACCACGGTTTTATCTTTTTGATATTATGAGGACACTATGCATCTTCTGTACAGTACATATGAAGACTTACCCAGGCAGTAAATATTGAGAAACATATGCCGCTGCTGCAGTAAATACAAATTAATTACTCTCCGTTCACAAAAGGATGTCGCAACTTTGCCTAAATGTGCATGTATCTACACACTAAATCATGTACACATACATACAAATTTAGATAAAGTTGAGACATCCTTTTATGAATAGAGGGAGTAGTTGCTAATCATATGTGTAGTTAGGCTGAAGCCTGGGGAGAATTCGCATGTACCACCTATATGGATATATGCCATAGACTGATGCACAAATGCACAAATGGTTCGATTTATTTCAACATGCACAAATGAAATAGACTGATAGTTCATGAGCTCACACAAAAAAGTCGTAACGTGATCAAATCGCCTTACAACACAAGCAAAGTACCTTGTTATTTCGAAAGCAATAAACGAAATTAAAGCACAAAGGTCTTGTACAAGCAATCTGAATCTCACACTTGACAAGCAAAGCAATATAGCACTCAGGTCTTGGGCAACAGGAGTAGGAGCGCGACCCAGCCAGGGCACTCATGTACTGGAATACTGGATATCTTCTGTGTATCTTTTCCTCGGGGCGACCTGCACAGTAGTAGCAAGCAAGATGTTACTGTACTAATATCTTGGGAGTGACACAAATAGTAGCGCTTGGTAATTCAGAGTGACTTACGTACAGATCCAGCAAATAGCAGCAGCGGTCAATCAATCTCGGAGGGTACAACGCCATCGTGAACCAGCAATCCTAGGACATTGGCGCAACAACATCAGGAACTCACGGGTAATTTCGGCGAAGCCTAGATACTGGAGAGGCAAGAGGAACTCAACGCTAGCTGGGACCTCCGCCATGCTGCTGAGGTTGCGTAGTGTTAATCTTTCCAGAGACGCCATCGCACCTTGCTTTATCTCCAGCTCCCTCAGATTAGGCATGTCCCACAAAATGAGATTCTTCAGCTTGGGGAACCAGCCCGTGAGAAACACTAGCTTCTCTCCATTGTATGCTCTTGTGAAGTTTAGAATCGTCAAATTTTCCAACCGAGAGAGGGAGGGCAGTGGGTCTTCTCTCAGCTGGGACCAATATAGACGCAGTTGACGCAAGTTCTGCTCCATAGCTTGGAGGAGAGGAGACTCTCCCAACAGTGTCCCTTCCGCTAATCTTCCACTCAAACTTAGGTTTTGCAGGTTCGGTGGGAGGGCGTTCAACATGAGAACCTCGTTCTCATCAGTTGTACCCACATATAGGTACGACAAATATGGCATCTGCACTAGAGACTCGCAGAGCCGTTCACAGTACGTTCCCTTCACATTCAGTATTCTCAAGCTTCTTAGTTGTCTCAGCTCACCTAGTTGTCTGACAGACTCATCCTGGGCTTCCAACGATTGTAGAGTCTGCAGATTTGTTAGGTTATCGAGACCCTTGGGGATGCATATACCGCTGCGTGAATTCATTACTCTACTATATCTACCAATCAATTTGTCAGCAAATAAGTGTCGAAGATTTTTTAGCTTGACAATCCCTGCAAGCACCTCATGTATTTCAGAATCATGAAGGTCCAGTGTGAACAAATTTGAAAGCTTCTCGATGGATTTCGGGAGAACCTTCACTTTTGTACCCCGCAAACCCAAATGGCAGAGATTAAATAGATCTCCAATAGCATTTGGAATCTCCTCAATAGGTAGACCACTTAACTCTAGCACTGTCATATATCTTGACATCTCGGATAGTAGAGGTAGTAGATTGGCTGATGGCATGTTTCCGTCCAGTGTAATGAAAGTTCGAAGTCCATGTACACTAGACAATGACTGCTGGGTATCCTTCTTTAGTTTGTGCACTACTAATCACCGTCCATCCATCTGAAGAAATCCTCTGCATTTCTCTTCCTCATATTTAACACCAAAATGATCCTTCTCGCACAGATCAACTGCCAGTTCGCGTATGATATCGTGCATCTGGAATGTCTTCATCCTGCCAAAAGAGTTCCTATCAACGAGCTACAACATGTTTCTGTTGACTAGCTCCTTCAGATAGCCTTCTGCAACTTCTTCTAATGTGCTTGCACCCTTCTCAACGATGAACCCCTCTGCCATCCATAGCCGTACAAGCTTTTTTCTTGGAAAAGATAGTCTTCCGGGAATAAGCTGCAGTACAAGAAGCAACTTTTCAAGTATGTTGGAAGGTAGATGAAGCTCAGATGCAAAACATTCCTTATGTGGTCGAGTCTCGAGTTATTAATTATCTCCCAACTCAGTTGGTCGTTTATTCTTCTCCATTCTTCGGCAGTTTTCTCACGCACACGCAAGAGGCTGCCAACAGACACGATAGCAAGAGGCAAGCCTTTGCACTTGCTAACTATTTCCTTGGACAAAGGCTTCAAATCCTCAGGACATTCATGATTTGTTTCTGTTGGAAAGGATTTCTTACAAAAGAGGTCCCATGCCTTGTCATCTGGCAAAGCTTTGAGTGTTAAGATATGTCCTTTAGAAGCAAGTGCAGCAACATCGCCTTCTCGTGTTGTGACTAACAATCTACTGCCCTTGTCATTACAAAGAATTGCCCTAGACAAGTCATCAAAGGCTTCTGGAGTCCAAACATCATCTAGTATGATCAGATACTTCTTTTGTTCGAGAAATCTCTTCAGTGTATCTTCAAGGCATGTGATGTCCATGGCGGTGATGTTAGATGGAACATCCACTTTATCTTTGAAGAGTTCCTTGATTATATTCCTCAAGACATCTTCTCTAGAGTAAGTTTGAGAGATGGAGACCCATGCGTGGCACTGAAATTTCTCTCTCTCCTTCCTGTAGACATTTGCAGCTAAAACTGTTTTGCCAAGCCCTCCCATTCCATGCAAGGTTATCACAGAGCATCCCACATCATCATCTCCCAACCACTGTTGAAGTTTTTCTCTGTTTTCATCCACCCCAACCAAATCTTCTTCATCGAGGGAACGTGAAACGTTTGCTAGATCTTGGGACCTCTTGACAATGTAATTTGAGCTGCTAATATCTCCGGTGCCTATCACAGGAACCCAGCGGTTTTTTGTCTCTGATAAGTGTGTCAGATCTTTCTCTATTTCCTTCACCTTGGAAGCTATCTGGTTCAAAGAAAGGAGAGATCTTGGTTTTCTGAACCCTTTCTTGAGGTAAAAGCAGCACCCTATATCATGTTCCCGACCGATTAGATACAAGTACTCATCCACCATATCCTCCATCACATGTGCTACCTTCCGCACCTCATCCAACCAGCCCTCGTATACCTGATTGTTGTGGTTTCGAATGTCCATTTGGCAGAGAACATCATGGATTACACGAAGCTCCCTGACAACACGGCCCATGCTGCCTTGCAGCTCTACAAGTTGTGTCGCAAACTTGGAAAACAGAGCACTGGTCTCCTGTGCTGCTCCATTGGCCAAAGCAACTCCAATCTTTTTAATGACTAGAAGAAGCACGGTTTCAGCCATATTTTTCTCAAGAGTTGCTAATGCCTCACTGCTGGTTGGTGGCCTAGTTGCATGTTTTGTTCAGTATCTCCAGGATGATCATCTGCAAAATGAATCAAGAGATGCATTAGTTAAACTATTCATACATGTGCTAGTAGGTATCTGCACATGCCAAGAACTTCCCTACTACTAACTGAATAGTTGAATAAGCATGACCTCTCAAACTAATCCTCAATCTTCCCTGAATAATTCCCCAATAGCGTTCACTTTGTACTGCCAGAATTCGCAATACAGCTTCTGCATTTAAAGGAGACAGTTAATTTTGGGGCAAGCTAATATAGCAAGAATATATATACTAGGAATAAAACCTGACATACATGTGTTGCAGTGGCCTGTATACGATCTTGGAGCGTTGGCGAGGTAATCTTCGACTTCTGAGCTGGCCTTGTTGCTGCTGAATGAAGCCGTCAACAGTAAAGAACCTGCAGGCAAATAGCTAGAGATATTAGTTAGGCAGATCCTAACTTGTCAGGACATGACTTGGGGAACATAATACTTACATCCTCAGATCTAATCCAAGCCTGCAGTCAGATCCAGGTTTGTTCCATGATCTGAACCCAGTACTCAGGTTTGGTTCTTATTTGCGACAAGAAATGACAAGTATTCGGTTAAGATCTTGCAGGCTGAGTACGTATGTGAATCACTATTCATTGATAACTAAATCATAAAGTGGCTAATAGTATGGATCGATCCGTGCGTACCTGGCTACGATGCCACGATGAGTTCCCAAAGCTAGCTCTTAGCAATCCTCATTGCGCTTCCGGCCGGTGTTAAGCAAGCTTCTGCGTTGCTTAGAGTTTAGCATTTGCACACTTGGTGGCTGGCTACTTCAAAATGTACTGTGATAAAAGAAAAGGCCACTTGGAGCCCAGCATTAATTAATTTCCTCGCCCATCTCGAAGCATTGTTAACGCAATTCATTTCTGACATTGAGTCGATCGAGTAAATAAATAAGCTCAGTCTGCAATTTGCCCCTAAATATGCCCAGTAATCGATGCTTCACTGCTGAGCTGGCAGCCAGTCGGCCCGATGCCTTTTCCATGGAATATGCAATGTGGCAGTACTCCACATGCATGGCAATATTCGTTGGCTCCTCACGCTAGTCGGCTAGTAGTACTGAGAAAGTATCCGGTGTAAATCAACTTTCCGTGCGAAATATGAATAAAATATGTTAAAAAATTCCAAACATATCTTAATAAAAATGCACTATGTTGAAAAGGTATAATTCTATAGACATGTAAATTTGCAACATAAAACTTTTTAGGAGCTATGAAAATGATAAATTCGGTCGTGAATAGTAGAAAAGTTACTATTCACGGCTGAAATACTATTCATTGTTGAATTTGTCATTTTCATAGCTTCTAAATAGAGTTGAGTTTCAACTTGCAAATTTCATGTATACAAAACTCTACATTTCCAGCGTACCAACCTACAGGTACTAGCGATAGTTTCTGCTAGTTGCTGCTTTGTTTACGGTTTAGCCTTTGCATACATGGTGGTTGGCTACTTCAAACATTCATGGCGGCGTTGTTTTGGCTTATTCTTCTCCTAACATCTAACCCAATAATTGAGTCCAGTTTGATAGTTTCAACCAAGACAATACGATCGACTTGAAGGTTGTGTGTTAGCTAGTCAACAACGCGATTGAACGAGCCTTGGCAGCTGTTAGCTAGCCGGCATGAGATACTGCAAGTAGATGTTTTTTATGATGGAACACGCTGGATGACTTTTTTTTTTGAAGGGAACACGCTGGATGACTGCTCACCATCGAATCGACTTGTGGCATTCAGTTGATCTAGTATTCGGGATGTGTGGGATGGAACGATGCCTGAGATCATGTCCCCAAAAATTTCATGTGTGTCCCGTCACGTGTACGATTCCCTTCGTTTCTAAATATAACATTTCATTTATATTACTTCGCATCTAGTCAACATGTGAAACAATTAAACATCTTATATTTAGTAATGGGGGTTTAAGTTTTTGAATTCATTGTCGAAACTAGCATGTCTCCACGTTGAAATTAAAAAAACACCGGTGAACCTGGCACCCAGCGCACCCTACGACGGGAAGCTTGGCAAAAAAAAACTTTAGTATTTCAAAAAGGTTTAAGAAATCCGAATCCTTTTTGCTATCCAGGATGATCAAATATTGTACTTGTATACAAATTTCGTGAGGAAATGACTTTCATTACTTTCCGGGTTAAATTAACTTACTTGAAACACCCTATGTATAAGTACTATTCACACTATATTTGCCATAAGTTTGTTTCTTTTACTCTGAAGTTAATGGGAACCTTTCTTTGGCCAATTGTTTTGTATGAGTACAATACTTGATCAAGTTTCTTTCCTAAAAAGATTCAGGTTTTTTGAATTTTTTGGATTTCTAATTTTTTGTATGAGTACAATACTTGGTCAAGTTTCTTTCCTAAAAAGATTCAAGTTTTTGAATTTTTTGGATTTTTAATTTTTTGTAACGTCACAGAGTACCGGGTGGATCAAACATCACTCTTTTGGACATAAAGCGTCACAGGAGACGGGTTAGGGGCCAACGGACACAGATTTACTGACACATGTTGTGCATGTGTTCACGTACATATTTGTCCGACGCCTCATTGTTAGAACAATACTCCACATGCATGGCAATATTCGTTGGCTCCTCAGTCCTCACGCTAGTCGGCTAGTAGAACTAGTGGGGCAGCCACTTGATTTTTGCATCGCAGCTAGCAACTACTCCTTCCGTTCGTATAATGATGTCTCAACTTTGTCTAAATTTACATGCTTATATATATGATTTAGTTTGTAGATACATGCAAAATTGGACTAGGCTGATAGATCTTTTATGGATGGAGGGAGTATAACCTTTTACCTGAGTGATAAAGATCTCACATTTTCTTGGAAAGGAAAACACAGTCATAAGGTATACATCGCCACTCGATCAGTTTCTTTTGTTTAAGCGAAGAACATCATGTCTGTTTCTTTTGGGACCATAGCTTTTCGGCGAAACTGCGAACAAAACTTAACTGAGCTCCTTGGGCCATTCAACTTACAATTGGCCACAAGGGCAATCACTTTCATATACAATAGAATATATTTGGAAGTCGTGAAAATTGTATGGCATGTTCCAATTTTCATATTTTTATGCTAGTGATTTAATTATTTCTCAATTTACTGGTTTTTAACTATTTTCTGCTAGATACATAATTACTTTTTGAAAACACGTCAATGTTTATTTGAAAACCCATGTTCTGTTTGAAATGGGTCGATACTTGATTGTGAGCTACAAATATTTCCTTTGAAACGGGTGAACCTTTTTTTTCTCCAAAAGTCATGTATATGTTTGTACATCGTAAATATTTCCAGTAAATATTACTATAAATTTTATTCATGAACAATCTAGAAACACAATTTAAAAAATGATGATACAATTGAAAAAAGGACTCTGAAACTTTTTGAAAGTAGAGGAGATTGTTTTGAGTGTTCTGCATGTAAAGGACCCCGGTGCGGGCAGGGGCCATGGCCCCCTCCATGTTAGATTTTTTCATGAAATACAGTTTGTAGTATATGTATTTAACTCTCAATTTGTTAAACTTTACTCATATGGCCCCCTCTACGTTTAATAATGTTCACTTGGACCCTCTTGTGTAATATTTCTGGCTTTTTTCATGAAAGCCTAAGAGCATCTCCACTAGCACCCCCGGGGTGTCGGACACAAAAAACGGCCACACCGGCAACACCAGATGTCCGGTTCGACCCAATTTTTTGTCCTGGACCACTGAGAGGGCCTCCAAAGTTGGGAGCCTGCTCGAGTCAGCCGGACAAGCCCTCCGACAGGTGGAGACCACCTGCCATAGACACATCTCCGGTCAAGTTATTAAAGTGTTTAATGGCACAGCGGTTCCCCTGGGGACACAAAATAAAGCGACGCATTGAGCCACATTGTACACATGTTGACACCGCAACGACTCACCTGGGCGATGGCTGAACACACGTCATCGACATCAATGCTTGCCAGGGGAACCGGTGCTCGGCGTTAATGTTCACCACCCAACCCCGCTTATCATGTCAATTTTAAAATGTCACGCGACACGCTCTCCTCTCCACACACACCACCCGCTTTCCATCCCTCATTTGGGGATGTTGGCGGTGGCAATCAAACGACCAAGTTCATAGTGCTTTGGCCATGCTTGGTCAGATGAAAATGGAAGTGGAAGTCGAAGCCCTCGTCCATGTTGGCTGTGTCATGCAGACTTTTGTTGCATGCTATGTGATTCTGGTTGTGGTGTTGTTGTTCCTGTCTAGTCTAGAGTCTTGTTATTCTTCCTTTACTCGTTGTTGCTGTTCGGTTTTAAGGCCTGGTTTTTCTTATAAATCGAGCAAAGCTTATTAATATCGATGAAATGCAACGCTTAGTGCTTTTCGTACTTTGTTTTACTTAAGAGTATACAATTGATCCTAACTTTGCCTGGATTTGGGACTCTATTTGGGTACTTGCTAACGAGAGATCTAGAATTAGAAATTTTATTCCTAACGATGTCGGAGCATATACTTGATCCAAACTACTTCCTCGGGTACGCTTTACAGAGTACCCACGTAGTTTAACAAAAAAAAATGATCATTAAATTGGTAAAAATATATACTATATTTCACAACATTGTAGCATTGGATATATAGTTTATGTGATGTATATTTCTATTTTGTTGAACAAATTAATGGTCAACATGTTTCTTAAAGTACATGTGTGCCCTGTAATCCGTAGCAGAGAGAGTATGTAGGTTGTTAATAACTGCTAGTCAGTCCATGCAGGTATTTCCATTGAGCCTTAATTTTACTACTTCGTTTTGCTTTGTTTACTCATGCATTTAGTGCGCGGGAGAAAACTGCAACTGAAAAACCAATCTGACATGCCAAGGAGCGTCCCCCCCCCCCCCAACACACACACGCCCGCGTGCGCACACACATCTGCAGGGCATGGCCAAGCGAAGCCCGGTCGACGCCGGCACTCCTTCGTCCGCCCGCGCATCAACTTGGGCCAGCGACTCGTGTCTGGTTGTGACACGGCCACTGGGTGTTGTGGTGGTGTCTCATTGCTACAGCGCAGTAACGGTGTATTGGCGGTTTGCACGTTGGATGACAGCGATGATGAACTCTGTTTTATGGGTGGCACGGGCCGTGAGCGCGGACTGGGGAAGGCCACCTCAGGCAGCGGCTATCGTGGTTTGCGCGGCAGCGGGGGTGTTAGGGTCTGATTTTGCCCATCGGGACACAATCTGGGTTGGCATTCCCCGTTGTCGTGCTTTTACGTCGGGATCATGCAATGGCTACCGTGGTCTGGGCTGCGGCGAGGAAGGGGAAGCAGATTGCCTTTGAAAACTATGTCGACTTCGGTCATGGCAGACGATGTCAGCATCCACACGCCGTTATCTCGATGACGGCATCATCATTGCGGTTCTCGTCTCCTCGCTCGGGCTACTAAGTGGGACCCCCTGATCGGATGATGGCAACGCTTGGCGCCATTCTCCCTCCTCGTGGCATCATCTTGGAGCAGCCGCTGGATTCGATAGAAAGTGCAGGGGTGTGGCATATACCACATCCGCGTCGGCGGGTTTTGGTGGCGTGGTGTACCAGAGTTTCAGCGACAAATGGGTGATGATGGACGCGTGCAGGCCAAGACGACATGCCTGACAAGATTAATGTGCTGATTTTTGTTTTGAAAATGGGCCGGTGGAAGACGTGGCGGCAGTTCTGGAGCGTGTACATGTGGTCCGTGTTGATAGTCTTCTAGACCGGTTTGATTTCCCGGCCCGCTGTTGCGCAGGCAGAGCAGCTTGGTGACACCTTCTGATTTACACATGGCGGGGCATTGGTGCTAGCTATACCTATCATCAATCTTGTATGAGTAGCGACAAATGTCATCAGATAAGTGGCTTGGATGGATGTATTTTTTAAGGTTTTGTTGAATAACTAATAGTAAAGTTTGTGTGCATCTCCCTCCTTTTCAAAAATAAAATAAATTTACAATCAGAATAGAGAGGATATATACTTATGTGGTGTGTTCACCTTCCAGGATGCAGTGGATTGCTCAGCTCGTCTCCATCTTATCTTGAGCCTTCAATCACAAATTGAGTGCAGCGCCCTGCCGGCGGCTCTTGACCTCTGTTCCTATGGGTGAAAGATCTTCCCTCGGGTGTTTGTCAACTGCCGATATGATTCATCAGTACTAATATATTGAAGCGATATTCGATCACAGGCTCAGATACAGATACAATTTGGGAGAGTTATAAAAACAGACAGATATATTTATTCATCACTAAATGTCAGAAAGTAGGTGGATATATGTGTACCTGGTTTCGATGCGACGATGAGATCCCGTCGTCTGTAGTTCTAGCTGTGGTGGTTGGCTCCCACAACCTACATACGGTTGCTCTGGCTTAATCTTCTCCTAAGATCTAACCCAATAACAATTGAGTTCAGTTTGTCAAAATACTTCTACACTTTTGTACCACGACTAATAAGAGTGAGATAAGCAGAACCTCTGAAAGCAATCCTCTCTTCCTGCTTCACAAATTAAGAGGTTCCTTCCTGTGGTGTCAGTCGTCCTATTTTCCAAAGAATTTGCCTTATCCCCGTACGTGGTGCTGCAAGAATTCGCAACACGGTACTAAGCATATATGCAGTTGTTTCTGCAGCGAGGAAGATTAGTTTGAGGGCAAGCTAAGCATCAAGAAAATTGCTAGGAAATAATTGGTAGTATTTCTGTTCGGATGCACAGAAACAATGGGTTGCGATGAAAACCTCACCTGAGGTGGAGACTAACTGCGGCGGGCCACAGAACAGGTTACGGCGTCGTCGGAGGCGAGAGAAGGCTTGACGGAGAAGAGACGCGAGATCCTTTCAGAGCACATACATGTGGATGTGTGTTAGCTAGTCAAGCACGCCATTGAACGAGCCTAGCAGCTGTTAGATACTGCAAGTAGATGTTTTTTTATGATGGAACACGCTGGATGACTGACATGGACTGCTCACCGTCGAATTGACTTGTGGCCTTCAGTTGATCTAATTAACAATCTGCGGTGATTGCCCAATAAGGAGGCTTGCTTCAGTGCGCCACCCCTGGCCAAACTTGAATAATAAACGCCCATTTTTCCTGTAGCTGGAGCCGAGCTGAGTCGACCTGAATCCAGCCGAGCCGACCTGGGACCGCCCAGAGCCAGCCGCACACTTGAAAATAATGCTGGGAAAAAGACAGCAAAATTGGTGGCTAGGGGATTCGAACTCAGGTCTACCAGGTGGTGCAAAGGAGAACAACCGCTGGGCTAAATGCATCTCACTGATGTAGTTTGCATCTTAATAAATAAACTCAGTAGTTTCCCAGCGCGTAGACACATCGGTCTTCTTGTTGCTCTCATGATCGAATAGATCGATTGATCTTAATTCTTTCTCCGACGTCTAGCGACCGCGGCCACTCCGGCCTGACCTGACGGCTGCCCTCTACCACTGCCGCCCTGCCCTCTCATACCCATATACTCAGCTAGGTATTTCATCAGTGCCCATCGACCATCGTGTCCCCGAGTAGTGTTTTCGTTTAGCTGTTAGTTTAGATGTAGTCTGAATCTAAACCAGAGTTTCTAGCCCAATAGAGTTGCATCAAATTGCTTGCTTGTACTTATAGTTAACGGCTCGCCGACATCTGTAAACCACCATCTAGTAAGAGTGTTTCGTCAACGTGTTATTTATTCCTGTAGACACTTGCAGCTAAAACTGTTTTGCCAAGCCCTCCCATTCCATGCAAGGTTATCACAGAGCATCCCACATCATCATCGCCCAACCACTGTTGAAGTTTTTCTCTGTTTTCATCTACCCCAACCAATTCTTCTTCATCGAGGGAACGTGAAACGTTTGCTAGATCTTGGGACCTCTTGACAATGTAATTTGAGCTGCTAATATCTCCGGTGCCTATCACAGGAACCCAGCGGTTTTTTGTCTCTGATAAGTGTGTCAGATCTTTCTCTATTTCCTTCACCTTGGAAGCTATCTGGTTCAAAGAAAGGAGAGATCTTGGTTTTCTGAACCCTTTCTTGAGGTAAAAGCAGCACCCTATATCATGTTCCCGACCGATTAGATACAAGTACTCATCCACCATATCCTCCATCACATTTGCTACCTTCCGCACCTCATCCAACCAGCCCTCATACACCAGATTGTTGTGGTTTCGAATGTCCATTTGGCAGAGAACATCATGGATTACACGAAGCTCCCTGACAACACGGCCCATGCTGCCTTGCAGCTCTACAAGTTGTGTCGCAAACTTGGAAAACAGAGCACTGGTCTCCTGTGCTGCTCCATTCGCCAAAGCAACTCCAATCTTTTTAATGACCAGAAGAAGCACGGTTTCAGCCATTGCTTTCTCAAGAGTTGCTAATGCCTCACTGCTGGTTGGTGTCCTAGTTGCATGCTTTCTTCAGTAAGTATCTCTAGGATGACCATCTGCAAAATGAATCAAGCGAGACATTACTTAAAATATTCATACAACGTGCTACAGAGCACTTGCCAAAAACTTCTCTGGTACAAACTGAAAAGTTGAATAAGCATACCTCTGAAAGTAATGTTTAATGTTCCCTGAATAATTCCCCAATATCGTTTACTTGGTGCTGCCAGAATTCGCAATACAGCTTCTGCGTCTAGACAAGACAGTTAATTTCGGGGCAAGCTAAGATAGCAAGAATATATACTAGGAATAAAACCTGACATACATGTGTTAGAATGGCCTGTAGACGATCTTGGAGCCGTGGTGAGGTGCGCTTGTGAATCTGAAACATCAGAACAGTCCCATGTTTTGCTGAGTTGGGAATGCTAGCCCTTTTGCCGCTAAATGAAGCCGTCAACAAGTAAAGAACCTGCAAGTCAATTTGATTACTTAGAGCAATACACCCGATCCTAACGTTGTCAGGACATGATTTGGGGAACTCAATAGTTAGATACTCCGATCTAATAGAAGCCTGTAGTTATATCTGGATCTATATCATTTTATCTTAGATCTGAAGCCTGTACTCAGGTTTGGTGCTTATTTGCTTTAGAAAATGACAAGTATTCGGTTAAGATCTTGCAGGCTGGGAATATGAAGCTAGTGTAGTGGTAACTAAATTTCAAAAAGTAGCTAGTGTACTGAAGCTAATACATATATAGCATGGGTCGATCCACGCGTACGATGTGACGATAGGATCCCGAAGCTAGCTCTTAGCAATCCTCATGCGTTTCCGGCCAGTGATAAGCAAGCTGCTACACTGCTTGGAGTTTAGCCTACCCATAGCCGGTGGTTAGCTGCCAGTTGGTGCCTAAACAAGCATGCCTATAAGAAGCACACTTTCAGTGAAGTGAGTTGCTAATGCCTGACCGTTGGCTGCATAGTTTCCTCAATTTCCACACTGTTGGATCTGTGAAATGAGTCAAGTGTATGGATTCATTAAACTATTTCTGGATTTAAAAACATTCTAGGCACAGGCGAAAACTGAAATAGGCAGAACTTGTGAAAGCAAATCCTCTTATCTCGTGGTGTTAACCTAGCTAAGCCGCATGATTAGTGCAGGCACATGAGAAGTGTACTAGAGTTAGAGAGAATCATGAGCCGCAGGAGATGAATGGCAAAAGCAGCTAGAAAACCATGGACTAGAGTAGCGCCATCTCCAGATGGAAGCGGAAAAATACACTGCGGTGGTTACGGGCAGAAAGAAAAAAAAAAGAGGGATGAGAGAGAGCACGTACCAGTAGGAGATGTTTTGTGAGGCGGGTGCTAGCCTTGTTGTTGCTGAACCTGCAATGCTGCAAGTTAAATTGCTAGACATTAGCTAGAGCATTGCATGTATTTACCTTGGGACATTAGTTAGAGCATTGCAGGTATTTACATAAATACTTACTGTGATGTATGTACCAGTAGGAGATGACATCTACACCTTGCAATATCCAGTGGATTGCTCAGCTGCTTCCCCGGGGATGTTTGTCGGCGGCAGATTTTCACCAGTTCGAAGACGAAGCATTCACAGGCTCAGAAAGATGTGTTTATTTTTGGTGTAGAAAGTAGCCATGGATCGATCCGTGGCGTACCTGATTTCGACGGCCGATCAGATCCCTGGAGCTAGCGCATGTAGCCCTCATGAGCTTCTGGGAAGATAATCTAGCTGCTTCAAAATGTACCTAGCGTTACTCTGGCTTAATTTTCTCCTATTTGACAACTTACCCAATAATCGAGTTCGGGTTTGATAGTTTACCCCCAATAAGCTGCGAAAGAAGGAAGACTCGAAGGGTGTTTAAACACGCATGCCAGGGTGATTCCGATCTTTTCAGTTGCTACTGCCTCACTCCTGGTTGGTGGCCTAGTAGCACATTTTCTTCGGTATCTCCGGGATGCCAATCTGTGAAATGAATCAAGTGTATTGGATCACTTATGAGTTTTGGATTTGAAAACATTCCAGAGGCACAGCCAAAAAGTCATGAAATGAGCAGAGCAATCCTGTTATTTCATACAGCTAACCTAGATCAGCCTCATGGTTAACAAGATGGTGAAAGCAACTAGAAAACCATGAGCCAGATCCACATACCACAAGCAAAATCTCTAGATCGAAGCAGAGCATGCACGGTTGCTGCATTCACGGACATTCCTACTGAAATGGCGACTAGGTAAGACGCATGATCAATCAAACAAAACTACCCAAATGCACTTAGGGTGGATGGATGGAGAAGGCCATAGCAACTAGAAAATCGTCTCCAGATCGAAGCAGAAGAGCACTAACTATCAAACTGATTCTGGCAACCAAGGAGGCAAGGAGGGACGAGGGCACGTACACCGTTCGCAGCGTTCGCAGGGATTGATTTCCGCCGCAGACAACAGATCCGGCGGTGTTGTTCCTCCCGCCGCCGCAGACTCCAGATTCCGATAGGAAGGGGATTAAGATTTGGGAAGATGCAGTACTCACTCAGTGTCACTGCACTGGGCAGCAGCGTCTTGCGCAGTTGTGCTAGCTGCTACTCCAGCTGAGTAGCTCGTCTCTTCAATGCACGCATCAATGCCACGTACACTACCTGCGGGAGTTAATAAAGAAAGGGAGAAGAAAGACTTGGAGTCAAGCACTACAAACAAACATTCCATCCAATACGAATAAAAATAATCCATCCAACGCAAACACTTTTAGAATTTTGGAGAGAGTGGCGGGCGTTTTGATACCCGAGCAAATATATGTACCGTCCATGTTATGTTGTGATTCGTGCATCACGTCTTTTGTGATTAGTCGCAGGCACAGTAAAACAAACATGGTGCGTGTTTGGTGTACTCCCTCCGTCCGTCCTCATGGACGTTTAGTATTCGAATTTTTTCACAAAAGAGTGTACTTCTATCTTCGCAATGCACTTAAAAGTAGATAATAATGCTTCTCTCTCATTGCACGGAATAAAGCCCAATAACATTCAACACATGGTCTTTCTTTATTTTACATGCGCTTAGCTCATTGGAGGTGGGGTAATTAAAGAGGAGAGAGATGGTGTCTTGCATTTTCCCAATGCATTTTCTACTCCTCTACATAATTTGTCTTAAAATTTCTAGATATCCAGTTATTTGAGGACGGAGTGAGTAATGCAGATACTCCAACCAATCCCGCGAGCTGCGAAACTGGTTGCCTGTTTAGTTGCATCCAGTCACCCTTTTGGCCAGCGCCCTTCTTAAATCAGCCTCGGGCAAGCCCGCTCGAGATTGCTGAATCGGCCGTTTCCGGTTCTTTGTTCTAACTGTGCAGACTTGCACCTAAGGTTGGCTTATGGTCACTTTCCTTACTACTCTTCGTTCATCTTCTTTCTCTTACTTCATCTTCTTTCTTCTAATCAGTGATACATTGTTCGATTTAAAATAAGGTCTACACGAAAATGATGCGCATTGATGATGTGGTTCCATTCCGATAATCGGTTTCGACTTTCGTTTATTGTTAACTTCTAATTTTGGGTTCTTGTTTGAAACTTTTAGACGAATTTCGTCAAATTAATCGCACACGGTCGACCGTTTGAAATTTCCTTTTAGGAGTAGCTTCAGCTCGTCATTTCACAACTCTAAGTTTTGTGTTTCGGTGCTCGTAAATGAATAGATCTTGAAATGTACATATATATGTATTTAGACTATTCTTAGTGTACGAGTCTTCGTCGTTGATCTTCGCCGCTGCCATGTCGTGTCGTCACTGTCGACCTTCACCACTGCCATGCCGCGTTTTCGCCGTCGAGCTTCGCTGCTGTCATGTCGTGTCGTCACCGTCGACCTTCCCACCGCCATGCCGCGTTTTCGCCGTCGACCTCCGCCTCTGCCATGCCGTGTCATCGTCCTACTCGACGTGCGTCATTGATATGTCACTAGAGTTGTCCAAGTGTGTCGTGTGAGGTAACTTCACCTATGTGGAAATGAGTGAGACTAACCAAATCTGCAAACACAAGCATGTTGTTTGGTTGTCTTGCACCACCAGAACTCTCGTTTTTTACATTGGGTTACCAAACAATAGACACAACATGAGCCCGGCGATTAGATAGGCCACGGGGAGACGCACACTGCCGTACCGAACGCCACACCACAGTCTCGTTCGCCGTGGACCGAGGGAACGCTGCTGAGGATAAGCTGCTCGACGATGCCGAGCAATCGCCATGATAGGCAAGAACTGGGCACTGCGGAGCTTGTCGTCAGTTACAGCGCACACCGGACGGCCGCTCTTGAACCACCGTTTCCGTTTGATGACGTCTGTCGGGTGGCTGGGTCGATCATGAACTCCTGGGTGGTCCACGCCGCGGGCACTGTGGCGCAGCCATCTTTGTATCAACCCGGTCGAGCAAGACGACATGAAAATACATGAGGAACACCATTCGGCCGCTGATGAGCACCAGGAAAGCCTTCTCATCAGGTTGGCAGGTCCTGATGCCGACACAGCCGAGCACCATAGTCCATACGCACATCATTAGCGGCAGTTTAATCATTGTGCCGTTATAAACCTATCATTGGTGGCGAATTAGGAAAGTGCCTGCAGCAAACTGCCGCTAATCCACGTACGTGACACAGTGATTAGGCCGCTGATGAGCACCATAGTCCCACCAGGTCGGCAGGTCCCGATGCCGACACAGGCGAGCACCATCCTCGCGTCTTTTGCCTTGCGGAGTAACGCTACTCCTGAACTTGGCGAGCATGGAGCGCACGCTCCTCGCCGTGCAATCGTCTGTGTCACGCTGCTCTGACACAAGCCTCGCGAGGTCATTGAGCTCGACGAATGCTCCGACCATGTCTGCCAGCAGCAGGTCCATCATCGTGGCCACGGAGCCGACAACTAACGGGAACTCGGAGGCGACAAACTCGGCATGCGTCAGCACCCACATCCCCGCCCCTCTAAGAACTGAATCTTATGCATCGCCACGTGCATCTCGGAAAGGCCGAGCTTCATGGCTCCGTGATGCGGCTAGGCAGTCGACCCCTCGCCGAGCTCGTCGAGGAAGGGTGAGGACTGAGGAGAATTCCTATGATACGCAGGGCCTCTCTGCCCCTCGTCGGAGCACCGGGAACGCCCCGGTGTCACAGCCAGCGAGGCGAGGGTGAGGACCGACGCGAGCAGCGTCCCTGGGGAGACGGTCTCGCACTGGCACACCGCGGGTAGTGCGATATGCTCCCGAGTCGTGACATCTCACGTATGCTCCAGATTGGAAAGGGCACAATCATCAATAAACTGCGGACACATGTGAGCCATCAGTCTGGAATTACAGCGGTAAAAATATCAGGAGCATCTATGCTCGGGCACCAAAGTGATTTTTCGAATTTTGCAGGGCTATGTTCAACCATCCACGAAGAAACTGTCGGCAATCCTTAAAATATATTACTCCCTCTGTTTTATTATACAATGTCAGTATCAAATGTACCCTTTTTCCTTGTATACAAGGCCACTATCTCTTCCCAAAATGAATTGATTGGATGTCTACCTCGTATAGTGGTGCTAATTAATGCAAATATTACTCGTATAGTGGAGTATAGAGAAAGAGCCACCACATGCAGTAAATTTAATTAGCCCGGAACCCGAGAGACTTTTCACACAATTAGTCATGCTATTTCTTAATTAGATTTCTTTTCTTGGTATTTAAAAAGTGAGATAGTGGCCTTGTATATAATAACGGAGAGAGTAGTATTATTGAACTGATATTACCAGATTAATCTAAAAAATATTTATATAATGTATACATATATTTTGGCGCCCCTGGGTCAGGCTTCTCGAGGACCAAACCTCGGCAGCGGCGGCGAGAAGTTGGCAAGTCGGCACCCTCTAGTTGAGCCGCTCCTTTGTGAGGCAGGCACCTAATGCGCCTCCAAGTCATGGACGTAGACGCCACCAAGTCGCGACTTAAGGTAACTTACTTGGTGTCGATAATAACATACGCATACTGACTGTTAGTATACTGAAAGTCAGAGTAGAAAGGAACACATCTTCCTTCGCACTAAAAACAGATAAATTGCACAGGGACGAACAAATTACATGGAACTATTCTATAAGTTCTATTGCTTCTTGTACTCTCTTTGGGCGTATAGAAAATTTTCTTTAGCATTTGAACGGAAAGTTAATAACGAGTCTGCTAGGATTTCATGGCAGAGCCAGTGTCTTATTATATTCTGCCTGAGACTGCCATGTCCTATGCGAACAATCTATTATATACTAAAAGCAAATTGAGGTAGGTTTTCGAGCCACCACATTAATCCACATCATTTAAATTAATTTTAACAGTTAGATCTAAAATATGTGGTTGAGATTTTAAGACAATTTAGTAGTTACGTAACATTTTTACGTGACACGTTTGTTTAAAACACCAGTCGTGTATAAGACAAAAAACTTGGCCCGTACGTGATGGCTGCAAGCCAAAAAAAAAAAATTTGCTCGGCCGTGGCCTGTACGTGATGGCTGCAAGCAAGAGGAAAAAAAAATCTTACGAGACTAGCTAGCTGCGAGCAAAAAGAAGATCGTGCCACGTCGTTGCAAAGGGTATATAGGAACTGTTAGGAATGACCAGTTTACAAAAAATTAAAGTAATCAGTACGTAATTCCTCTCTTTTGTTTTATTTAGCCTATGCTTTGAATGTAGTCAAAGCCAAAATTTTAAATATTGACTAAATATGTTGCAATAAATATAAACTTTCATACTACCATATTTGTATAATTTGAAGATATAATTTAGGTTTATTCTAATAATAATGATTTCATACTAGAAAGGTTAATTTTTCTATTTATTTGGTCAAAATTTATAAAGTAAGTTTTGACAAAACCCCAAATACGGGGTAATTGTGAACGGAGGGGTACATTGTTTTTACGATTGAGTACATAGAAATGACTTATTTGACTGCAATCAGACCAACATACCAACAAAACGCCTACATAAGTTCGAAGTTGTGGAATTTGTATTAATAAAGTCTTGACATTAGTCGCACTATGTACATTGTTTTTATGATTGAGTACACATAAGTAACAAATTTATTTGACTGCCAGAGGAACAACACTCTCACAAAACATCCACGGAAATCCAGAGTTCAGAGTCGTGTAATTTTAATATTAATGAAGTCACAACATTAGTCGCACTATTTATGTTAACGTCTCTTACACTAAGAAAATTACCGGCTTAATGATATACACATGGCCGAGTTAACACATATTCTCGCGGTGATGAGAAGGAATATACTAATTTAAGAAGACATAAAACCTCGATCGTTCAAAAATTGATGAAGATACAACATTAGTCAACGCACTGTCGACGGGAATGTCCCTCGCAGTATAAAATATTTTTCTTAATGATACATACAGAGCTAAGTCACAACAGACGCTGGCTTGATATGTTTCATTTAGCATCAACATGACGTGTCACTACTTTTTTTAATTACTTTTTTTAATCTGAGAAACTTAAAGTGTACACTTGAATTGTCTGACGGATATTGCTTGATTTGTACTGTTGAAATCTTTGGAATATTTTATGTGTCTTAAATCAACATAAGAATAGATGTCATTCCAATTGCATAGTAAAATCGACGACTGATTAGAGTATTTAACAATGTTATTCAAGCCGCGTAGTCATTTTGCATAACACGGAAAATACAAGTGATTGGTTATGTAGAACCAATAAACAAAGACCAGGATAAGTTAAGAGTCAAGAAAACTCAGGGTCGTACTTCTCTAACATTTACTATCGATGTATAAACATGTTAACAAATATGTATAGAATAATATAATTTATCGTTAGAAGTACATTCATATGACTGGCTATGTAGAAACAATAAAAAAAGACCAGGATAAGTTAAGAGTCCAGAAAATGTATAAACATGATAACAAATATACCTAGAAGGAAATAAGTTATCGTTAGAAGTATATTCATGTTTCTAAAATTTTGCACATTATAACATGGAGTGTGTAAATGAGTGGAAAAAAACTCGGAACAAGATAACTCACACTATTTAGTGTGATCTACCTATTAAGGAGCGTAGCGTGTTTTATCACTTAATTCTTATGATTTGTTTGGCGGCTATTGCTTGGTTTGTATGGTAGACATATTTGGACCACTGTATGTGTCTTTCTCTCATGTAACACAATCAACATAAAATCACATGTCATTCCAATTGCAACACAAAATTTACGAGCGATTAAGAGTATTTAACTATGCTATCGAAATCACGTAGTCATTTACGTACCACGGCAAATAAATATGACTTGGTGTATAGAACCATTGGACAAACATCATGATAAGTTAAGATTCTGAAACATTTAGAGTCGTACTTTTCGAACTTTGACTATTATTTTATAAATATGTTAACAAATATACCTACAAGAAAATGATGTGTCTAGCGGTATAGTCATACAAAAATAATGTCCAAAGTTTTACTATGTTCATGTTTAAAAAACGCTGCACACACTGTCACATGAAGTGTGTACATGAGGGGAAGAAACATCATAACAAGATAAATTACACTATTTAAGTTGACCTACCTATTAAGGATGATAGACCATTCTATATTTAATTAAATGATTTTTCTCAAAGATAACTAACTTCGTGTACTGATATAACATCATATAAAACTACACTTCAGTTTACATATCCAACATCAATTACATGGGTGATTCAATATATGGCATGCTAATCATTTTCCCATAAATTTCAGATTGCCAAAGATTTTGCTCGCATACGTAATATTTTGCTTACCAGCATAAATTTGATAGTTGTAGAACAGTTTTTTTATTGTCCCATAATGAAAAATATTGTGATATCAACAAAATTATATTTTTATCAACCTTACCGGAAACAATTTATCTGGAGAATTTCCGGTATCCGCTAGAGTTGCTTTAATCCTCTTGCAATTCCTAACCCCTCACTAAGCCACAGACTTGTAGCCCAGTTTTTCAGTGTTTTTAGATCACCATATCAAAGTCTCGAAAAATTCCGGAAAAAATTCTAGATATTGGCAAGTTGACAAGGACATGTTATATGCTTCTGCAAATTTTCAACTAGAAATAAGTTGTATTCCGGTCTACACGAAAATGACAAACCTGAAAATTTTGAGGGATTTTGAATATGTCACTGTTCACCATCCCAGATTCAGAAATTTGCATTTTTACACAACAAAAAATACAGAATATTTCACATGTCATTTCGCACACTGGTAGAATTCATAATCACCTATGTCTAAAATTATTTTCACATTTTTTTTGAAAACTTAAAAGAATCGATTCTGAATTTTCAAAAGACCGGGCTACATGTAGCCCGGAAGACAAAACACTGCACTCTGCCGTCCTCCATGTTTAAGCCTTCGTACAGTTTTCTTGGCTACTCGAAATTGCTGTAACCACAAGCTCCACTTCCGCATTCTCAGGTCCATCTTTTCTCAGTCATTGCCATTTAACTTTTCATCCATCCCTTGCAGTCTGTTCCTAGGTTGACCTGCTAATTAATTCCTTATAATTTACTTCACAATTTTAAAATGTTGAGCTATCATTCATCTGTTGTGAAAACAGGGGTCGCAGTACCTAATACAGCTTCCGATATCTCCTTTGCTGCTCCACATGAAAGTAAGGGAAATAGTATATCTGGTTGTTGGCTTTAACCTTAATGCCATGTCATGTACAACTAGCTAATAGCCAACAAGTACAATATAGCTAGCTAACAAGTACAATAGTTAAAGGTAAATAGTACTACTTTATTAATTACTGGCCCACCTTTCACTCTCATAAGCTGCCTAGAATCACGAGATGGAGTTGGCTACTATCCTACAGCCTGATTCTCTTCTCTCCTATTTTCTCACCTCCAACTAAGCAAAATTATATTATTTAAATCCTTATAGCCTGTTAACTGTGTTATTGTACATGCTCTAATATAATCCAAGAATCGACAGCGGAAAATCTGGCGAGCTGCATGTTAACTACCCTGCCTCTATATTTTTTAGCTTTCATCTGCTTTTCCATTAACTACTAAAATCCTCTTTGGTGCCCTGTGACATGTGACAAGGTTTCATGTTTTCCCTTTTTCTGTTTCCTCCTCTTTACTGAAATACTTGAAATTTTTGGTACAGAATGTTTGGTGAATATCAAAGATGATTCATGTTGGAAATATAATCAAAATTTAAGTCAACAAAGACTGGGACGTGCAGACGAATTAATTATACATTACTCCCCCTCATACATGCATATGGTATCCATTGCCAAGACTGGGACGTGCAGACGAATTAATTATGACAGTCATGCCAATGCATCAGAATAATTTGTAGACAAATGGTTCAATTTATTCAACAGAATCAACCGGAATACATGATAAAATCCATCATAGTTCACAAGCTCACACAAACAAAATACACAGAGTAGCTGAAAGCAGTAACACATAAAATCTTACAAACACAAGCAAGCGTCTTCTTATTTGAAAGCCATAAAGGAAATCAGCCGGCCAATATCCAGCAGACCCCAGTCGAAGCACATCTATTTGGTGTGTCTTCCTTTCCGTACAGCGACCTGCATATATAACCAGCACTGATATTACTGTACGGGCATTTCGAGAGTGATGCTAACAGTACTTGGTAACTCAGACTTGAGTGACTTACATAAGAATTCTTGGAACAACAACGACCAATCAATCTCGGAGAGAATACTCCCATTGCATACCGGCAAGTCCAGGGCACTGTTGCAGCACCGTTAGGAACTCACGAGTGATTTCGTCGAAGGCTAGAAACTGGAGGGGCAAGAGGAACTCAATGCCAGCTGGAACCTCCGCTATGCTGCTGAGGTTGCCTAGTACTAATTTTTCCAGAGACGCCATGGCACCTTGCTTTATCTCCAGCTCCTTCAGATTAGGCATGTCCCACAAACGGAGAACCTTCAGCTTGGGGAACCACCCCGTGAGAAACACTAGCTTCTCTCCATTGTATGCCTGGTGAACTGTAGAGCCGTCAAATTTGCCAACCGAGAGAGGGATGGCAGTGGGTCTTCTCTCTGCTGTGTCCAAAATAGATACAGTTCATGCAAGTTCTTCTCCACACCTTGGAGCAGAGGAGACTCTCGCAACAGTGTCCCTTCCGCTAATCTTCCACTCAAACCTAGCTTTTGCAGATTAGGTGGGAGGGCATTCAGCACAAGAACCTCATTCTCATCACTTGCACCGACATATAGGTTGGACAAAAATGGCATCTGCACTAGAGACTCGCAGAGGCGCTCACAGTAGATTCCCTTCACATTCACTATCCTCAAACTTCTTAGTTGCCGCAGCTCCCATAGTTGTCTGACAGACTCATCTTGTGCGTCCAACGGTAGTAGAGTCTGCAGATTTGTTAGGTTACCAATACCCTTGGTGATGCGCACACCACTCAACCATTGGAACACGCCATATTGATCATTAATTTTCTCAGCAAATAAGTGCCTAAGATTCTTGAGCTTGACAATCCCTGCAGGCAGCTCCTGTATGTCGGATCTAGTAAGGTCCAGTGTCAACAAATTTGAAAGCTTCTCGATGGATTTCGGGAGAAGCTTCACTTTTGTATGCCGCAAACCTAGATGACGAAGATTAAAAAGATCCCCAATAGCATCTGAAATCTTCTCGATAGGTAGACCACTTAACTCTAACACTGTCATATATCTTGACTTCTCAGATAATAGAGGTAATAGATTGGCTGATGGCATGTTTTTGTCTAGTGTAATGAAAGTTCGAAGTCCATGTACACTAGACAATGACTGTTGGGTATCTTTCTTTAGGTTGTGCACTACCAATCGCCGTCCATCCATCTGAAGAAATCCTCGGCATTTATCTTCCTCATATTTAACACCAAAATTATCCTTCTTGCACAGATCAACTGCCAGTTCACGTATGATATCATGCATTCTGAACCTTCTCATCCTACCAAATGTGTTTCTTTCAACAAGCTGTAACATGTTTCTGTCGACCAACTCCTTCAGACAGCCTTCTGCCACTTCTTCTAATGTTCTTGCACCCTTCTCAATGATGAACCCCTCTGCCACCCATAGCCGTACAAGCTTTTTACGGCAAAAAAGATAGTCTTCCGGGAATAGGCTGCAGTACAAGAAGCAACTTTTCAAGTATGTTGGAAGGTAGATGAAGCTCAAATGCAAAATATTCCTTACATGGTCGAGCCCCGAATTATTAATTATCTCCCAACTCAATTGGTCATCTATTCTTCTCCATTCTTCCATAGTTTTCTCGCGCACACTCAAGAGGCTACCAACTGACACGATAGCAAGAGGCAAGCCTTTGCACTTGGTAACTATTTCTTTGGACAAAGGCTCCAAATCCTCAGGACATTCATGATTTGTTTCTCGTGGAAAGGATTTCTTACAAAAGAGATCCCATGCCTTGTCTTCTGGTAAAGCTTCTAATGTTAAGATATGTCCTTGAGAAGCAAGTGCAGCAACATCACCTTCCCGTGTTGTGATTAGCAATCTACTGCCCTTGTCATTACATGGAAGTGCCCTGGACAAGTCATAAAAGGCTTCTGGAGTCCAAACATCATCCATTATGATCAAATACTTCTTTTGCTCTAGAAATCTCTTCAGTGTATCGTAAAGGCTTATGATGTCCATAGTCGCCATGTCTGATGGAACATAACCTTTATCTTTGAATAGTTCCTTTATTATATTCCTCAAGACATCTTCTTTTGAATAATTTTGAGAGATGGAGACCCATGCGTGGCACTGAAATTTCTCTCTTTGTTTCCTATAGACATTTGCTGCTAAAGCTGTTTTTCCAAGCCCTCCCATTCCATGCAGTGTTATCACAGAGTATCCAACATCATCATCTCCCAACCACAATTGAAGTTTTTCTCTGTTTTCATCCACCCCAACCAGATCTTCTTCATCGAGGGAACGTGAATCGTTTGCTAGTTCTTGGGACCTCTTGACAATGTAATTCAAGCTGCTAGTATCTCCGTTGCTTATCTGAGAAACCCAACGGTTTTTTATCTCCGATAGGTGTGCCAGATCTTTCTCTATTTCCTTCACCTTGGAAGCTATCTGGTTCAAGGAAAGCAGAGATCTTGGTTTTCTGAACCCTTTCTTGAGGTAAAAGCAGCACCCTATATCATGTTCCCGGCCAACTAGATACAGGTACTCATCCACTATATCCTCCATCTCATGTGCTACCTTCCGCACCTCATCCAACCAGCCTTCATAAGCTGGATTGCTGCGGTTTCGAATGTCCATTTGAGAGAGAACCATGAATTACACGAAGCTCCCTGACAACGCGACCCATGCTACCTTGTAGCTCCGTGAGTTGCGTTGCATACTTGGAAAACTGAGAGCTAGCCAGATCTGCTGCGCCATTTGACAACGCAACTCCGAGCTTTTTAATGACCAGAAGAAGGACAATTTCAGCCATTTGCTTTCTCAGAATTGATTACGCCTAAATGTTGGATGGTCGCGTGGTTGCATAAGTTTCCTCAATATATGCCTGGCATGTCAATCTGTGAAATGAATCAACACTATGGATTAACTATACTATTTTTGCATTTGAAAACGTTTGTAGCGCGGCTGAAAAGTGAAATAGGAGAACTTGTGAAAATATAATCCTAACCTAGGAAATTAAGCCACATGCATGATAAAAAAAAACAACTAATGGTTAAGAAGAGGGTCAAGACATGCATGAGATGGTGAAAATTAAGAAACCAGTAGAAGGCAAATTTGTTAGAGCTGCCAAGCGCAGCTCCTCTCTTCCTTCTCTCAGCTCACTCACGAACAGAAGAACACACAGAATTTTTGGTGCCGGCTGCCTCACACAGCCTGATGTTTTCTCCCTATTTTTTGTGAACAAGCGTATCACAAACTCTTTATATAGACTCAGCCAACAAACTCCACTAACCACATGCACAGACCCGGTCGGGCCACTACCTCACGTATATAACAAGCCACCAGGCAAGTCCTATTCTTGTGCCTACATGCAGCTAACCAGATAACAAACTAATTAGATGACCACGCCGAATCACTCGGTTAGCTTCCATGCAGCCCATAGATAAGCTGGGCGGCCCTGCTACAGATCAAGCTAACCCGGTACAGGTGCGGCGGTCTTGTACTGGGCATCGCCTTCCACCACCAAGTCCTCGACGGCACCGCCCTAGACGACGCCTTCTTGACAAGCTGGGCCATGGCGGTGCGCCAAGGAACGGACTTCAACGCTCCATCCACGGTGTTCCGGCCTCCTCCACCACGCCGTGCCTCGATCGGGACGTTTTCGGGACGCCGGTGTTCGATCACGGGTCCACCGAATTCAAGGGCGCGACCGGTGTTGTTCCCACGAGCAGCAACAACGTCACGAAGACCGTCAAGCTGAGATCCACGGCGGAGTTTGTGGAGGAGCTCAAGGCCCGCGTCGGCGCCCCTTGCACAAGGTTCCAGTGCCTGCTGGCCCACATGTGGAAGAAGACCACCCAGGCTCGCGGCCTCAAGCCGGAGGAGGAGTTCACCCAGGTGAGGGTGGCCGTGAACTGCAGGGGCTGGATCGAGCTCATACCCACAGCGCCTGCCGCCGGCACCATGCATGTGCTGCCCGGACCTAGAAGTGGACAGCTGCTGGCTGGGGTTCTGGTACCACCAAGTTGACTTCGGCGGGGGGCCAGCCGCCGTCCCTGTTCCTCATTCCAGATATAGCGGTGGAGGGGATCATGGTCTTCGTGCCTCAGTGCATGGACGACAAGGGCGGCGTCGATGTGTTTATCGCTCTCGCGGAGGATCATGTAACCACATTCCAGCAGATATGCCTACGTGACACTTTTGCCTATGTGGAGGAGAGAGACAAGGTAAAATAGATGGAGTGGCCTCTCATGCAAGAGCCAGACTCTACGCGTGCTCCTAGACAAAAACATTAAATACAAGAGGAGATAAAGACACAAAGTGGGAAAATACTAACGTAATAGTCAACCTTATACCCAACTCTATTGTATGAGCTAACTATAAGGCTAGCTTTTGATGATATGTCATTTTCATATAGCCGGTTGCTGGCTCTACTATTAAAATTAAACTTGCTCTGATGAGATCCGGAGAAATTGCACAACCAAGAGGAGTAAATCGTGCATGCATTGGTCATCTGCATGCAAACCGAGCGTAAAAGCGAGAGATAATTAATAAGGTCCTAATTAATAGCACCTTTATTGCAAAACGGGGCCTTATTTCTGTGTAATTTCAGAACAAATAGATTTTGACTAGGGCCCTAACACAGCTAAACGGAGAGAGTAATTAAGTTTGAGGAACTTTAAAGATACTTCACACATAGAAAATGAGCATGCCAGCAGACTTTTGAGGAAGGGTAGGTAGGAATATGCTCTATAAAACTTCCTAAATCTACTACCTCTATACATATAGAGGTTTCTTCATCAATCCAGCACAACTACGTTATATCATCTTGCTGCAGTAAAGTTCTCGAGAGATCTACTGAAAAAAGGTGGTGCACCTCGAAACGCGTAACTCGAGGATTTCTAAATGCATTGAGACATTACTTAAACTATTCATACGGTGTGCTACAGAGCACTTGCCAAAAACTTCTCTGGTACAAACTGAAAAGTTGAATAAGCATACCTCTGAAAGTAATGTTTACTCTTCCCTGAATAATTCCCCAATATCGTTTACTTGGTGCTACCCGAATTCGCAATACAGCTTTTGCGTCGAAACGAGACAGTTAATTTGGGGCCAAGCTAAGATAGCAAGAATATATACTAGGAATAAAACCGGACATACATGTGTTGGAATGGCCGTAGACGATCTTGGAGCCGTGGTGAGCTGCGCTTGTGAATCTGAAACATCGGAACAGTCCCATGTTTTGCTGAGTTGGGAATGCTAGCCCTTCTGCCGCTAAATGAAGCCGTAAACAAGTAAAGAACCTGCAAGTAAATTTGATTACTTAGAGCAATACACCCAATCCTAACGTTGTCAGGACATGATTTGGGGAACTCAATAGTTAGATACTCCGATCTAATAGAAGCCTACAGTCTTATCTGGATCTATATCATTTTATCATAGATCTGAATCCTGTAGTCAGGTTTGGTGCTTATTTGCTTTAGAAAATGACAAGTATTCGGTTAAGATTTTGCAGGCTGGGAATATGAAGCTAGTGTAGTGGTAACTAAATTTCAGAAAGTAGCTAGTGTACTGAAGCTAATACATAGTATGGATCGACCCGCACGCATGATGTGACGATAGGATCCCGAAGCTAGCTCTTAGCAATCCTCACGCGTTTCCGGCCAGTGATAAGCAAGCTGCTACACTGCTGGAGTTTAGCCTACCCATAGCTGGTGGTTACCTGCCAGTTGGTGCCTAAATAAGCATGCCTATAAGAAGCACGCTTTCAGTGAAGTGAGTTGCTAATGCCTGACTGTTGGCTGCAGAGTTTTCTCAATTTCCACACTGTTGGATCTGTGAAATGAGTCAAGTGTATGGATTCATTAAACTATTTCTGGATTTAAAAACATTCCAGGCACAGGTGAAAACTGAAATAGGCAGAACTTGTGAAAGCAAATCCTCTTATCTCGTGGTGTTAACCTAGCTAAGCCATATGATTAGTGCAGGCACATGAGAAGTGTATTAGAGTTAGAGAGAATCATGAGCCGCAGGAGATGAATGGCAAAAGCAGCTAGAAAACCATGGACTGGAGTAGCGCCATCTCCAGATGGAAGCAGAAAAATGCACTGTGGTGGTTACGGGCAGAAAGAAAAAAAAAATGAGGGATGAGGCAGAGCACGTACCAGTAGGAGATGTTTTGTGAGGCGGGTGCTAGCCTTGTTGTTGCTGAACCTGCAATGCTGCAAGTTAAATTGCTAGACATTAGCTAGAGCATTGCATGTATTTACCTTGGGACATTAGTTAGAGCATTGCAGGTATTTACGTAAATACTTAATGTGATGTATGTACCAGTAGGAGATGACATCTACACCTTGCAATATCCAGTGGATTGCTCAGCTGCTTCCCTGGGGATGTTTGTCGGCGGCAGATTTTCACCAGTTCTAAGACGAAGCATTCACATGCTCAGAAAGATGTGAGTTTATTTGGTGTAGAAAGTAGCCATGGATCGATCTGTGGCGTACCTGATTTCGAGGGCCGATCAGATCCCTGGAGCTAGCGCATGCAGCTCTCATGAGCTTCTGGGAAGATAATCTGGCTGCTTCAAAATGTACCTAGCGTTACTCTAGCTTATTTTCTCCTATTTAACAACTATTCCAATAATCGAGTTCGGGTTTGATAGTTTACCCCAGTAAAAGCTGCCAAAGAAGGAAGACTTGAAGGGTGTTTAAACACGCATGCCAGGGTGATTCCGATCTTTTCAGTTGCTACTGCCTCACTTCTGGTTGGTGGCCTAGTAGCACATTTTCTTCAGTATCTCCGAGATGCCAATCTGTGAAATGAATCAAGTGTATGGATCACTTATGACTTTTGGATTTGAAAACATTCCAGAGGCACAGCCGAAAAGTGATGAAACGAGCAGAGCAATCATCTTATTTCATACAGTTAACCAAGATCACCTCATGGTTAACAAGATGGGGAAAGCAAACTAGAAAACCATAAGCCAGATCCACATACCACAAGCAAAATCTCGAATCGAAGCAGAGCATGCACGGTTGCTGCATTTACGAACATTCCTACTGAAATGGTAACTAGCTAAGACGCATGATCATTCAAACAAAACTACCCAAATGCACTTAGGGTGGATGGATGGAGCTGCATGCATGACTGGAGAAGGCGATAGCAACTAGAAAATCGTCTCCAGATCGAAGCAGAGCACTGTCAAACTGATTCTGGCAACAAAGGAGGGATGAGGGCACGTACACCATCCGCAGCATTCACAGGGATTGATTTTGGTAGAAGCAGACAACAGATCCGGCGGTGTTGTTCCTCCCGCTCCCGCCGCCGTAGACACACCAGATTTCGATAAGAAGGGGACTGAGATTTGGGAAGATGCAGTACTCACTGTCACTGCACTGGGAACGCTAGCCTTTTGACTGCTGAACGAAGCCGTAAAAAAGTAAAGAACCTGCATGTCAAACTGCTGGACATTACTTAGAGCATACATCCGATCCAAACCTTGTGACGACATGATTTAGGGAACTCAGTAGTTAGATACTCAGGTCTAATAGAAGCTAGTACTCAGGTTAAGATCTTTGCAGGCTTAGAATATGAAGCCTAGTGTAGTGATGGCTAAATTTCAGAAAGTAGATGGTGTACTGAAGCTAATACATAGTATCGCATAGCTGGTCGTTAAGATCTTATGGGTGTTTAAACAAGCATGCTTATAAGAAGCACACTTTCGGTGGAGCGAGTTGCTAATGCCTTACTGTTGGTTGCATATCTTCCTCAATTTACATGTGCCGCGTGCAACTTGCAGCTTTTCTGCGTTTCTGATCTTCTCCTTTTATTCCTGAGATACACGGTGCCCGCAATCTTACGTGTCCAGGAGATCCGGTTCACGGTTTGGATCGAGTCAAAACAAGCGAAAAAAACAGCTACCTGAAAATTTGCCGAAACTAAGTGTATTGCATAGATTAAAATACAAAGCCCATAGCGCTCAGCCTATGCATGCGGCGTCGCATCGCACGACCACCACTGACATCTCACCAAGCTTGCCGCCTCGGCGCCTCGCCATCCATGCCTCGCTGATACTTCGCCGGCTTCGTACGCATCACTCGTAACACCTTGCCGGACTACAATAGGCTATATGAACATCTAACTATATGCAACTAAACATGTGATTCAAAATATCAAGATTAATGCTAACAAAATTCAGGTGCAGCTCCAGGATCATGCATGGAACTGGAGCAGCTCCATCTCTGGATCAAAGAAACCTCGAAGAAGAATGGGTGATCACGTACTCTATTCGCCGGCCTGATTTCTCTGCAACATCCGCTTCTGCTTCTGGCTGCCTGCTGATCCGCTTCTTGTCTCGATCTGGAAGGAAACGAATGAGAGGTTGCGTGAGGCGAGGAGAGCACCCAATAACTTGAGCCAGTGGGTGGCGAATCTTCTTTGTCCCATAAAAGAGGAAAGGAGAAGCACTCACGGCTTTCCAGGTACGAGTATACAAGAGCTTTGTTTCATCTTTTATTATTTAACAAGAATATCAAGCGGAAACCGAGATTACTCAACAACCTGGTCACCAACATAGTCGCGACATGAACAACCATCAACGGACACAGCAGGGCCCAAATAAAGCCTATCTTGGGTTACGCACTGCAGCACCACTCCATCCTCAGCTTCTCTCTCTGTTTCCTGCCGTGGATTCTCCCGATCCCCTTCTATCGTTCAATCCCAAAATCACCTTCCGCTCGTGGTTTCCGACGGCCTCTAATCGACAGTCGTTGGCGCCGCTAGTGTATGGCAGATGTTCCGTTAAGGTCGCATCGTGGCCGGTGCTCGCCGTCGTCACTGCGGACCATGGCGTCAACGCTGGCCGGTCCTATGATGCTCCACCGGTTGCCGTCCATTCCCACCTCCATTCCCCATTTTAGCTTCATCGCCTTGTGTAGTAGCACCAACGTGTGCAAAGACACGTGATTTTCGACTAGACTGAAACTTGAAGTACCATTGCGATGTCATGTCTTTCTCCTGCCATAAAACTGGCGACAGCATCACTTTGCTAAAGTTCTTCCTTCAGACCATGTTCTCAATTAGCACGTGCCTGTAATTTTGAGGAGAATCCCATCAACCAATTATATCCAGTCTGTTCACTGTCCTGAAAGCACAACATCCACAAATATACACCAATAGATCATTTACATATTTCTCTATGATGCTTATGTATTGAAAGCTGCCTTCTTATCTTTCTTAGTTTCTCCTCCACCTGTGAACATCTCCAGCAGTCAAAATGTGTTGAGGAGAGGGAGAATGGCGGGGAACAAACTAATGAAAATGATAACAGAGCCACATTGGCAAGTCGACGTGAAGTGACTGCAATTAATCACGTTGACATGGTCTCCCGAGGTAAAGCATTGATGTTCTGTTACATAATGTCTGAATTGTTCCAGTAAAAGGGTAACAATGTCAGGCAGCTTCCACTAGAAAAACAGTGGAACAGTTACAAAAATTACTAGTACTGTTTCAACTTTCCCTGCAGGCCATCCATTCTCCTCCATGTACATTTCGACGGAGCAGAGTATCCCGTACCTGAGCGACACTCCTGTACATGAGTAATCCTAATGGTATAATCTGGATATATGCTGAGACCTTCGTATATACTGTATGGTGGGTAAGAGCTAGCTCCACATCTCATGTTTCTATGAGTTGTATGCCATGTTCTGTTTCTGTGAGATTTTGGGTAGCTGCCGAGTGCAACTGTCACTTGCTCCCTCTACGTGATGAATTTATGAACCATGTTTTCAGTTTACGACTGCCATTGTGTCACATTTCTCTGAGATGAATCAATATATGGCATAAAAGAAACTAGGCACTAAAAAATACATAAAACACAAAATTTTATAAGTATTTAAATTACAAATAATATACACTTTATCGTATTCTCTTGTAGCTCTAGGGCCAAAGGATAGCTCCACATTTTCGATGGTAAGTACACTTCATTATTATAATCATTTGGTTATAAATATAATAGAAATATTAAAACAATTGCCCATGCATGCTAGCGGGACAGCGTATTTACAACTCATATTTTAACTAACTATACAAAATTAACTAAAGTATTTTCTGCTCTTGCATTTGGAGATCAGTAAATATACTAGATAGTGGTGAAGTTTGTGAACGAAACTTTTTGAATAACATCGACATTTATGATAAGTGAAATGGAAACTTAAATATTTTATTAATAGCCGATGAAGATGTTGCCCGTGCGGAAGCGTGGGCCATCGTGCTAGTTATTAGAACCATCATATTTGATCGAACTTTACATCGTTCGATGTCAAGCAAAATACGCATTACATTTTGGCAGATAGAGAGCCCTTTTGTTTAAGATGTTACTTAAGAATTTCACCTCCAAGAAGACATGGAAACAGACCTCGCAAAGGTTAAATTTCTTGGATAGTGACATGCCCTGGAAAGACCTCTCACATATCCAAAAAAAATGGTTTGTATCCTTGTCCTTAATGCACAGAGGTAAATAGGTAATCATGTTCGCTCCACTTCTGTTTTCCTGCAGAAGAAGTCAATTAGCAATTACTTACTCATATGATAGAAACAATCTTAATTCCCCTGACGAAGACTCCAATCTACAACAATTCCAGAAATCAAATAATGCTGTCAAGAGCGGAAAAGACATGGAAGATAGGAATAATGCAATTTTCTAATTATAACTGTATAATTCAGGTAAACATGTGATGCTCTGTAAAATAGTGGTAAACTGAAAGGAAGCATCCTAGGCAGAGTACCCTGCGGAACATAATGAGGAGCGTGTGCAAGGATTGATGCATAAATATTTTCCCTCACCTTATATATTTGTCTACAAATGCATATAACCACGCAATACCGTAAAATGAACTTACGATAACAAAGACTCAAGATTAACGATTGTGCGCAAAGCTCCACGGACAATTTTGTTTCCTATAAACTGAGCATTAGAGTAGACTTTGTGGATGATACTGCAAGAGTCATAAGTACAAGTGTACAACTGCTTCCAGGTAGTTTCTTCACGCAATACTTCTCAACGGAAAGACCTGGAAAATCTGAAGCAAGAGTTACGATAATATGAAATCTAAAAATATACAGGGAAAGCTTTGATTTTAGACAAGAAAGATGAATAGTTAATATGTAGGACGTGTACGGCAGAAGCCATCCTTACCTGTGTGAGAGAGGGCGTCATGCCTCCTCCTGTGACGACGCCGCCGTTGTGGCTTTCCGCGGCCTTAGCTTGCAGGGAGTTGTCCGCGGGGCGCCATGCATCCGAGAGTGGGGAAAAGAGAGAGCAGCGCCGGCGGGGAGCAGCAGCTAGAAGGCGTTGGCGCGCGGGGCGCCCCCAACGCGGTGCCGCTGAGGCGAGTGTTGGGAGATTGGGGACGAGGAAATGGGGGACGGCTCGACCGGAAGATGGTGGTGGAGCCGTGGAGGACAAGGAGAGTGGAGCAGGACGGGGGGGATTTGGGAGGAGACGGCGCGATTGAAACTGGGTGGCGGCGGCGGCGACATTAGAGGGATTTGGGAGTTGTTTTTTCTCGCAGCGCAAATCACGCGCGCCACGAACGTATGGTGGATAGGCTGAGAGGGGTGCACAAATAGGCTGAGAGGGGTGCACATGAGAGGGACATGAGAGGGATTTGGGAGTTGTTTTTTCTCAATATATGCCACCCGTTGCCGACACTGTGATGCACAAATAGTTCTATTTATTTCACGAGCTCACACAAAAAAGTCGTAACATCATCAAATCGCCTTACACCACAAGCAAGTACCTTGTTATTTCGAAAGCAATAAACGAAATTAAAGCACAAAGGTCTTCTACAAGAAATCTGAATCTCACACTTGACAAGCAAAGCATGAAAGCACTCAGGTCTTGGACAACAGGAGTAGGAGCACATGGCTGTAGTGCAGCCACTCATGTACTGGAATACTAGATATTCTTTTCCTCGGGGCCACCTGCACAGTAGTAGCAAGCAAGATGTTACTGTACTAATATCATCTTGGGAGTGACACAAAATATAGTAGCCTTGGTAATTCAGAGTGACTTACGTACAAATCCAGCGAACAGCAGCGCTCAATCAATCTCGGAGGGTATAATCCCATCGTGAACCAACAATTCTAGGACATTGGTGCAACAACGTCAGGAACTCAGGAGTGATTTCGGCGAAGCCTAGAAACTGGAGGGGCAAGAGGAACTCAATGCCAGCTGGGACCTCCGCCATGCTGTTGAGGTTGATTAGTAATAATCTTTCCAGAGACGCCATGGCACCTTGCTTTATCTCCAGCTCCCTCAGATTAGGCAGGTCCCGGAAAACGAGACCCTTCAGCTTGGGGAACCACCCCGTGAGAAACACTAGCTTCTCTCCGTTGTATGCCCTGGTGAAACGTAGATCCGTCAAATTTGCCAACCGAGAGAGGGATGGCAGTGGGTCTTCTCTCAGCTGGGACCAATATAGACGCAGGTCATGCAAGTTCTGCCTCACACCTTGGAGCAGAGGAGACTCTCCCAAGAGTGTCCCTTCCGCTAATCTTCCAGTCAAATCTAGCTTTTGCAGGTTAGGTGGGCGGGCGTTCAGCACGAGAACCTCGTTCTCATCATTTGCATCCACTCCTAGGTAGGACAAAAATGGCATCTGCGCTAGAGACTCGCAGAGGCGTTCACAGTAGATACCATTCACATTCAGTATTCTCAAACTACTTACTTGTCTCAGCTCACCTAGTTGTCTGGCAGACTCATGTTGGGCTTCCAACGCTTGTAGAGTCTGCAGATTTGTCAGGTTCTCGAGACCCTTGGTGATGCGCACACCACTAAACGATTGGAACACTCTAACGTATTGATCATTAATTTTCTGAGCAAATAAGTGTCTAAGATTCTTTAGCTTGACAATCCCTGCAGGCAGCTTCTGTATGTCAGATGTAAAAAGGTCCAGTGTCAACAGATTTGAAAGCTTCTCTATTGATTTTGGGAGAAGCTTCACTTTTGTATCCCGCAAACCCAAATGGCGGAGATTAAAAAGATCTCCAATAGCATCTGGAATCCTTTCAACAGGTAGACCACTTAACTCTAACACTGTCATATATCTTGCCTTCTCGGATAGTAGTGGTAGTAGATTGGCTGATGGCATGGTTTTGTCCAGTGTAATGAGAGTTCGAAGTCCATGTACACTCGACAATGACTGCTGGGTATCGTTCTTCAGTTTGTGCACAACTAATCGCCGTCCATCCATCTGAAGAAATCCTCTGCATTTATCTTCCTCATATTTAACACCAAAATGATCCTTCTTGCACAGATCAACTGCCAAATCACGTACGATATCATGCATTCTGAACCTGTTCATCCTACCAAATGAGTTTCTTTCAACAAGATGTAACATGTTTCTGTTGACCAACTCCTTCAGATAGCCTTCTGCCACTTCTTCTAATGTGCTTGCACCCTTCTCAATGATGAACCCCTCTGCCACCCATAGCCGTACAAGCTTTTTTCTGTGGAAAAGATAGTCTTCCGGAAACAAGCTGCAGTACAAGAAGCAACTTTTCAAATATGTTGGAAGGTAGATGAAGCTCAGATGCAAAACATTCCTTATGTGGTCCAGTCTCGAGTTATTAATTATTTCCCAACTCAGTTGGTCGTTTATTCTTCTCCATTCTTCGGCAGATTTCTCACGCACACTCAAGAGGCGGCCAATTGACACGATAGCAAGAGGCAAACCTTTGCATTTGCTAACTAATTCCTTGGATAAAGGCATCAATACTTTGGACATTCATGATTCGTTTCTCTTGGAAAGGATTTCTTACAAAAGAGGTCCCATGCCTTGTCTTCTTGTAAAGCTTCGAGTGTTAAGATATGTCCTTTAGAAGCAAGTTCAGCAACGTCACCTTCTCGTGTTGTGATTAACAATCTACTGCCCTTGTCATTACAAAGAAGTGCCCTAGACAAGTCATCAAAGGCTTCTGGAGTCCAAACATCATCCAATACAATCAAATACCTTTGTTGCTCCAGAAAACTTTTCAGTGTATCTTCAAGGCATGTGATGTCCATGGTGGCGATGTTTGATGGAACATCCACTTTATCTTTGAAGAGTTCCTTGATTATATTCCTCATGACATCTTCTCTAGAATAATTTTGAGAGATGGAGACCCATGCGTGGCACTGGAATTTCTCTCTCTCCTTCCTGTAGACATTTGCAGCTAAAACTGTTTTGCCAAGCCCTCCCATTCCATGCAAGGTTATCACAGAGCATCCCACATCATCATCTCCCAACCACTGTTGAAGTTTTTCTCTGTTTTCATCCACCCCAACCAAATCTTCTTCATCGAGGGAACGTGAATCGTTTGCTAGATCTTGGGACCTCTTGACAATGTAATTCAAGCTGCTAGTATCTCCGTTGCTTATCACAGGAACCCAACGGGTTTTTGTCTCGGATAAGTGTGTCAGATCTTTCTCTATTTCCTTCACCTCGGAAGCTATCTGGTTCAAAGAAAGCAGAGATCTTGGTTTTCTGAACCCTTTCTTGAGATAAAAGCAGCACCCTATATCATGTTCCCGACCGATAGATACAAGTACTCATCCACCATATCCTCCATCACATGAGCTACCTTCCGCACCTCATCCAACCAGCCCTCGTACACCTGATTGTTGTGGTTTCGAATGTCCATTTGGCAGAGAACATCATGGATTACACGAAGCTCCCTGACAACACGGCCCATGCTGCCTTGCAGCTCTACAAGTTGTGTCGCAAACTTGGAAAACAGAGCACTGGTCTCCTGTGCTGCTCCATTCGCCAAAGCAACTCCAATCTTTTTAATGACTAGAAGAAGAACGGTTTCAGCCATATTTTTCTCAAGAGTTGCTAATGCCTTACTGCTGATTGGTGGACTAGTTGCACGCTTTCTTTGGTATCTCTAGGATGAACATCTGCAAAATGAATCAAGTGACGCATTAGTTAAACTATTTGTACAATGTGGTACCAAGCACTTGAAAAAACCTTCCCTACTACTAGCTGAAAAGTTGAATAAACCTGACCTTTCAAATTAATCCTCCATGGTCCCTGAAAATTTCCCCAATCTGGTTCACTTGGTGCTGCCAGAATTCGCAATACAGCTTCTGCGTCGAAAGGATACAATTAATTTGGGGGCAAGCTAAGATAGCAAGAATATATACTAGGAATAAAACCTGACATACATGTGCTGAAATGTACTGTATACGATCTTGGAGCGGTGGTGAGGTGGGCTTCTTAATCTGAAACCATCAAAATAGTCCAATGTTTTATTGTGCTGGGAACGCTAGCGCTTTTGCTGCTAAATAAAGCCGTCAACAAGAAAAGAACCTGCAGGTCAAATAGCTAGAGATTACTTAGAGCATACATCTGATCCGAACTTTCAGTGAGGTGAGTGGCTAATGAAGCAGCGTCTCCAGAAACATAGCTGAAACTAACTGAAACTCTGAACCTGAAAGCGACACCTAACCTGAACATGATTTGACTTGCAGGTTATCTGCATGTTGGATCGGATGTTCATGCCGTCACAAGTGCTATTAAAGGAGGATGAAAACACGTACTGCATTCACGGAAGGTCCCGCCGCCCGGCCGCCCGCCGCAGATCCTGCCGCCGAGTCGAAACGAATCCTAGTTCGAGAGATTCAAGGGGATTGATTTGGATTGGAGCCGCTTCACGGCAACTCCAACACGCCGACCCATTTGATACGTTTGCGTCCATTTCTGTTTGATTTGGAAAAATGGCCGGCCCAACGCGCATACGCATTTGTCCGGCGTCCGTTTTTCTGTCCGCGCGGACTCAATTCCGGCCTAAATATGAGATGGTTTTGCGTCGGCACGGACACGCGCGGTCGACCGCGCGGTGCTCCTCTTGATCTCCCCCTCCCCTGACCCGCCCGGCAGCCACACCAAACCCTCATTTTCCCCTTTTCGACTCCCGTCACTCCCTGCTCCTACCCCGCGCAAACCCTATGGCTGACGATGCAGCCGCCGCCGCCACCACCGCCGCCACGAAGAGAGGCCGCGCCGGCACCCGCCTGCTGAAGCCGAAGAAGGAGCTCACCATGGAGGAGAAAAAAAGGAGGCAGAGAAGCGGAAGAATCGCCGGCACAACGCGAAGAAAAACAAGGTCGCCCTCCAGCTGGAGGCCACCATGGCCGCGAAGGCCATGGTGGCGGCTGCCGAAAAGGCCGCCGCGGACACAGAAGCCATCGCCGCCAAGGCCACAACTGCCGCCCTCATCATGCTCAGCCTCGCCGGTGGCCAGAGTCTTGTCACGCCGGTCGCGGCTGCTAGTTCTGCGTCGTCGGCCAAGCCACCGAGGAAGCCGACACCGACCCTGTCCAAGACGACGTCGCCCACCTATGGGTTTCTGCCCGACGCCTCGCCCGACACTGCTCCGACCAGCAAGTCTTGCCTTTCCGCTTCAACAGAGGGCGAATACAGCAAGGAAAGCCAACGGTGCCTCCCCTTGACATCAACAACGGTATTCCGGCCGTGGGCATGGCCAGGAAGGCGCCATTGGTGATCCCTGCAGCTAACCTCCCCGACGCGCTGCTCTACGAAATGACGGCCAGCCGGACGACACTCGGTACTACAAAGAGAATGGGGACGCGTTCATGGCCGGCATGATCTTCGATAGTACCTTACCTATCAAAGATCAAGAGACTCAATACCTGACCGGAGGCCAGGACTCATTTGATCCGACCGGAGGCCAGGAGTCCTTTGATCCAACTGAAGGCCAGGAGTCCATGGATGGCGTCTACATCGACGAGGAGCCATTGTTTGATGAGCTAACTCAGCTTGCCGGCCAACAGAGGCACCGCCAAAGCATGAGGACCCAAGCGTACTCCACGGACGAGGACAAGATGCTTTGCGAATCGTGGATGGAGATGAGCCAAAACGCCATCTTGGGCGCCGAGCAAAAGGGGACGGCATTTTGGAAGAGGGGTTTTTATCACTTCCATGAACAATGGTGCTACGAGCCTCATAAGTTTGATAGTGAGCGCAACGCCGTTCATCATGTCCGAGTGCTCGAAGTTTGTTGCCACCTATGAAGCTATTGAGCGCCGTCCCATGAGTGGAATTACGGTCAAGGACTTGATATGATTCTATCACTCACGGCCACTTGTTTTCCCCTCATTTCATACCCCCGTATGGTCATGATCACCTTTGTTTCCTTGCATTTGTAGGCCTTCCAAGCTTTGGAGACCTTCAAGGCCCAAAATAGGGGCAAACCATTCACCTTGATCCATTGTTAGCGCGAGATCAAGGACTGCTCCAAGTTGAAGGAGCTCGTGGCGTCGATGAGAAAAGGAGGGGACACCCCGGCAGTGGGTAAGGAGGACCCAAGCGACAAGAGGCCAAGGGGGAAGGCCAACACCAAGCTCGAGTCCAAGAGAGATGTGCAAACCAGGGCTTTGCAAGATACCTTGAAGGGGTTTATTTCCCAAAAGGGTCAGTCCACCGAGAAGAGAGAGGAGAGGGAGGAGAGGAAGCGCCGGGAGAGCGAAGAGAACATCAAGAACTTCTTTGAGATACAAAAGAGGAAGCTTGAGATTGAGTAGGAGAATGCCCGCTCTAGGGCCATTGAGGTGAAGGCCAAGGCAAGGTAGGTTGAGCACGCTCTACTCACCGAGAAGACCCGAATCATGACGGCTGACCTTGACCTCTTGACTCCTAGGAAGAGGGCTTGGTTTGAGAAGAAGCAAAAGTGGTTCATGGAGCAAGATGATTGAATCATCTCATTTGCGGAGTGGTTGATGAAAGATGAACTATGGCCGGGGCATGGAAAAACCTCATGCCGGCACGGCATGGCATACATTGCTAAACTTCCTAACTATTTGTTGCCGGCAGGAAAGTTTACTTGATTCTATGTTCTATTTTCTAGTTTATTTGCATGAGTTTATCTAAAGTGGGAAATGTGGTGAGGTTTGAAAAAATTGACCAGACCAGACGACCAAATGGGTCGCACGTTGGGTTCAGTGGACAGATTTTGCCGGTCATGGACCGGACACTGTCCATTTGGTGACCCAAATGACCACAAAGCGGACACGAAATGTGTCCGAAATGGGCCGCGTGCTGGAGTTGCCCTCAATGCCGCTGGGTTGTGCTAGCTGCCTCACTTAAATGCTCTGCCTTAACTTTCGAGAGACGACCAACACTGTATTCAGAGTGAAGCGCTACAAACAAAAGGAGCCTAACGGCAGGTGTTCCTGCTCAACGTTGAAATTTTTTAGAAAATAATACTCCCGCTTCATAGTAATCTACATTTAGATTATTATTATTTTCCATATTAATTTGCATTCTAGTTTTTAGCACTGATGGCATTCTCAATAATTGACACCAACACATAAAACAAAGTAGTCTTACTCTTTTTACCGGGTGTCAGTAATTTTAGTGTAGTTTGAATTGGTTGTCTACATTTCTAAATACTATTATTAAATGAGTTTTCAGATTGTTTAGAATTTTGTATAATAGATGATATTAAATCCGAGAGATTTTCCCTTATCTTTGAAAAATTATGCGACCCTCAAGTACTAGGACTACGTGCTAAGGACACACTTGAGTCGTGGAGGATTGCCGAGGAGGTGGAGCTTTGGAAGCTTGTCGACTCCGTCAGGCTGGGTGTAATCTGGAGATAGCCTAGTTTATCTTTGTGTGGGCGCTGTTTTTTGATTTGTTGTGGTCTTTCGGTGGTCGCCCAACCATTGATCCCAACTTTGTAACCGCATCATTACGATGCTAGATTCACTGTAGTTCCCTTTTTCTTTCTATTGCATTGACACGCAAAGCTTTTGAGTGTTCGCAAAAAGAATTGATGTATTTATTTGTAAGCCTTTGTTGAATAATTTTTTAATAAATATTATGTGCACCTTTTTATGCAGGACCTGGAGTTTAACCTCATTAAAAAAACTAATTTGTGATCAGAAGAGATATATACATATGTGATGTCTTTACCTTCCAATATGCAGTGGATAGCTCAGCTGCTTCCCTCAGGTGTTTGTCGACGGACGATTCACCAGTTCTGATATGAAGCATTGTTTCCAGGCTCAGATACGGATATATTTTAGAGAGTAAAAAAACCGACAGATAGATTTATTCATCACCAAAAGTCAGAAAGTAGCTGGATCGATGCGTACCTGGTTTCGATGCGACGATGATATCACCTCGAAGATGTGAGAAGCATACATGGTCGTCCGTAGGTTTAGTTGCGGTGGTTGGCTACCTAAACGTACGTACCGTTGCTCTGGCTTAATCTTCTCCTAAGATCTAATCCAATAATTGAGTTCAGTTTGTCAAAATACTACTAAATTTTGGTACCAGAACTGAAGTGTGAAATAAGCTTAAGCTACCAGAACCTCTCAAAGCAATCGTCTCTTCTTCCTTTACAAACGAACATGTTCCTTCCTGTGGTGTGGTCGTCCTTTTTTGCCAAGAATCCCCTTATCCGTGTGGTGCTGCAAGAATTCTCCACACGTCACTAAGCAGCAGCAATATTGCTAGGAATAAGTTGTGATAACGTGTCCGCAATGGAAATAATTCGTAGTATTTCTGTTCGGAGGCACAGAGAAAATGGATCGCGGACGTGGTTGATCGTCGAAGGCTCACCTGATAGAGAGGACGACGAGGGGAGGACGGCGGCGGGCGGTGGAGCAAATTACGACGTCGTAAGGGCGAGAGAAGGCTCACCGGAGAGAGAGAAAAGATGAGATGATCCGTTTCAGAGTTTACAGTTGCATATACGTGGGGGCTTAGTTGTGCTAGGTACGCAGTAGCTGGACACTTGGACGTAACACAATGACTGAGTCTAACTTGGTAATGCAGAATTTTCTCCGACGTGTGCTACCATACACTGACTTCTCGCGGGGCCTCTCAGCGCTTATCCATCCCTCGTGTGTGAGCCTAAGAAAAATCTGAAATTGCCATGGTAGGAAAATAGAGATGGCGATGGATCTCGTTTTGTACCTACCAGCCGATCAATTTCATACACTCATGTCCATGTCCAAGAGCTGTCTCCACGAAGATTCTGAAAATCAACGTTCATATATCATTGCTCGGTCTATTTTGTCAGGGTGCGCGCATGGCGCATGCATCAGAACCATCATCCCCTTGATTGCTTCGTTAAATGTTGACTTGTTCTTTGTACGAGCGTGTGTGTGGGAAAAAGTGTTAATTGTTAGGTTAATTAGTGGGAAATTATATACGTAGGATAAAAAAGGACAAGTGGAGCCCTCTCGTCAGTGGGGGAGTGAAGTGAGCCCTAGGGCCAGGAATTTTATTACTGCAGCTAAGGGAGCATGGTCACTGGTGTACAGCACAGTCAGAGTTTACAGTTGCATACACATGGGGACTTAGTTGTGCTAGGTACGTAGTAGCTAACGTAACACAATGACTTAGTCTAACACTTGGTAATGCAAAATATCTCCTCGCTTCGGTTCATCGCATACAAGCTAGGGAGAATTTTCTCCGACGTCATGCTACCATACACCGACTTCTCGCGGGTCCTCTCAGCTTATCCATCCCTCACGTGTGAGCCCAAGAGAAAAAAAAAATCCGAAATTGCCATAGTTGGAAAATAGAGATGGCGATGGATCTCGTTTTGTACCCACCTGCAGGTGTTTCCACGAAGATTCTGAAAATCAACGTTCTCCCATATATACTTTGCTGACTAGCTTACTTGTTCAACGTTCATATCATTTTGTTCGGTCTTCATTTTCTCCTAATTAGTTTCGATGAACACAGCATACCTACCGGCAGCAAGTTGGCGAGAAAGAAAGGTAGTAGAAGACTTGGAAGTGTACGAGTCAAGCACGGTAAATGATAATGGGAAGTACCTACGGTAACATAGATCCCGCCCAAAGTGTAAGCACCGCTGGGATTTTGCCAATCAAATACTGAGCAGTTTTGCATGCATGCGGTTATAGACTCCACCAGTGTGCATGCACAATCAAATCATCTCTATTGGGTCTAGCATTTCCCTATTTAATGTTGGTATTAAACGCGAGAATGTGAAATATTAGGGAGATAGGTTTTGTATGCTTCACCTTGGTCGCAGTGAAACACGTACGATTGGTGACTTATAATGCAGGATAGTGGGAGTAGTAACTATTTTCCAATAACGGTCGATTAGCTAGCGGCAAGGGAAAAAAAGTTCCAGCCTCTGTGTCGCCTAACCTAGGCAGCATGGGTGACTCCTCCCTCTACTACCAATTTTATGTCTTAAATTAAACCAATGAACCATGACCCAGATATGCTTAAATTTAAGATGAGTTTCGGCCACAATTTTTATTACTAACTATTACTCCCTCCGCTCCTGAACTTAAGGCGTATAGTTTTTTGAGAAAAAATCCAAAAAAAAAGAGTTTATTGCGATTTATGGAGAATTTTACCCAACCAAAAATGAGTTCTATTATGGAACGGAGGGATTTAACTTTTGTTTTCATTTGGTGGCTATTGGGGACTCATCTCTTCTGATTTTTCAGAAACAAATTAGTTCACTGTATGCCAAATACCCATGTCTTAATATTCGTGCAGAAAAATACACACCTTACATTCAATAATGGAGCGAGTATAATTTACATATAGTATTAAAGATTTTTCATTTGAAAGACAAATGGTGCGTGTTTCACACAATATTTTTGTATTTAATATAATAACCACTAAAAATTAATCATGTTAGTTAAAAATGTTAATATTGATAATGAAGTTTCAATTCTACTTAGCATGCTATACAAAACTAAGGGTTCCATCTATGGCTAGCAAAGTTGGGTAGAAGTTGTTAATTTAATCCTCTTTAGGTATGTTCAGCGCAGATATGTAACTAATGGTGAATTTGTTCATATTTAACTTATAATTTAAAATACAGCAGGGTGCCATGTGGCCAGGTATATTTATAACGTAGTTACATGAAACTTATCATACATTATGGAAATCCTTATTAATATTGGAATAATTGTGGGGGATATCTTTTATATGAATGGACATATAGTCACATGAATGTGAACATTTCATCAAATTTGAATTATTCGTTATTGTTTCATATCTAAATTTTTTGGGAGGAAACAATAGATGTAAATGCTAGTTAATTTTCCCTAACTTGCGTAATCTCATCAGATTATGTATATATGTATGGTTCTTATATGAACTGCCGACAAAAATAAATTTGTCAGCAATATTTATTTTTCTATACTTAATAATTAAATAGTAGGTACACATAATACAGAACTGTAGCTTCTTCCTATAGTAGCTCCTTTGGCACCAAACATTTTATTTCATTTGACCGAAATGAAATGAAACGACACGAATAGCAGCACATTTCTTTTGGTAGGTATGAGATGACAGGTTAGGAACACGAGTCATATTAACATACCAAAACATTGCTAGAATTTCAATTGAAATGGCTTTTCCGGTTTCATGACAGCTAAACACGGTTTCATTCGCTAGAATTTCAATCGATCACCTCGCTCTTGCACGATGCTTAGACGTTGTTGGGGCCTCTCTCCTCAGCGCTTTCGGCTGCCTTCTCACATTATCTATCTGGGATGCGGCACTAAACGAGGCCTCTATGGGAGAGGCACGCGTGCCAGCCCGCTCGCGGGTCTCCGAGCAGGACGATGCAGAATTCGCCTTCCTGCACTCGCAGCTGCGCGCCATCCAGCTCGTGGATGCGCCTGACACTCTTGTCGTCTCTCCGGGTACCTCCAAATAGTTCCGCTTTGGGAGGTTTACCGTAGGCTGCACTCGTCTGGTGTGGTGGTTCCGTTTCAGGACGCCAATTGGGCGAATTTTGCACCTCCCAAGGTGTGGGTGTTCTTCTGGATACTCCGCCTCGGCAAGACTAGAACTCGATCCTGCTTGTTCCGATATGGCTGTGTCCCGGATCCACGGACTGACACTACACCACGGTATTTAGGGGCATTTTGAAATAGTGCCACAAAATGTATTTAGAGGCATTTCCTCAAAGTGCCCCTAAAAGTATTTAGGGGCATTTCATCAAAGTGCCACAAAAGCAATGCCATTTCCCCTAAATATATTTAGGAGCATTTCCTCAAAGTGCCACTAAATACATTTAGGGGCACTTCCTCAAAGTGCCCCTAAATGTAGGGGCACTTTCCATAGTGCCTCTAATGAATAATTTTAGGGGCACTTCTTGGGGCACAATATAAAGTGCCCCTAAAACTTTTAGAGACACAAGTAAATTGGGCACTTAAAAAAAGTGCCCCAAATACTTTTAGGGGCAGAAAAGTGACATTTAGGGGCACTTTGAAGTGCCCCTAAAACTCAACCGTGATGTAGTGTGACTGATCGCCTCCCCCACCTGCACCCCCTCGCTCTCAACACGGCACTGCTCGTGATTGTGTGGTCAGTCTACGGAACATCATGGTCTTTGACACCGACATGCTCTCTATTGCCCGTGTGCTTGCCATGCTGACGTAGATGATACGCGTCCCACGTCGGGTAGACCTCAGTGGCCTCCGCGCCTGGTGTGACCTCCCCCGGGGTGGTATGCCTCCCCGCACGCGTCGTGTCCCCTTGTCGCGCGACGCTGCTACCATGTATCTTAAAATGTTTTTAAAAAATCGTTCATATGGGCTGACTTACAAACATGGACCAACCAGTCAAATTAATCTAGCCTGGTCTTCAACGCACACAGAAGAATTGGCCCAGCTTGGGTTACGCACAGCCGCAGCACATCTTTCCTGCTGCTAAAGCAGAGGAACTTAGTATGTGTATTCACGCTTGGTCCAGGTAGTATATACTAGAAGGCATAAGGAAGTTGTAGAAAAATGCAGTGTCAAGGATCCCTGACCATTTGTTCCTGACGGAAGCAGCTGCACTAGGTCCATTTGTAGAAAATGCAACTATCATCCCCACTACAGCAAACAGGTAAATGCTGCTACAATAATGCTGAAACACACGTCTCTTATCAGGATTTAGCAATCCTTATGAACACCAATTGGAATTACTAACAAAACTAGATGCTGCTCATACATGCTGCCACGAGCAGAATGAGAACGTAGAGAAGCGGACGGGGAGGAAGGAGGACGCCTTGGTGGTAGGAACATCGGACAGGTTAGAGTCCTGCAAGCATATTACATGCAAAGGTTGCGCGGGCAGGTTCATTTTTACATCGGAACACTTGTCGGAGTCCTTCAGCCCGCCAACGTTCCAACTACCAATTAAGCAACTAGCTCGCCAACGATCAGACAAAGGGGTCATGCACACCTCGTACCGCCCACGATCATCTCGCCTTGTACTCATGGGGCACCGTCGATCACCGGAGCGGCATCAGCAATACGCTGCACATCTTCCTCCGGGAGATGCACGCGGTCGCCATGGCCACGAGCTCTGCCGCTGAGAACGGAGGGGGCGGCAAAGTACTAAGCCGTCAGATTCAATCTGTAATTTGAACAAAAATCGGGTATAAGAACCATATGTGACAGATATGTTAACTGATAGAACTGCAAGTTACATGTACAAGGACGGGTTCAGTGTCCAAAGTCCGGTGAGTCTTGTGTCGTCGGTGTCAGGTGATCTCTCTTCGTCAACGAGTGAATCTCATGTTTTTCCTGATGAATTACAGTACATGGGCCTATTCGGCCTAATCTGGGACGCCACATCTAAACCGTTCAATCAAACCATACTAGTCCCTCTCCTACGACTAGTAAAAATCAAACCATACTAGTCCCTCTCAATCTCTCATAGTACAAGTAAAAACGTACTGTATAAGTTGCCGAAAAATAGTACACAAATGGTTCGATTTATTAAACATAAGCAACCGGAAGCAAGATTCTTTACTCAAATGGTTCGATTTATTTGAGCAGCTAAAATATCCATCATAGTTCACAAAGCTCACACAAACAAAATACACACAGTCGGTGAAAGCAGTAAGCCGTAAGGTCGTAGCGCGATCAGTCTTACACCACACAAGCAAGCGTCTTCTTATTTGAAAGCCATAAACGAAATCAGCAGGATAAGACCATCGAATAGTTGAAGCAACGGTGTCGAGACCTGCATAGCACGCAAAAGATGTTACTCTTAACATCTTGGGAGTGACGCAAATACTGTAGTAGCGATTGGTAGTTCATAGTGACTCACGTGGTACAAATCCAGGGATCCGCTGCGGGATCAATCTCGGAGGGAATATCCATATTCCTGGCCAGCGAGTCTAGGACAGTGGGGCAGCAACGTGAGGAGGTCACGGGTGATTTCTCCGAAGGCTAGAAGCTGGAGGGGCAAAAGGAACTCAACGCCAGCAGGGACCTCCGCCATGCTGCTGAGGTTGACTAGTATTAATCTTTCCAGAGACGCCATGGAACCTTGCTTTATCTCCAGTTGACTCAGATTGGGCAGGTCCACCAAAAAGAGCTTCTTCAGCTTGGGGAACCAGCCCGTGAGAAACACTAGCTTCTCTCCGTTGTATGCCCTGATAAAATATAGAACCGTCAAGTTTGCCAACCGAGAGAGGGATGGCAGGGGGTCTTCTCTCAGCTGTGACCAAACTAGCCACAGTTCATGCAAGTTCTGCTCCACGGCTTGGAGCAGAGGAGACTCTCCCAACAGTGTCCCTTCAGCTAATCTTCCCGTCAACGCTAGCCTTTGCAGGCTATGCGGGAGGACGTTCAACATGAGAACCTCATTCTCGTCACTTGCAGCCACATCTAGGTAGGACAAATATGCCATCTGCACTAGAGACTCGCAGAGGCGTTCACAGTATGCTCCCTTCACATTCAGTATTCTCAAGCTTCTTAGTTGTCTCAGCTCACCTAGTTGTCTGGTAGACTCATGTTGAGCTTCCAACGCTTGTAGAGTCTGCAGATTTCTTAGGTTACCAATACCCTTTGTGATGCGCACACCACTCAAACATTGGAACACTCTACCATATTGATCATTCGATTTCTCAGCAAATAAGTGTCGAAGATTCTTTAGCTTGACAATTCCTGCAGGAACCTCCTGTATGTCAGAATTATAAAGGTCCAGGGTCAACAAATTTAGAAGCTTCTCGATGGATTTTGGGAGAAGCTTCACTTTCGTACCCCGCAAACCCAAATGGCGGAGATTAAAAAGATCTCCAATAGCATCTGGAATCTTTTCAATAGGTAGACCACTTAATTCCAGCACTGTCATATATCTTGACTTTTTGGATAGTAGCGGTAGTAGAGATAATGATGGCATGTTTTTATCCAGTGTGATGAAAGTTCGAATACCATGTACACTAGAAAATGACTTTTGAATATCCTTATTCAGTTTGTGCACGACCAATCGACGTGCATCCATCTCAAATGACCCCCTGCATTTATCCACCTCATAATCAACACCAAAATGATCCTTCTTGCACAAATCAATTGCCAATTCACGCATTATATCATGCATTCTGAACATCTTCATCCTGCCAAATGAGTTCCTTTCAACAAGCTGTAACATGTTTCTGTTCACCAACTCCTTCAGATATCCTTCTGCCACTTCTTCTAATGTGCTCATACCCTTCTCAACAACGAACCCTTCTGCTATCCATAACCGTACAATATGTTTTCTCTGGAAAAGATAGTCTTCTGGGAATAAGCTGCAGTACAAGAAGCAGCTTTTCAAGTATGTTGGAAGGTAGATGAAGCTCAGATGCAAAACATTTCTTACGTGATCGAAACTCGAATTATTAACTATCTCCCAACCCAATTGGTCATTTATTCTTCTCCATTCTTCCATTGTTTTCTCGCGCACACGCAAGAGGCTACCAACTGACACGATAGCAAGAGGCAAGCCTTTGCACTTGCTAACTATTTCTCTGGACAAAGGCTCCAAATCCTCAGGACATTCATGATTTGTTTCTCTTGGAAAGGATTTCTTACAAAAGAGATCCCATGCCTTGTCTTCTGGTAAAGCTTCTAATGTTAAGATATGTCCTTGAGAAGCAAGTGCAGCAACATCGCCTTCCCGTGTTGTGATTAACAATCTACTGCCCTTGTCATTACAAAGAAGTGCCCTGGACAAGTCATCAAAGGCTTCTGGAGTCCAAACATCATCCATTATGATCAAATACTTCTTTTGCTCTAGAAATTTCTTCAGTGTGTCTTCAAGGCTTGTGATGTCCATAGCGACGATGTTAGATGGGACATCAGATCTATCTTTGAAGAGTTCCTTGATTATATTCCTCAAGACATCTTCTTTAGAATAAGTTTGAGAGATGGAGACCCATGCGTGGCACTGAAATTTTTCTCTCTGCTTCTTGTAAAGACTTGCAGCTAATGCTGTTTTGCCAAGCCCTCCCATTCCATGCAGCGTTATCACAGAGCATTCCCCATCTTCAACTCCCAACCACTGCTCAAGTTTCTCTCTATTTGTTTCCACCCCAACAAGATCATCTTCATCAAGGGAACGTGAAGTGTTTGCTAGAACTTGAGACCTCTTAACAATGTAATTTGAGTTGCTATATCTGCATTGTTCATCATGGGAACCCAACGGTTTTTCATCTCTGACAGGCGTGCTAGGTCTTTTTCCGTTTCCTTCACACTGGAAGCAATCTGGTTCAAAGAAAGCAGAGATCTTGGTTTTCTGAGCCCTTTCTTCATGTAAAAGCAGCAGCCAATATCATGTTCCTGACCAACTTGATGCATGTACTCATCCACCATGTCTTCCATCCCATTCGCTACCTTCTTGACCTCATCCAACCAGCCTTCATAGACTGGATTACTGCGGTTTCGAATGTCCATTTGAGAGAGAACATCGCGAATTACACGAAGCTCCATCACAACACGACCCATGCTGCGCTGCAGCTCCGTGAGCTGCGTCGCATACTTGGAAAACTGAGTACTGGCCTGATTTGCTGCTCCATTCGCCAAGGCGACTCCGATCTTTTCAATGACCAAATGGAGCACGATTTCAGCCATTACTTTCGACTCCGAGTTAGTTACGCCTAACTGTTGGTTGGTGGCCTGGTTGCATATATTTTCTCAATATATCCCCGCGATGTGAATCTGTGAAATGAATCCGGCATATGGTTGAATTAGACTATTTGTTGCATTTGAAAAGATTCCAAGCACAGCTAAAATGTGAAATAGGCAGAACTTGTTAAAGTATAATCTTCTTATTTTGTACCACTATTTTAGGAAATTAAGCCACATGCATGCATGATCAAACAAACACAGCTATAATGGTTAAGAAGATGGGGAAGAAATGCAGGATATGGTGAAAGCATCTAGCAGCAGAAGGCAATTTCGCACGCAGCGCCGTCTCTAGATCAAAGAAAACAACCTCGAAAAAGAAGACTGATTCTCGCAACAAAGAAGCTAGGGATGATCACGTACTCCGTTCGACGTACTGAAACCAGCCAGGTCGCCAGAAACCAGAATGGCGGGTGGGTTGCTTCCGGCTGCCACAGCATCGGCTGCCAGCCAGGTCGCTCCGTTTCTTGTCTCGGTGGGTTGGGGAGCGAATCGGAGGTGGAGTGAGATAATCCATGGGGATTGCAGACTAGAGGAGACGAAAGCATATATGTTGGGGCTGGCTAGCTTTACTGCTTTAGATGAAAGGAGAATGATTCTCAAAAAAAGATGAAAGGAAAATGCACCCATCGACTGGGAACTACAGTGCACTCAAGTTTTTCTAGGTACACGAGCATCAATAATCCTACACCTACGGAAGGATTGTTACGGAATCCAGCCTACGGACGTACGTGTCCCAAAACAATTCGTCCTTGTACTCCCCCGCACCCCCCTGGATTTCCCTGATGGCCCACCCCCTGACTACCTCCACCTAATTCCGTAACAATTTTCCGTAAGAAGATTCCGTAAGTGTAGCATTACTCCACGAGCATGCATGCATGTATGCATCCGATTTTTGTGTTCTCTTTGAAACCGACACAAGAGCTTTGGCCCCATCCTATTAACCGAGAAAAATCATGCATGTCCGGTTAATTACAAGAAAAACGAGCAAAAACAACAAGTACACGAAACCAACTTTCGGAAAAAACAAATTCCGGACACGACGACAATGTTTGGACCTCTGGGCACACGGGACGTACATGTTTTGCACCGGAGGGCCTGCAACTTTTTTTCGGGGCGATAACGCCATTTGGGCTCATAACCTTTTAATTAATAGTGTAAATATTCTTTTCCAAAAAATGATACATACCACACTGCAATGTTTCTGTGATTTTATAAGATTCTTCTGGAAATATTTCCTATTTACCAAGATTAATTCTCATTCCTAGCTTTTTTATTTATTTAATTTTATCTACATGCATGCCATAAAAAGGATGTAAATTCAAGAAAAAATCATTATTGACTGCTTCTAATTATTTTACAGATGGACCGAGGTCAATGTACCACCAAAATCGTGAAACCAATGTGTACCTCGATGGTGTGTCGGTTTTTTTGGAAGCAGCTGAACAACATTAGGGTTCGCACGAAAGGCTAGTAGGTCCCTTCCCCATATTTCGACTCCATAAACTTTAAAAGTTTTACAAAAACTACCAAAATCTTGACACATTTGATAAAAAAAGGGAATTTATGGAGGGTACAAATGTTTGATCCATCGTGACATCATCTATCTTTATCGATCCGGCGACTTGGATTCCATCTCGAACAAACATAAAATTACCTATCACCGCACACGTCAAACCGTAACCATGGCGGCCATGCCACACAGTCGATCGGTCATCAAGTGTTAAATCCATTCAGCGCATCATCCAGATCGAGATGAGTCAGCACAATCCTCATCTTCACTTCTTACAGGAAAACCTTGTGTTGTAGTACAAGAACGGCCTGCTTTCCCTCCCGCGCCTCCTCCGCCGACTCTAGCCGCCATCTAAGGAGCTAGGGTTTGAGATGGGGACGCGAACGGCCATTCCACCCCGTGGAATAGGGAGAGGGGAGGAGCTGGTGCCGGGGCATTGGTCTGTACCGTGAGGAGTGGCTGGAGGTGGCCTGTTTCGACCGGCGACGAGCGGCCGAAAAAAGGGGATCGAGAAGTGGTGTGGCGGAGAGAGATGACAGAGAGAAAGGGGATCGAGGAGGAGAGAGACACGCGTGGTGCAAGGATAAGGAGGAGAGAGAGGACGCGACGCGGGCGGGTATGCACATGCTACCGCTGGCGAACAGTTGTCTGATTCGCCAGCGGTACGTGATTTACCGCTGGCGACCAGTCTACGCGGTTCCCCAGCGGTAATTGAAGGCTGCGGCGCTAACTACCGTCGCCGGGTCGCTGGCAAATGTCGGTGCCCGTGCGCCAACGGTAACCTCAGTACCGCTGGCGAACGCTGCTTTTCTGTTCGTCAGCCCGTCGTGCCCGTCTGACGCCGCGTCGGTGAGGATATAATCCTGCTGCGTCCCCAGCGCCGCCACCAGCGCGCGCGGCTCCTTCACCCACATCGCGCCGCAGTCGTTGTTGGCCAGGAGCCACTTGTGGGCGTTCATGCTGAACGACTCCGCCACGGAGCAGAGCTCGCCGATGTGGTCCACGGCGGTCGTCTGCGTGGTCCCCAGCGTCGCGCACAGGAACAGCGGCACCAGCCCGGCTTCCACGTCGGCCTGCATGCTGGCGTGCAGCGCCAGGTGGCGAGGGCTCTGCCAGTGCGTCAAGCCGGGGAGGATCACGTCGCGGACGTCCTGGAGTGCCAAACTGAAAGCGTCCGGCTCCGGGCGGGACGGCGGGTCAGCGGGGAGCAGGTTGCGCAGGAAGCCATGGGTAACCGTGGGGTTCACGGGGTAGTATTCTGCGATGAAGTCGATGACCTGGTGGCCCTGCCGCCGGAAGTCGCCAGCGTCCAGCAAGTTAGGCCCACGGTCCAGCTTGTGCTCCGGCGCCGTACTGTCTACTACAGTGTGGATTTGGCAATACAATGTGGATTGATCGATGCCAATTTCTCAATCAACGATGTGTCTTTTTATACACATGCACGCACGCACGCTCATTTCCCCATTACTGTACCACCAGATAATTAATGTATGTATTACAAGGTACTCTCTCCGTTTTAAATTAGATGACTTTCATTTGTCTACATGCGAATGTACCTAGATGTGTAACAAATCCAGATACATTCATATCTATATACCTACTAATCTATACCTAATAATAAAACCATTAAGGTTTCTTCCTCCCAATTTTTCGTCCGTTTTTTCGTACGTCAATTCTTCGTACGTCGTCCCACTTCTCCCCGTTTCGTGTAAGATTGTTTGAGTTCATCGCGGAAAGCGTCTGGAGACCGCGCTCACCCGTGCGCGTGCCGTGACCGTCCACAAGTCCAATCTGCTCGCCTCTACAAAACGCGCAGGACCGTCCTTTCTCGTTGTCCTTTCTGTTTGTTTCTGTCGATTTCTTCGCGCTCTAGATCCCATACGCCGAAATTGTTCTTCCTCCCGGCGGAAATCGGGGCGCGGATAACATGATCGTGATCAGCACGTAATGGGAGTAGCCGGTGGAGAGGTTCACCGCTGATGCGTTCGTGCTCGGCGCCGAGCCGCTGACGCCGCCGAGATGAAGGCCTCCGCGGGCACCATGCACGGCATCGTCACCACGGCGTGCGCCGCCACCGCTGTGCACCTGTAGCTCGCGCTCATCAGTTTCCACGAGAAGATGGTCCTCCTTCGCATCCCCGACAAGCCTCGGACTGCAGTCCCTGTTCTCTCTCCTTAGCGGCCAGTCCGCTTCGATTTCAGTGGAAATTTCGTCACCTTCCTGGTTCATCGAGGTGATCCTACCCGACCAGAAAAGGTGAACACGGCCATGGATCTGCGGAGGAGGCGATCGAGGGGAGCAGCCATGAACAGGGTATTCGAGGGCTACGCAGAGGCTCTCTGAGATACAATCGGCGTGCAGGAAGCTGAACCGCTCTTTCTGAAGATCTACCTGGAGGCCAGGAGCCTGCAGCCAAGCATGAAGTCAGCTTTGCTAGCTAAGCTGCAGGAATATATCTGACCTCAACAATCTCAAGGCGACCACAAGAGGATCTCGGCGGCCAATGTGTGAGTCAGGCTACAAGAGAGCAACTCCTTGAGTACGTCTGGCATGGCTGACAGACTCGCGGTGTCTACTGAAGTACTGATCCAAGGGAAGGTTGATGATGACAACGAGAGCGACCAAATCAGTCCACTGACAGAAATCTTGGTGTGTCAATTATTCAGGAACTTAATTTGAGACGGAAGATCTTCGTGTGTCAATTCTTCAGAACGCTGGAGACAGAAATCTTGGTGTGTCAATTATTCAGGAACTTAATTTGAGCAGCGGCAGAACCTACTGCATGCCCACACTACCTTGCATGGGGTTGATGATAACATTGGCAAGGGTAAAACGATCCTGGCTGCGATGTCAAAGAGGATGGATAGGAACAAGTAGGTCATTGGGGGAATCATGGCAGCTCTTGGTCATGCAATACTTATCATACTCTACTTTAAGCTTGCTCACTCAGCCAGATAGGTCCGCCAAATCGTAAGTGGACAGTAATTGTGTCGCATGTTTGTCTGAACGTTTACATTGGACAACACAGGTTGTCCCTCCAAGTTCATTTCTTTCCCCGAAACGTCAACATTCCAGCGGTTCGATGTCGAAAAAACAGGCTAGACAAGTACAAATTGAACTTGCAAACATTGAAGATATCACAGAATTATTAACCGAACTATAAGATGCAGCGTCCCTATAAGGCTATAAACATAGAAGCCACGACTTTTCAAGAAAAAACGTGGAGTAATCCTGGCTCGAGTCTGCTGCTGATCGGTTCCGTCGCCCGGCAACAATGGAACTATAAGATTGGGTGTTTAGTTTCTAAATGATATACATAATCTTTATCGGTAAAAAATTTATCGAAAAAATGATATAAATAATAACCATGATGCGCATATAAAGGATTGGAGATTGGGTGTTGAGTTTTTATTTCTCTTTCGAGAGAATTGATGTATAGTGCAACAATGGAACTATAACTGACGAAAAACACAAAATATTCTAATGGTACGAGCCAAAAATAAAAGTGAAATATAAGATATTTGAGTCTTAATATTACATATCATATTATTTTCTATATTTCTAAGTGAATTGAATAATTTTAGAACCGTTGCAACGCACGGGCACTTTTGCTAGTACTAATAAAAGCAATAAGCTTTCTCTCTTCGTCCGTCGTCTTTGCGCCTTCGTACGTCGACCTTTCCGCCTTCGTACGCCCAGCCGTCTCTGGCTTTGCCTTAACTCGCGCTACGTCCTCACCGATATGTTTACGGTGTACCACAATTGTTCCGTCCACTTCCCTCGCGTAAGCCCACACAGTTAACTCTTGCAGCTTTGGGTCAGCCCACGCGAGTAAGCCCATGATCGGTGACCAGACGTAGAACGTACATACACATCAGGAGAAGGAAATCGAATCGGATTCCCTCAACAAAGGAAAAAACGGAAATCAGATCGGAATTTCGGAAAGGTGATTGATCGATCTCCAGTGCTCGCCGTGGACTCGACTGCCACTCGCTCACCCAAACGCGACGAAACTTTCTGCGAGCCGTCATCAGCTGACCAACATCTACAACCGCGAGAATAGATTACACTACGACCGTACCCTCGACGATACGAGGTATACACTATCTTATTTTAATCAGATCCATGAAGTAGCTGCTCGCTGAACTGATTGGTTGCCCTGTCCAGCCAGCCTCCCATGGTACAGCTATCATGGGAAGATTCATTGCATGCGTAGGTAAACCTAGATTACAACAAATTCTAACTAACCGTGAGTATAGGCGAAACATGGCTGCAAAGAGTCAATTGCGATGGTGAACCCTGCGTATATCGGACCATAAGAACAAGTTACTATATATACCTTCAATATGTACCAAGTAGTCATATGATATAAATTTATATCAAGTTATCACAGAGATATATTGTACACCACTTATTTTTACCCTTTGAGCTATTTTTATGCTTTTCAAAGTTAAATTGTGCTAATGCTTTTACCAATACCTATGTTTTTTACTCCCGTTACAACGCACGGGCACTTTTGCTAGTCTTGACTAATGGAAGTCATCTATTTTGGAACGGAGGGAGTAGTGGTTAGTGGGTGCGTGATTAGCTGTGTGTGTTGGCCCGACCCCGGCTATTTAAGCCCTTGTAATTAGTTTGGTTTTAATCAAGATTGAAAAAGGCACGAGTGGTGTGCCTTGGGCAAATCCACTGTGTATATGCATGTGGTGTCGTTGGGCAAATCCGGCAGTGGGAAGGGAGACGACGAGGAGCATGATGGTGAGAGCGATGGACTCCACGCCGCCGCACCCTCTCACCGGCGAGATGGTTCCACCAACACTCTTCGACCGCGCCACCTTGGACCTCTTCGACCCTCTCGTGTTTGTGTACCCAGCGCCGACTCCGTCTAAAGTGGACACCTGGCTGGGGTTCCGGTACCACCAAGTTGACTTCGGCGGGGGCCGGCCGCCTTCCCTGTTCCTCATTCCAGATATAGCGGTGGAGGGGATCATGGTCGCCTCAGTGCATGGACGACAAGGGCGGCGTCGATGTGTTTATCGCTCTCGCGGAGGATCACGTCACCACATTCCAGCAGATATGCCTACGTGACACTTTTGTCTATGTGGAGGAGAGATACAAGGTAAAATAGATGGAGTGGCCTCTCATGTAAGAGCCAGACTCTACGCGTGCTCCTAGACAAAAACATTAAATACAAGAGGAGATAAAGACACAAAGTGGGAAAATACTAACGTAATAGTCAATCTTATACCCAACTCTATTGTATGAGCTAACTATAAGGCTAGCTTTTGATGACATGCTAGTTTCATCTAGCCGGTTGTTGGCTCTACTATTAAAATTAAACTTGCTCTGATGAGATCCGGAGAAATTGCACAACCAAGAGGAGTAAATCGTGCATGCATTGGTCATCTGCAGGCAAACCGAGCGTAAAAGCGAGAGATAATTAATAAGGTCCTAATTAATAGCACCTCTTTATTGCAAAACGGGGCATTATTTCTGTGTAATTTCAGAACAAATAGATTTTGACTAGGGCCCTAAGACTAGCCACAATGGGGGTATCATAGGTAGTATCATGCATGCCATGTTGGCAAAAAGATGACATGGCACTGCAATTAATGAAGAGAGAGGTGATAGTGGTATCATAGGTAGATACCGTAACATAACAGATTCCAATGCAATATGAGTCTATAACCTAATAAATGTTGTATTATATGATACTACACATATGTTACTACCCGTTATGGAGCTAGTAACATAGACTAGTATCATGTGCATGATACTAGTATATGATACTCCCCATTATGACTAGTCTAACACAGCTAAACGGAGAGAGTAATTATGTTTGAGGAACTTTAAAGATACTTCACACATAGAAAATGAGCATGCCAGCAGAGTTTTGAGGAACGGTAGGTAGGAATATGCTCTATAAAACTTCCTAAATCTACTACCTCTATACATATAGAGGTTTCTTCATCGATCCAGCACAACTACGTTATATCATCTTGCTGCAGTAAAGTTCTCGAGAGATCTACTGAAAAAAGGTAGTGCACCTCGAAACGCGTAACTCGAGGATTTCTAAATGCATTGAGGCATTACTTAAACTATTCATACAATGTGCTACAGAGCACTTGCCAAAAACTTCTCTGGTACAAACTGAAAAGTTGAATAAGCATACCTCTGAAAGTAATGTTTAATGTTCCCTGAATAATTCTCCAATATCGTTTACTTGGTGCTGCCAGAATTAGCAATACAACTTCTGCGTCGAAACGAGACAGTTAATTTGGGGGCAAGCTAAGATAGCAAGAATATATACTAGGAATAAAACCGGACATACATGTGTTGGAATGGCCTGTAGACGATCTTGGAGCCGTGGTGAGGTGCGCTTGTGAATCTGAAACATCAGAACAGTCCCATGTTTTGCTGAGTTGGGAATGCTAGCCCTTTTGCCGCTAAATGAAGCCGTCAACAAGTAAAGAACCTGCAAGTCAATTTGATTACTTAGAGCAATACACCCAATCCTACGGTTGTCAGGACATGATTTGGGGAACTCAATAGTTAGATACTCAGATCTAATAGAAGCCTGTAGTCATATCTGGATCTATATCATTTTATCTTAGATCTGAAGCCTGTACTCAAGTGCATATCTGCTTGGAGTTAACACTAGTAGGAAATAGGCTATATATGGAACCCCTTTCTGTGGCGCACCAATATTGCCGTGGGCCACAGAAAATATTCAGTGGCGTGGTGCGCCACAGAATTCGGCCCCTTTCTGTGGCGCATAACTAGCCCATGCGCCACTTAATACAGGCTTTCTGTGGTGCATGCAAACCCATGCGCCACAGAAATATGGTGGGCCCCACCATCAATGATTGGCTTGCATCCTACGGTGTCTTTTCTGTGGCGCATGGGACTAGATGCGCCATAGAAATCAATATTTCTGTGGCGCATCTGACCACATGTGCCACAGAAATGTGACTTTTTTGTGGCGCATCCGACCACATGTGCCACAGAAATTCTATGGCGCATTGGGAAAGGATGCGCCACAAAATTTTTCGAAATCAGATCCCACACCCCTGGGATCGCCTTTTCAGTTTTGCAAAAAAGAAAAGAAAATGATAAAATTTTCAATAAATAAAATCCTTTGAGATATAGTTAGGTTTTAGTGTCTAGTTGGTATAGAAATTTTAAAGGGTTTACTACTCCTGTGCCCCTGGTTCCTTAGCCTTGCTCAGCCATCCCCACGATCTTTAGTTTAGCTCACTTTTCCCCACTCGCTTGTCTGAAACCCTCACAAAACCTCAAAGTGGACGTTTCTGCCAAGTCAATGGTTTGACCGTTAACTCCTGTGCCCCTGGCTCCTTAGCAATTTAATATTTTCAGAAAAGAATTTCAAAAAAATAAAAGAGGACGAGGTCATGATGATGTCATCAATGGAGGATCTTCTCCTTGGTCACGGTCTCGACGATTTCGGCCGCCCCTGCACGAACCAGTGCCACAGAAAGCTTCGCCTAGTCCTCCTCTTCTTCTATGCAGAAGCACGCGAGCCGGGATGGACCGAGACGCCGGGATCGACGCCATCTTCCTCGCCTCTGGCCGCCGGCCGCCATGCTCGATTCCAACTGTCCCAGCTCGAACCAGTGCCATTTTGACCTCCGCCTTGCCCTCCTCTTCCTCCACGCTGAATTAATCGAGCCGGGATGGTCTGAAACGCCGGGATTGACGCCATCTTCCTCGCCTCAGGCCGAACGCCGCCGTGGTTGATTCGTCTCCGTCTGACCTGCACCGACCTCACCGTCTACTATATAGAGCTCCGGGTGATACTCTGGTCCTCCCCGACCTCTTCTCCCTCTTCATTCTGGTCTAATTCGTCGTCGGTGCGATGGCTAGTGAGGCGGAGAAAATGACAGCGGCGACGGTGAACGAGAACCCGAGCACTCGATTAATTCCGGTGGCCATTTGGTCTCTAGCGCCGCTCGTTAAGCTCCCCAGGACAGCCTCTTCCAGGTCTTTGCGAAATCCAGCTCCCTCACGTGCTAGAACGAGCAGCGTGAGCTCGCCGGAGTTCACTCTTGCCGTCCGCCGGAGTTGACTCTGTTTTTCCCAGTTTTACAAAAAAACCCCTAGAGTTTCTGGATCGGGGTGATTTTAAGGAAAACCCTGGATTTTAAGAAATGGTGTGGGTTTTCACAGTTCTGCCCTCGACGGGGTTTTGAGAGAGTCAACGGGGTTATAGAGTCAACGGGGTTATTAGGGTTATGCTAGGGTATGGCCTAAACTTTGCATCCCTTATCGAAATAACCCAAATTTTTGCACACGCGTGTAAAATGCAATTGCGCACAATATTGACATAGGTACAAAGATTTGTTTTTTGACACTAAAAACCCATTTTTCATTTTTTTAGTGCCGAAACTGACTTTTTTTGTGAAGCAACTACCAAAACGGCTCCCCAAAGTATAAAAAATAACATACCAATTTATAAGTACATATGACCCTGGGTTTGATTGTAAAAACATTCCTAGGTATGTCTCATATTTTACATAAGTTCTTGTCGATTTCGCTGGAAGTGGGTCCGATTTGAACTACAAGTGTCACAAATGTTGCTCTTGATTTTTTGAAAAAATCACTTTTAGATCCACAATATGTACTTTCTTTAGAGATCTTTGGCCCTTTTTGTTGGAACGAAGGTATGGTTAGGTTTAGGTTTGGGATTAGGGTTTACGGCCACGGTTAGGGCTAGGGTGAGGCACAACTAATTCAAAAAAAAACAAAAACATGGGAAGCCTTCGCGTGGCGTCCTCTTATGTGACCTACGACCTAGAAAAATAACAAACATTGGGTATGGATGTTTTTGTGGAAAAACATCCTCGAAAATGAGCTTCGAGGTACAAAGATGTATGGCTTTCGACTCAAATGAGCTAGGTCATGGCCTTAACCATGACATAGTTTGTCGAAATGAGGCAATATTTCACACACTCATGTATCTTGGATGTAGAATAGTGTTGAAGAAGGCATTTTTTATTTTCCTCTACCCAAAAACCCATTTTTGGAGTTAGGGTTTACAGCCATGGTTAGGGCTAGGGTTAGGCACAACTAATTCAAAAAAAATCAAAAACATGGGAAACATTCGTGTGGCGTCCTCTTATGTGACCTACCACCTAGAAAAAATAACAAACATGGGGTACGGAAGTTTTTGTGAAATCTGTGAACCAAGTTGCGTCCTCTTAAACCTACTTATCTACCTAAATAGTGAACCAAGTGGGTAAAAATAAGTAAAAAATAACAAATCACATCTAATACAAGCCCTCTACCTAGTTGACAAGGTTTCACCCTCTGAAAAATTCATTTACCAGCTCCAACATGGCAATGCCATTTGGATCAAAACTGTTTTTCACAAAAATCTCAATAGAGCAAGTTCCAAACTAGTGAAACCTTACATTTCGAAAGTTGTAGCTAATCAATTTTGGCACACAACCATGTAAATATTTCTTCCAAATTCGTTGGGAATCAACCGGAACACGCTGATGTCGACATGGCCATGTCTAGAGCGTGCCCATGATGTTTGACAGAAGTTCCACGGCGCCGCCCGCTCATAGTCATCGTAGAAGCCCTCCCTCTCGCGTCAAACCTTGCCCTTTAGAACCAGAGGTACACTCAGAGAACGATAGACGGGACAGAGAGGTCGGGGGAGGTTGGAAGGAGGTGAATCGAGCATGGCGGCCGGCGGCCGGAGGCAAAGAAGATGGCGTCGATCCCGACGTCTCGGTCTATCCCGGCTTGTGTTCTTAAGCTTGGAGGAAGAGGTGGACCAGGCGGAGATCTCAGTGCCACTGGTCAGTCCAGGGGCGGTCGGAATCGAGCTACCTCCTTCAACTCCGGCCGCCGTGCTCCGCGGATGAATTCGTCGTCGTCCAAGCTTCCCCGAGCAATCTGGGCATACCTACATGCTCCTGGTGGGCTAGGGGTCCTCCAGGACTCCTCCTCCCTCTCCTTAGTTTCCTAAGTTGCCTTGCCGTCGCGAGCCTCCGTGCTCCGCCGCGAGAGCTTGTGGCTGCCGTTGCTCCGACGACCATTGGGTCGCGGCGCCGCATCCTTTTGGTTCCACCCGTCCGTGCGCGGCTTGCTCGCGTACTCGAGCTAGTCCGCGTGCCTCCTGCGCGGTCGGAATCGAGCTGCCTCCTTCAACTCCGGCCGCCATGCTCTGCGGATGAATTCGTCGTCGTCCAAGCTTCCCCGAGCAATCTGGGCATACCTACATGCTCCTGGTGGGCTAGGGGTCCTCCAGGACTCCTCCTCCCTCTCCTTAGTTTCCTAAGTTGCCTTGCCGTCGCGAGCCTCCGTGCTCCGCCGCGAGAGCTTGTGGCTGCTGTTGCTCCTCTCCTTTTTGTTTTTTCTTCTGAAATCCATTTTTGAAAAGATTAAATATATGACATGTGGGTCCCACTCGTCAGAGTTAACGGTCAAAGCTTGACCCGACGGCAAACGTCCAGTTTGGGCTTTTGTGAGGGTTTCGCACAAGCGAGTGGGGAAAAGTGAGCTAAATTTTAGAGCGTGGGGTTCAGTGAGCAAGGCTAAGGAACCAGAGGCACAGATTTAAAAAACCCAATTTTAAAATATGAATTTTGACCTTTTTTGCAAAAAACAGAAAAAAAATTAGAACGGCCATAACTTTTGCATACGACGTCGAAAAAATGCGTTTAATATATCAAAAAAACTAGTGGAAAATTGGAGCTCGATTTCACAAGGGTTTACCCGGTGAACTTTTCTCAGATCCTCGAAATTCTAAAAGAAAAAAGTTATTTCAAAAAGAAGATTTTTTCTACAAAAAAAATTGGTGAAGAAATTATGTGGCGCATATCTACATATGCACCACAGAATTGTGAATCCCGCCGGCGCCCACCTTCTCCCTCTCTTTCCTCCTTCTCTCCTCTCATTTACTCCTTCTCCTCCTCTCCTCCACTTCTCCTCCACTTCTCCTCTCCCCTTCTCCTCCCTCCTCCTTCTCAACTCAACCCAGCGACCTCCTCCTCCTCCTCCTCCACCACCTCCGGCGACATCCTCCTCCTCCTCCTCCACTGATACATCTCAAACGTATCTATAATTTTTGATGTTACATGCTTGTTTTATATCAATTGTCACATGTTTTATATGCACTTTATATCATATTATGACATTTATTGGACTAACCTATTAACAATATGCCACAGTGCCAGTTTCTGTTTATTATGTCTGTGCATTGCAGAAAATGTCCAAAATTGAAAGTGCTCAGAAAAATCTGGAAAAATTACAGAAATTCTAAAACACCAGAAGACTCCGGGAGCCAGAAGGACAAGTCCAGGGGAGGCCCACAGCCCCCACACGCCCCCTGGGCGCGGCTGGGCCTTGGCCGCGCCCAGGGGTGGTGTCGCCACCTCGTGCATCGTCTCGCGACGCCCTTTGGACTATATATTTCCCCTGACCTAAAACTCACAGAAGAATTGACGATTTCCCCAGAAAAGTTCCAGAGCTCCGCCGCCATCCAAAACCCTAATTCGGGGGACAGAAGTCTCTGTTTCGGCACCTTACCGGGACGGGAAGTGCCCCCGGAGCCATCTCCATCGACGCCACCGCCTCCATCATCGTCGTTGCTGCCTCCCATGATGAGGAGGGAGTAGTTCTTCATCGGGGCTGAGGGCTCTACCGGTAGCTATGTGGTTTATCTCTCTCTCCCATGGTGTGATCTTTATGTGATCATGAGCTTTGTAATCTAGTTGAATCCATAGATGTTACTCTTCATTATATTATGAATATGCTACTCAAGTGGTTTTATTAATGTAATCTCCGGAGTCACCTTTGTCCCACGGTGCGAAGTTGACAGTGTGCGCCCCGTGTGTGGCTCTTAGGCTAAAGATAACAGGAATACTTATCATGAGTTATTATTTGCGTTGGATGTCTCTATGAAATTATGGTGTTTGTCTAGTACTATTTAGGGCGCTCAAGTTGACAGTGTGGGGTTCCCTAGATGTGGAATGCGACTTTAAGGTGTGCTGTTATAGCCCTACGCAATGGATTGGTGTTCGTTATCCAATGAGATAATAATTCAGATTAGCATAGTGAAGAGGAAATATCTATGTATTTAATTATATTATTATTGTTGAGAGTGTCCACTAGTGAAAGTATGATCCCTAGGCCTTGTTTCTAAGCATTGAAATACCGTTTACAACCAGTTCTGCTACATGTTTGCTTGCTGCCATTTTTATTTCAGATTGCAATTACCACTTATAATCATCCATATCACTTGCATTTTAATATCTCTTCGCCGAACTAGTGCACCTATACACCTGACAAGTGTATTAGGTGTGTTGGGGACACAAGAGACTTCTTGTATCTTAATTGCAGGGTTGCTCGAGAGGGATATCTTTGACCTCTACCTCCCCGAGTTTGATAAACCTTGGGTGATTCACTTAAGGGAAACTTGCTGCTGTTCTACAAACCTCTGCACTTGGAGGCCCAACACTGTCTACAAGAATAGAAGCGTGCGTAGACATCATCCACCACCTCCGGCGACATCCTCCTCCTCCTCCACCACCTCCGGTGACCCCCTTCTCCACCACCTCCGGCGAGAACCTCCTCCTCCTCCACCACCTACGGTGACATCCTCCTCCTCCTCCACCATCTCCGCCATCTCCGGCGACCCCCATCCTTCACCGACCCACCTCCGACCAAGCCACCTACGGCCAAGGCCACGGGCACCACGGCCTCCGACGAGCTCCGACGAAATTCCGGCGAAATTCCGGCGGCGCTAGATCCAGATCTAGATCTGGTCGCCTTTTTTTTTAAATTCAAAAAAACAATTATGTGGCGCATGTCTGGGGGATCCGCCACTGAAATATTTCTGTGGCGCACGGTGCTGGATGCGTCACAGAATCTTGGTCTTTCTGTGGCGCATCTCGGCGTGCACCACATAATTAAAATTTAGTGGCGGCTTATCTGTGGCGCACCCACCATGCGCCACAGAAGACCAAAAGTGGTGCGCCACAGATAAGCTTTTTCCTACTAGTGTTAGCCTACCCATAGCTGGTGGTTAGCTGCCAGTTGGTGCCTAAACAAGCATGCCTATAAGAAGCACACTTTCAGTGAAGTGAGTTGCTAATGGCTGACTGTTGGCTGCATAGTTTCCTCAATTTCCACACTGTTGGATCTGTGAAATGAGTCAAGTGTATGGATTCATTAAACTATTTTTGGATTTAAAAACATTCCAGGCACAGGCGAAAACTGAAATAGGCAGAACTTGTGAAAGCAAATCCTCTTATCTTGTGGTGTTAACCTAGCTAAGCCGCATGATTAGTGCAGGCACATGAGAAGTGTACTAGAGTTAGAGAGAATCATGAGCCGCAGGAGATGAATGGCAAAAGCAGCTAGAAAACCATGGACTGGAGTAGCGCCATCTCCAGATGGAAGCGGAAAAATGCACTGCGGTGGTTACGGGCAGAAAGAAAAAAAAAGAGGGATGAGAGAGAGCATGTACCAGTAGGAGATGTTTTGTGAGGCGGGTGCTAGCCTTGTTGTTGCTGAACCTGCAATGCTGCAAGTTAAATTGCTAGACATTAGCTAGAGCATTGCATGTATTTACCTTGGGACATTAGTTAGAGCATTGCAGGTATTTACATAAATACTTAATGTGATGTATGTACCAATAGGAGATGGCGTCTATACCTTGCAATATGCAGTGGATTGCTCAGCTGCTTCCCTGGGGATGTCTGTCGACGGCAGATTCACCAGTTCTAAGACGAAGCTTTCACAGGCTCAGACAGATGTGTGTTTATTTGGTGTAGAAAATAGCCATGGATCGATCCGTGGCGTACCTGATTTCGAGGGCTGATCAGATCCCTGGAGCTAGCGCATGGAGCCCTCATGAGCTTCTGGGAAGATAATCTCGCTGCTTCAAATTGTACCTAGCGTTACTCTGGCTTAATTTTCTCCTATTTGACAACTTACCCAATAATCAAGTTCGGGTTTGATAGTTTACCCCAATAAGCTGCGAAAGAAGGAAGACTGGAAGGGTGTTTAAGCACGCATGCCAGGGTGATTCCGATCTTTACAGTTGCTACTGCCTCACTGGTGGTGGGTGGCCTAGTAGCACATTTTCTTCAGTATCTCCGCGATGCCAATCTGTGAAATGAATCAAGTGTATGGATCACTTATTAGTTTTGGATTTGGAAACATTCCAGAGGCACAGCCGAAAAGTGATAAATGAGCAGAGCAATCCTCTTATTTCATACAGTTAACCTAGATCAGCCTCATGGTTAACAAGATGGTGAAAGCAACTAGGAAAACCATAAGCCAGATCCACATACCACAAGCAAAATATCTAGATCGAAGCAGAGCGTGCACGGTTGCTGCATTTACGAACATTCCTACTGAAAAGGTGACTAGCTAAGACGCATGATCAATCAAACAAAACTACCCAAATGCACTTAGGGTGGATGGATGGACCTGCATGCATGACTGGAGAAGGCGATAGCAACTAGAAAATCGTCTCCAGATCGAAGCAGAGCACTGTCAAACTGATTCTGGCAACAAAGGAGGGATGAGGGCACGTACACCATCCGCAGCATTCACAGGGATTGATTTTGGTTGGAGCAGACAACAGATCCCGTGGTGTTGTTCCTCCCGCTCCCGCCGCCGCAGACACACCAGATTTCGATAAGAAGGGGACTGAGATTTGGGAAGATGCAGTACTCACTCACTGTCACTGCATAGCCTTTTGACTGCTGAACGAAGCCGTCAAAAAGTAAAGAACCTGCAAGTCAAACTGCTGGACATTACTTAGAGCATACATCCGATCCAAACCTTGTGACGACATGATTTAGGGAACTCAGTAGTTAGATACTCAGGTCTAATAGAAGCCAGTACTCAGGTTGGTGCTTATTTGCTTTAGAAAATGACAAGTAGTCGGTTAAGATCTTTGCAGGCTTAGAATACGAAGCCTAGTGTAGTGATGGCTAAATTTCAGAAAGTAGATGGTGTACTGAAGCTAATACATAGTATCGCATAGCTGGTCGTTAAGATCTTATGGGTGTTTAAAAAAGCATGCTTATAAGAAGCACACTTTCAGTGGAGCGAGTTGCTAATGCCTTACTGTTGGTTGCATATCTTCCTCAATTTACATGTGCTGCGTGCAACTTGCAGCTTTTCTGCGTTTCTGATCTTCCCCTTTTATTCCAGAGATACACGGTGCCGGCCCGCAATCTTACGTGTCCAGGAGATCCGGTTCACGGTTTGGATCGAGTCAAAACAAGCGAAAAAAACAGTTACCTGAAAATTTGCCGAAACTAACTGTATTGCATAGATTAAAATACAAAGCCCATAGCGCTCAGCTTCTGCATGCGTCGTCGCATCGCACGACCACCACTAACATCTCACCAAGCTTGCCGCCTCGGCGCCTCGCCATCCATGCCTCGCTGATACTTCGCCGGCTTCGTACGCATCACTCGTAACACCTTGCCGGACTACAATAGGCTATATGAACACCTAACTATATGCAACTAAACATGTGATACAAAATATCAAGATTAATGCTAGCAAAATTCAGGTGCAGCTCCAGGATCATGGAACTGGACCAGCTCCATCTCTGGATCAAAGAAACCTCGAAGAAGAATGGATGATCACGTACTCTATTCGCCGGCCTGATTTCTCTGCAACAAAGAGCCGAGCGTCTTCCTTCCACCGCCCGCAGACACCAGATCCGCTTCTGCTTCTGGCTGCCTGCTGATCCGCTTCTTGTCTCGATCTGGACGGAAACGAATAAGAGGTTGCGTGAGGCAAGGAGAGTACCCAATAACTTGAGCCAGTGGGTGGCGAATCTTTGTCCCACAAAAGATGAAAGGAGAAGCACTCACGGCTTTCCAGGTACGAGTATACAAGAGCTTTGTTTTATCTTATTATTTAATAAGAATATCAAGTATATGGCTGCCGCGCCGGTCCTAGGATGCTCCATCCGATGGCTTCAGTGCCATCGCCATTTAGCTTCATCGAATATCAAGTGTATGCAGGTTGCCGTCCATTCCCACCTGCATTCCCCATTTTAGCTTCATCGCCTTGTGTAGTAACATGTGTGCAAAGACATGTGATTTTCGACTAGACTGAAACTTGAGGTACCATTGCGATGTCACATGTCCTTCTCCTGCCATAAAACTGGAGACAACATACGTCCGAAAACAGTCGTAATTATATCCAATCACATGTTCTTCCTTCAGACCATGTTCTCAAGCACGTGCCTGTGCAATTTGAGGAGAATCCCATCGACTAATTATAGCCAATCACTTATGGTAATGATCGTGTTATTCCTAGGATACCGAACACTCAGTCCAAACATAGAAGAAAGCATATGCCAAGTCCTTGCCCACATGTGGATCGAGTCAGAGATCATGGGAGGATCAGGCGGCAATGCCGTGTCGACATCCTCATCCTCTTCGTCGTCCATATCGTCGAAAAAGGGTAGGAGGTCGCAGTTCCAGCAGAAGCTCGGCGATTTCTTCAAGCACCAGATCGAGTCGCATACCTCTGTGGCCTACGGAGATGTTTTCAGGGCCGGGAACCGGGCTGTGCTCCAGTATGGTCTGAAGCGCGCGCTCGAGCACATCCGACTGACAGGGATGACATTGCCATTTTGAAAACGCCTGAGAGAGATTCACGTAGTATTATTTAAGTTATACGCCGATTTTTCATCAAGATTCCATTTACAGGGAAAAGAAAGGAATTTTGAAATGCACAAATTGTACAATACATATTTTAGAGTACTTGGTAATTTTAACACCCGTCCATCCGCTTAAATCTAACGTGGGAAAATAGGAGCTACCTAAAACTACAGGAAAGAAGAAAACTAACTGAAATAGAATTATTTTTTATGTGATATTAAAAGGGTATTTAGGTAACGAGAAATCTATTCCGTGCCTGCGCACTGTTGGTGTCTTAAAAAGTGCTCCCTCTCGCGAATTCAAGCATTTCACTAAACCTGAACGGTAGAATCACGGTCAGATACGTGCTCTCTCGTGTGAGGCCCTACTTACAGAAGCAGGAACAAAATAAAAAAAAGTCCTCCCTCTCACGCGCGTCGGATCCTCATCGTGTGGCTGGTGCGGACTGATATGCAAGGAAGCGGTCAGAATGTCAGATACGTCCAGATTTCCCCATTCCCCTTTTTCGTCTCTCCCGCAGGCTCTTCTCTCCTCTCCTTCGATTTATCTCGTCGGCGGTGACGGTCCACGTATCAGAGGGCGGGGTCCTGGGCCATGGTAAGAGGGTGGTGGCGGAGCATCGACGGCGCGGACCAAGGCCATCTCCCTAGGAGCGCCGCATGTCTGCGCATCGAGCGGTGGCTGTGGTGAGAGGCGACGGCGGCGGAGGAGCATGATGGCGCGGCACCGCCTCCATCTCGCCGGATTATTTTGCCTTCGGGTGAGCCGTGAGCAGTGCAGTCTCCGCATCCATGTAGTTTCGTGCTGTTTGTTTTGCTCCGACATTCATGGCGACGCTGTGCTGATACTGCCCTCGCCTTCAGGGGTTCGATCTGCAGCTACTCCTTTGATCGTGTGTTGACACAATCGGTAAGTACCAGTACCACGCACATCCGACCATTTTCTGTCTAATTACTGCTAGTTTCTCCCACGCCCCATGAATCGTACCCTCTGTGTAGTAAATTGCTTAGAAACAGCACAATTGATTCGAACTCGGCTAGTACATTTTCAATATGTAGGAATCGTTAGTAGTGTTTGTCTGTTTTTTGCTAGGATCCTTCTGATAATGTAATTTGTGTTCAACATTTATACGCTTATTACTTCCATGGCCTGTACAGCAACATCAGAGGATGTCCTTTCCAATTAGCTCGTATTTATTCACATAAACCTGATGTAGCACTAACTTACCCTTTTCATGCCAAATGCCACTGCTGTGTGAAGAATGTGCTGGTGATTGTGATTACCTGCTAGTAAATAGGCAAGCTAGCATATGTATTAATAAGTTGTTGAGTGCCAAATGCTTACAAAAGTTTGCTGCTCCTATATGTTCCATAGAGTTTCTGACACAAACTATCAAGCATGTCCTTTAGCCACATAATATAGGAAGCTTCAACCTTCTTTAAAATTTCTCTCTCTTAATTTTTCATGAATTATTGGACAGGAAGCTGATTTCCTATTGCCTATTAGTCAGCTTCGTCGTCGGACTGAATTTTCCCATCAGCATTACGGAGCAGCTTGTTAGTTTCATACTTTCATTCACTATAATGTTTTTTGTGTGAGAAACGTTATTTAACAAATACAGTCAAAATCAAATGCTTACTTTAGCTAGCTGTCATCTCAAGAACTATTTTCACAACTTCTGAACTTTTATCACTGATATTTCATTCCTCTGTATTTTTACAGGATGGCAACAACGACGGCAACTGGAAGCATGCAGCTTTGTTCGGATTGCTGACTGTGCCAGAGCCATCATAGCTCTGATGAACAAACCGCCAAGCAGCAGCGAGCCCGTGTACCTCGTGGCTGAAGTAATTGTCTTCACTCCCAGCATACTGGAGGTGCTGGCCGCACTATGGGTCTCATGCGACGCCCGCAACTGTCACGGCTGGTGACAGGAGGTTGCTGAATTAGAGCTAGAGTGTAACGTCCCCAAATTTTGGAAGTCAGAAAAACTTAATTACAAAAGACCCAAAATTTAGGACCAATAAAAACTTTTTGAATTGTCTTGTTTATTGATTGTGTTTCACTCATGATTGCTCTGTTTGACTTGATGTGGTTTGTGATTATGTGAATGACCTCTCTTGTTATCAACCTTGAAACTCAACCTAGTTATAATTTGACCCTTGTGATCAACGTGATGACAACTAAAATAGTCCATAAATCTTCTCCTATCTTATTTTTACCCAACATCTTTTACCCTGATGTTTTGATCTTAGCATCTACCCAAAGACCTTTTTCTGAAAAAAATAAAATTACTTCCAAAAGCTATATGTTGGCAACACTATAAAGGACCATATAATAAGTCCTAATATATCTGGAGTTTAATGTGTTGCTAGTCTTAGCAACTCTTATTCAAAAACTCCTAATTTAATATTTCTTTGGAAACTATTACTAGGAAGTGGTCTAACCTTCTTTCTTAAAAATCTTGTCATTACTGTATTAATCACCACCTCACAAAGTATATATTTTTGTTTAATCTTCAAGTTGGGTTATTTGTTCAATTGCTTGTTTGTTTGAAACTCTCTGCTTATGATTAGATTTTGTGACTTGAAAATGAGCAAGTGGTTTAATGAGTCATCATTATGTTTATGCTTGGATTGTGTGAGCTTATTGTTGTGCTTGAACTCAGTGGCTTGGTGGTATACTTTGATAGTAACACAAATACAAATTTAGCATGTTTAAATAAATTTAATGATCTTCATGTCTTTTAAAACATAGCTAATCTAGAGCCCTAGATTAAGCAACCCTTGTGCTGTTTTTGAAATGCACCTTGACCATCTTGTTACTTGAACCTTATATTCTTAGTTTCTGCTTGGTTCTATTGTTTGAAAACTTGGTTTGGCACAAAACCATCTAGGTTTTTAGGCCTACTCAAATCAGTGACCATTTGGTCATTTTTCACAACTTGAGTAGTTTTCAAAATTCTTTCTTCTTTTAGCTTTGCAAACTTTTGCTTCACCTCAATTAGGTCACCTCACACAAGTTTTTGGCCTAGCTCATGATGTTGATCACTTTTAGACTTGTTAGTGAAATTAGACAACACAAATTAGTGTTAGTCTAAAACCCTAAACCTAGCTAATTCAGCCCCTCTCTCTCTCCATCAACCACTCCCTCTCACCCCTCTACCCTGAGAGAGCATCCTAGTCAGCTAGGACCCGCAGGTCAGCCCCCCCATCTCCCTCTCCACCACTCTTCTTCTCTCTTTTCCCTCCGTGGCCAATGGGTGGTCACTCCCCCTCTCCCTACTGGCCAAGACACGTCCCCCCGACCACCTCCACCCTGCCCACTCCCTCACCGCCCATCCCAGCCAGTAGCATCACCCCTCCCCCTCTCTTTTGCTCCCTCCCCACCAAAACCCTAGAAAACTACCCCTCCTGTCCAAACCCGAGCTGTGCTCACCCCACTGCCCTCACTCTCCTCCCATCGGCGCACACCAACCCTCTCTCCTTCCCCACGAAGCCACGCTCGAACCCTAGCTCTCTGCCTCCCGGAAACCGAGGTTTTCAACGCGGCCACCGCCGGCGTCGGGCAACGATTGCCGGCGATTCTGCCCTCCATTCTTCGCCATTTTTGGCCCGTGAAGCTCCCTTCATCGAGACCTAACCCTCCCCCTCTTCTTTTTGCCCAGAGACCGCCGTAGACGCCGAGTCCGTCCTCGACCCGAGACGAACGCCGCCGCCGTCGCCATGGATTCCGGCGTTGCATGCGGCAGCTGAGGACACCGCCGTGCTCACCGTCCCCTCCTCCGTCGATCCCCAGCACCCCCGCCACCGCATGCCAGCCCTAGGTGAGCAGCCCGCCGCCGCCATGGATTTCCCGGCTCGAGCTCGTCGAGCGGTGTGACGAAGACGACGGGCGGGCGCGCGATTTGAATTTTTCCCCCGCGCTGCGCTCGTTGCTGGGCCAGCCCAGCTCGCCCGCCAGGCTAGATCTGTGCTGGCCTTGGCCAGATCCGGCCCATGCGCGGCCCACCGACATTTTTATTTACTAGTTTTATTATTTTCTGTTTCTGCTAATTATGTGTGGCTAGATTAATTCGTTTGTGGTAGATCTATGTGTGCATGTTCATTAGGAGTATTTTTGGTAGATGCTCTGAGGTTTTCTTAAACATGCAGAGCCAGTTTGGTTGAAAGATAAAAGTTATTTTGTGTTGCACATTTAATCTTGTAGAAAGTATGTTTTTCACTCTTTTTAAGATAGCTTGAGCTAGGAGTATCCAATTGGAGTGAATCCAATTTCTATAGAAAGATAAAATCAATACGTTGCCATAGAAATTAACCTTGCATGCAGGAGTTTCCTAGAACAGTAGCTACAATCTTTTTGGTTTTAAGACCAGTAGCATTTGTAGGATTTTTAGCTCCTGTTTAGTAATTGATTTTGTTGCAAATCCAATTGTCTCAGCTTGGTATGAATGTTAGGAGTACTGTGGTAGAAGGATTTAATTTGCTGAACATTATTTTAGGGCTGGGGGATTATTCCCCAAAAACAGCACCATTGCCACTATTAAAAAGTCTTATTTTAAATTACTATTTCTAATTGACTTGTTTGAGGAATATTATTATTCCATCTCAAGTCCAGAACCTTAAGTTACCTTGTACTAACCTAGCTCAAACATTCTAAAGTATGGTGATGACTCTCACGACTCAATTTTAGCATGTTCTTCTTAGCATTTATTGTTTGCCCTTATTTTGTTTTATGACATGCTTGTGTTCAGAATTATTTTAGATTGATTTATCCATTAGGTCGTTTGTGTTTGAAAATGCTTGCTGTTTGGTTTGTTACCTTAGATTGTTGTCAACACGCTCCTTTGCAGTAATGTTTGCGGTGTTCTATTAAATAACTCACCTGCACCTTTTTATCTCTTAATCAACAACTTGTGTGAGCAGTGGAGTTAACCTTTGTTGATTGGTTAACTATTTAATAGTATGTGTTCCTAGAGCTAGTAACATGCTTGTTTGTGAGTATGCTTAAATGCTAGTGTTAATGCTGGCATATTAAGGTACCTTTTGTCTAAAGTATTTCCTTAGCTATTAAGATACTTTTGTCTGAAGTATTTCCTGAAGTAATGTAGCAGCCCTTGTAAATGACCTAATCACCTTAAGGTGAGTTTTGCTTTAGGGTTTAGTTAAAACTACCTATTTAACTTTAGGGTTGTTGTGTATACTTTCTTAGGCGTGCTTGATGTTTGTCTTAGCTTTATGGACTTGTTGCTTGTTGTTGTATAACTAAGTGAGTTGCTTGCTTTTGATTGTTAGCTTAGTGTCTTGTGCGATGCTTGCTGTTTGTTATATCCTTGTGGCATTGTCTTGTATTCTGAGTGTTGTTCCTTTTTCCTGTTTACGACGTTAGATACGATCGGGAAGAAACTGGAAGTGAGGAGTGAACCTGGGGACATCAAGATCAGGACCAAGGACATATTAACAAGCCAGGCAAGCCACCTCAACACCCTATTGAACCCCTACTATTTGTATAAAGCATGTCTTGTTTTCAAAATAAAATAATGCATATTTTATCTTTTATGTGGCATTTTGCCAACCCCCCCCCCCCCCCCCCCCCAAAAATTATCCTCCAAAAATTACTGTTTGGCCAAAGATATATCTACTAGTATATAATAGGTTTCATAAAAATAAGACTTTACTTGAGAAGCCTTCTACTGAAGGCGCTATCAAGAAAATTATATTTTTTTAGTAGCATATCCTTATACTCTTACATCAAAACTATAGGATGGGAGCCTGGATTTGATGAAATGTTTTTTTTGTTAAAAGAAAACCTGAGTCGCTGGGAGCGATCGGCGAGAAAGTGTTTTATAAAACCCATGTTGCTGGGAGCAAATGGAGATGTTTATGAAAACCCGAAGTGCTGGGAGCATTCGGTGAGTTTACGAAAACCCGAGCTGCTGGGTCGATTCGGTGATGTTTTTGAAAACAAAGTACTGCCCTAGCGGCCGCCCGAACAATTAACCCGTGCAGCCACATTACCTGACATGGGTAGGGCTTGACCGGAAGCTTTGTTTGTATTAATGTGGAGCTACCTCAATTTGCTTAGGGGGTGGCTATGACCCCTGAACTGGTTGTCGCCTAAGAGAGAGGGACATAAAGAGAGTGGGATTAAGTTCGCCACCAGTTGCACCGATTAGGTCCCCTGTCATGGCGGTCTGACGCCAAGAGCTGGGTCAAACGGTGCCGGGGGGAATCAACCTAGTTGAATAGGTATCTCTGTATTAGTATGGACATAGTGAAAAGTCTCGATTAGTGTCCCGACGTTTGACGTATTGTCGTCTGGCAATCCGTGGGATGATCCGCGGCGGTGACCTATTTGATGTGGTGAAAGTGCACCCCTCTGCAGAGTGTAAAACTATTCGAATAGCCGTGTCCGCGGTCATGGACGGTTGGAAAGGCCACCGATCTAGGCGTATGGGCAAATTTTATGTTTTCAAAAGAAAATTGGTTTCTCGGTGGGAACAAGGAAGCATCAAGAAGGTACCTGAGAGGTACGGATTTTGGGAGAAAATGGTTGGTCTCGGAGAGACAACTCAGTCTGATCTCGTGGAAAGGAAAGAGGGGTATCCCCATCCTAGTGTCTTTGAAAAGTTTTACAAAGTGTTTTACAACAATGTGGAAACAGTACATGCTATTTCGACAAGAGAGAAATTCTATTTCTACATGTTTTGATCAACAAGGATATAGAGATGTTGTAATCTCTATGCCTAAAAGCATCGATTGCGAAAACTAAGCCCTATAGACTATATAGCAGCTATCCCAGTTTTCGAAAATCGCTTTCATTGCATTTACCTGGAAAACTTAAGCCTTGAGGTGGTTTTGCGAGTACATAAATGTACTCATATGGCTGTGTCCCTGGATATTCAAACGTCCAGATTTCAACGAGGAGATGAACGACGAGGAGGAGGAGTACGCCGACGACTACGCCAACTGAGTGTCACCGGTCAACTGCGCTGTGGGAAGGCGTCTGGTTGTGACGAGGGCCAACGCTAGCCGAAAGCTTCCGCTGTGTCACAGTTAATTCCGTCTTGTGTGACAATGAATGCAGACTTGGTCATGTGACCACTATTCATTTGTGTAAGACTTGTATGTACGTTTGAATGATGTAACTTTGTATATCATGTTGGTTATGTGATCGCGATGCACTGATCATTGGGATCGTGATCCGTTTACATAACGTGGGCACCTCGGACTGGTAGTCTGAGGGGTCCTCACATAGAGCTACAGAAAATGAAGGCAAATAAGAAGAAAATGGTGAAGAATCATATGTAATAGCTGAGAAATAGAGATAGGAAGGAAATGGTGATATTTCTTGTACTAGCAGCTTGTATTGTGATGTATACATGTGCTAGAAGCTTGTATTGTGACCTGGAAGGTGTGTAGTGTTGCATAATATGAATTTGATGTTCGAATAATAAGAATGTTAGGTTTTTTTGAAAATATTTGCTTGCAATTTACTGAATTTAAAGATATTGGTTGCAGTTGTATTGTTTCATTTTCACTGAATTTAAGATGCCAGGTTTAGTTACCAGTACAAGATGAATTTAATATGTTTGCTTGCATAGCAGTACAAGATGCCAATCAGCAAATAAACAAATGGCAGGCAGCAAAAATGATCAGGTTAGCTAGCTAGCTAGCAAATGCCAGATTTTGGTACTGGACATGCACCGAACAAACTAGGCCAAATGGCAATTTGTGCTAGCAAACCTGATCTGAAATTAGAAAATGCCAGGTTTGCTAGCTATAGTTTGAGCAGTACAAGAATTAACCGAAAATATAGTCTCACACTGGTTAAGGCAGTATTTGACACATGCTTTACATTTATCATTCAAATTACTCCGAAGTTGCCTGCCAATTGCTAGCTGGCTAGCAAACCTGCTCATGTTTTGCATCTATATTTTCATGTACTGTTAATTTTCATCACAGTATATCAAATTTCAGTAAAATTGCAAGCAAGCAACATTTTTATTATTCCAACATCAAGTTCATACATCCCAGCCATACACCAGTACACAAAACCCCTAACAATAAAGGCAGCACAGCCATACATCACTAACAAGCTGCTACTACAAACAAAATCATCTTTTCCCTATGACCTTCCGCCGTTTCTTGCTGCCGTAATCCTAGTCCGCTACAACTCTGCTGTCGGATCGCCGATCGCGTTCGATCTGGCCATGGAACCTCGTAAGTTCCCACGCGGTCTGCTGCGTCGCCGCTGCCGTCCTGGTCTACTTCGCACGCTGCTGCCGTCCTGCATCAACTCGCCGAGATCAATCTCGCCGAGGAACACGACGTCCTGCTGCTTCGTCTGTCGCTTGAATCGCCAGCTGCTGCATCAAATCGACATCAACAGCACTCGCGACCTGTTCGACTAAACGCCTACAGGAAACATGACACCACCATCAGTAGGAAGCAAAAGCAGTGGTTACTATCCGACCGCACGGATCAATCGGAAAGCCAACATCCGACTCCATCCAAGATGGATTGCCGCAGTTGGGATGCAGGCGGACTTATACATCGTGACTCAGATGATAGTGGGTATGGCAACTCGATGGACTGGAGTTCTGGGCAACAGAGGCGAGGTACACTCCCGTGGAGCCTTCAGTATGTCATGGCAGCGAGCATCCCAGGTGGATAAGCCAGAAGATATAGCTGTCATATATTATACCTTAACGAAACATACTTGTATGACAACATCAGAATCCCTTTGTCTTGACGCCACAAATCTGCTGATGGAAGACGTCCGAACACACCACCTTCAACTTGGATTGCTCAACCCTTTGGCTAGATGTACAGTATTATGTTAGCTCTGACGAAGTGAGCAAAAAGCATGTATTGATTACACAGCACCAAAGTTAACTTCATATTACCTTGGCAGGGTCATTACTTCCTTCGAATCCAAAACTAGTTGCTGACTTCGGCATTGCCTTACAGGATTCAAGATTCTGACGTGATTCCTGTATGCAGAGATATGTAAAAGAATACTTAATAAGCACAATGGTAAACCTTCCATGAGCGCAAAGGTCATAAGTAATCTACTGTATAATCATCAATACAAACAAAAAATACTTGTATCGCAAAGACATGATGAGTAGCAAAACGTTCCATGTTACAGAACATTACAGAAACATTCGGTTGTGCTCGGACGATAGAAGGAATCGAATCTGTTTCCTGCCCGATCCCGCAGACCGCGCGACGTGAACTGACGCGAGAGGAGCCGAACAGCAGTGGAGACCGGAGCAGGGGCAGCTGGGCGGCCGGGATCGAGCGAGCGGCGGCGGCCCGAGGTACGGACAGAGACGGCGGCGGCCCGAGCGAATCGAGTGGGAGGATAGGAGGCGGAGACGCGAATGGAGGGGGAGGAGAGGAGCGGATGGAAGGAGAGTACCATCCTAATTCTGTCCCTGGACAAATTACCATTTTACCCCCACTAATTAAGTTTCAGTGCTTGGATGGCTGACATAATTTAGAGGGGATAGAGTCAAATCCAACGGCTGAAATATTTAAGTCTGTGGTAGTTTTCCAAGCACCGTAAAAGAGCTCATTGTACAAACACGATCTTTTCGGTTGCTCTTTTTTAGACGGGCTGGCTAAGTACAGTATTAGCAGATTGAATCGAGCTGGCTAGCCTGATCAATCTCTTGTACGATGATCAAAGCTTGGAATGGAACCAATGGTATTTTTGTGTTACTGAAAATAATAAGGAATACACACTATCTTCTCCGTTGTGCACACAGTATGTAATTTCTTTGATAGTATGGTTATCCTTTCCTATGGAAAAAAAATCCGAAATCAAATTCCTTTATAGAAAAATGAATCAATTCTATCATATTTTTATATAGAAAACTGGATCTGTGAATTAGAGAAATAAAAAGATTATTCAGCAAATTGTACAATTCCATTTAAAGATATCATTTATAGTGTTCTACCACGGTTTTATCTTTTTGATATTATGAGGACACTATGCATCTTCTGTACAGTACATATGAAGACTTAACCGGCAGTAAATATTGAGAAACATATGCTGCTACTGCAGTAAATACAAATCAATTAATTGCTACTCATATGTGTAGTTAGGCGGAAGCCTGGGAAGAATTCGCATGTACCACCTATATGGATATATGCCATCCGTTGCCGAGACTGATGCACAAATGCACAAATTTATTTTAACATGCACCAGTGGAATAGACTGATATTTCACACAAAAAGTCGTAACGTGATTAAATCGCCTTACAACACAAGCAAGTACCTTGTTATTTCGAAAACAATAAACGAAATTAAAGCACAAAGGTCTTGTACAACAGTAGTAGCGCGACCCAGCCAGGGCACATGGCTGTAGTGCAGCCACGCATGTACTGGAATATTGGATATCTTCTGTGTACAGTGTCTTCTTTTCCTCGGGGCGAGCTGCACAGTAGTAGCAAGCAAGATGTTACTTACTGCACTAATATCTTGGGAGTGACACAAAATATAGTAGCCTGGCCTTGGTAATTCAGAGTGACTTACGTACAGATCCAGCGAAAAGCAGCGGTCAATCAATCTCGGAGGGTATACACCCATCCTGAACCAACAATTCTAGGACATTGGCGCAACAACGTCAGGAAGTCACGGGTGATTTCGTCGAAGTCTAGAAGCTGGAGGGGCAAGAGGAACTCAATGCCAGCTGGGACCTCCGCCATGCTGCTGAGGTTGCCTAGTACTAATGTTTCTAGAGACGCCATGGCACCTTGCTTTATCTCCAGCTCCCTCAGATTAGGCATGTCCCGCAAAGAGAGATTCTTCAGCTTGGGGAACCACCCCGTGAGAAACACTAGCTTCTCTCCGTTGTATGCTCTGGTGAAGCTTAGAACCGTCAAATTTGCCAACCGAGAGAGGGACGACAGTGGGTCTTCTCTCAGCTGTGACCAATATAGATAAAGTTCATGCAAGTTCTGCTCCACAGCCAGGAGCAGAGGAGACTCTCCCAACAGTGTCCCTTCCACTAATCTTCCCCTCAAAACTAGCTTTTGCAGGCTATGCGGGAGGACGTTCAACACGAGAACCTCATTCTCGTCACTTACAACCACATCTAGGTAGGACAGAGATGGCATCTGCGCAAGAGACTCGCAGAGGCGTTCACAGTAGAGGCCCTTAACTTTCCGGATACTCAAGCTTCTTAGTTGCCTCAGCTCACCTAGTTGTCCAATAGACGCAGCTTGGGCTTCCAACGCTTGTAGAGTCTGCAGATTTGTCCGGTTCTCGAGACCCTTGGTGATGCATACACCGCTGTGTGATTGCAGAACTCTACCAGATGGATTATTAAATTTCTGAGCAAATAAGTGCCTAAGATTTTTCAGCTTGACAATCCCTGCAGGCACCTCATGTATTTCAGAATTATAAAGGTCCAGGGTCAACAAATTTAGAAGCTTCTCGATGGATTTTGGGAGAAGCTTCACTTTTGTATCCCGCAAACCCAAATGACGGAGATTAAAAAGATCTCCAATAGCATTTGGAATCTTTTCAACAGGTAGACCACTTAATTCTAGCACTGTCAAATATCTTGACTTCTCGGATAGTAAAGGTAGCAGAGTGAACGATGGTATGTTTTTGTCCAGTGTAATGAAAGTTCAAAGTCCATGTACACTAGACAATGACTGTTGGGTATCTTTCTTTAGTTTGTGCACTACTAATCGCCTTCCATCCATCTGAAGAAATCCTCTGCATTTATCTTCCTCATATTTAACACCAAAATTATCCTTCTTGCACAGATCAACTGCCAGTTCACGTATGATATCATGCATTCCGAACCTTTTCATCCTACCAAATGAGTTTCTTTCAACAAGTTGTAACATGTTTCTATTGACCAACTCCTTCAGATAGCCTTCTGCCACTTCTTCTAATGTGCTTGCACCCTTCTCAACGATGAACCCCTCTGCCACCCATAGCCGTACAAGCTTTTTTCTTTGGAAAAGATAGTCTTCCGGGAATAGGCTGCAGTACAAGAAGCAACTTTTCAAGTATGTTGGAAGGTAGACGAAGCTCAGATGCAAAACATTCCTTACGTGGTCGAGCCTCGAATTATTAACTATCTCCCAACTCAATTGGTCATTTATTCTTCTCCATTCTTCCATAGTTTTCTCGCGCACACGCAAGAGGCTACCAACTGACACGATAGCAAGAGGCAAGCCTTTGCACTTGCTAACTATTTTTTTGGACAAAGGCTTCAAATCCTCAGGACATTCATGATTTGTTTCTCTTGGAAAGCATTTCTTACAAAAGAGATCCCATGCCTTGTCTTTTGGTAAAGCTTCTAATGTTAAGATATGTCCTTGAGAAGCTAGTGCAGCAACATCACCTTCCCGTGTTGTGATTAGCAATCTACTGCCCTTGTCATTACAAAGAAGTGCCCTGGACAAGTCATTAAAGGCTTCTGGAGTCCAAACATCATCCATTATGATCAAATACTTCTTTTGCTCTAGAAATTTCTTCAGTGTGTCTTCAAGGCTTATGATGTCCATAGCGACGATGTTAGATGGGATATCAGCTCTATCTTTGAAGAGTTCCTTGATTATATTCCTCAAGACATCATCTTTAGAATAAGTTTGAGAGATGGAGACCCATGCGTGAATGCTGTTTTGCCAAGCCCTCCCATTCCATGCACCGTTATCACAGAGCATTCCCCATCTTCAACTCCCAACCATTGCTCAAGTTTCTCTCTGTTTGTTTCCACCCCAACAAGATCTTCTTCATCAAGGGAACGTGAAGTGTTTGCTAGATCTTGAGACCTCTTAACAATGTAATTTGAGTTGCTAGTATCTGCATTGTTAATCATGGGAACCCAACGGTTTTTCATCTCTGACAGGCGTGCTAGGTCTTTTTCCGTTTCCATCACATTGGAAGCAATCTGGTTCAAAGAAAACAGAGATCTTGGTTTTCTGAGCCCTTTCTTCATGTAAAAGCAGCACCCAATATCATGTTCCCGACCAACTTGATGCATGTATTCATCCACCATGTCTTCCATCCCATTCGCTACCTTCTTCACCTCATCCAACCAGCCTTCATACACTGGATTGCTGCGGTTTCGAATGTCCATTTGAGAGAGAACATCGTGAATTACACGAAGCTCCATCACAACACGACCCATGCTGCGCTGCAGCTCCGTGAGTTGCGTCGCATACTTGGAAAACTGAGTACTGGCCTGATGTGCTGCTCCATTCGCCAAGGCGGCTCCGATCTTTTCAATGACCAAATGAAGCACGATTTCAGCCATTACTTTCGTCTCCGATTTAGTTACGCCTTACTGTTGGTTGGTGGTCTGGTTGCATATATTTTCTCAATATATCCCCGTGACGTGAATCTGTCAAATGAATCCGGCATATGGTTGAATAAAACTACTTTTTGCATTTGAAAAGATTCCAAGCACAGCTAAATAGGCAGAACTTGTTAAAGTATACTCTTCCAATTTTGTACCATTATTTTAGGAAATTAAGCCACATGCATGCATGATCAAACAAACACAGCTATAATTGTTAAGAAGATGGTGAAGACAGGCATGGTATGGTGAGAAGCATCTAGCAGAAGGCAATTTCACACGCAGCGCCATCTCTAGATCATACAAAGCAACCTCGAAAAAGAACACTGATTCTCGCAACAAAGAAGCTAGGGATGATCACGTACTCCGTTCGCCGGCCTGATTCTCCGCTCGACGTATGCCTGCGCGCAGACAGACTGAAACCAGGTTGCCAGAAACCAGAATGGCCGGTGGGTTTCTTCCGGCTGCCAGAGCTCCGTTTCTTGTCTCGGTGGGTTGGGGAGTGAGATAAGGAGAAGCATCTGGGACCATGGCGATCGAGGGGATTGCAGAGGAGACGAAAGCATATATGCTGGGGCTGGCTAGCTTTACTGCTTTAGATGAAAGGAGAATGAGTCTCACAAAAAGATTAAAGGAAAATGCACCCATGCATCGACTGGGGACTACAGTGCACTCAAGTTTTTCTAGGTACACGAGCATGCATGCATGTATGCATCCGATTTTTGTGTTCTCTTTGAAACCGACACAAGAGCTTTGGCCCCATCCTATTAACCGAGAAAAATCATGCATGTCCGGTTAATTACAAGAAAAACGAGCAAAAACAACAAGTACACGAATTCCGGACACGACGACAATGTTTGGACCTCTGGGCACACGGGACGTACATGTTTTGCACCGGAGGGCCTGCAACTTTTTTTCGGGGCGTTAACGCCATTTGGGCGCTCATAACCTTTTAATTAATAGTGTAAATATTCTTTTCCAAAAAATGATACATACCACACTGCAATGTTTCTGTGATTTTATAAGATTATTCTGGAAATATTTCCTATTTACCAAGATTAATTCTCAGTCCTAGCTTTTTTATTTATTTAATTTTATCTACATGCATGCCATAAAAAGGATGTAAATTCAAGAAAAAAATCATTATTGACTGCTTCTAATTATTTTACAGACGGACCGACGGTCAATGTACCACCAAAATCGTGAAACCAATGTGTACCTCGATGGTGTGTCGGTTTTTTTGGATGCAGCTGAACAACATTAGGGTTCGCACGAAAGGCTAGTAGGTCCCTTCCCCATATTTGGACTGCATAAACTTTAAAAGTTTTACAAAAACTACCGAAATCTTGACACATTTGATAAAAAAGGGAATTTATGGAGGGTACAAATGTTTGATCCATCGTGACATCATCTATCTTTATCGATCCGGCGACTTGGATTCCATCTCGAACAAACATAAAATTACCTATCACCGCACACGTCAAACCGTAACCATGGCGGCCATGCCACACAGTCGATCGGTCATCAAGTGTTAAATCCATCCAGCGCATCATCCAGATCGAGATGAGTCAGCACAATCCTCATCTTCACTTCTTACAGGAAAACCTTGTGTTGTAGTACAAGAACGGCCTACTTTCCCTCCCGCGCCTCCTCCGCCGACTCTAGCCGCCATCTAAGGAGCCAGGGTTTGAGATGGGGACGCGAACGGCCATTCCACCCCGTGGAATAGGGAGAGGGGGAGGAGCTGGTGCCGGGGCATTGGTCTGTACCGTGAGGAGTGGCTGGAGGTGGCCTGTTTCGACCGGCGACGAGCGGCCGAAAAAAGGGGATCGAGAAGTGGTGTGGCAGAGAGAGATGAGAGAGAGAGAAAGGGGATCGAGGAGGAGAGAGACACGCGTGGTGCAAGGATAAGGAGGAGAGAGAGGGCGCGACGCGGGCAGGTATGCACATGCTACCGCTAGTGAACAGTTGTCTGATTCGCCAGCGGTACGTGATTTACCGCTGGCGACCAGTCTACGCGGTTCCCAGCGGTAAGTGAAGGCTGCGGCGCTAACTACCGTCGCTGGGTCGCTGGCAAACATCGGTGCCCGTGCGCCAACGGTAACCTAAGTACCGCTGGCGAACGCTGATTTTCTGTTCGTCAGCCCGTCGTGCCCGTCTGACGCCGCGTCGGTGAGGATATACTCCTGCTGCGTCCCCAGCGCTGCCACCAGCGCGCGCGGCTCCTTCACCCACATCGCGCAGCAGTCGTTGTTGGCCAGGACAGGAGCCACTTGTGGGCGTTCATGCTGAACGACTCCGCCACGGAGCAGAGCTTGCCGATAGGGTCCACGGCGGTCGTCTGCGTGGTCCCCAGCGTCGCGCACAGGAACAGCGGCACCAGCCCGGCTTCCACGTCGGCCTGCATGCTGGCGTGCGGCGCCGTGGGCGACAGCGCGAACATGTGCTCGTGCCGCGTTGGTATCTCGTGCCAGTGCTCACGCCGGATCCCGGCGACGCGTGCGGCCTTCATCGGCCTTCTCGTGGCAGTGCTCACGCGTTGTTAGGTAGGAATATGCTCTATAAAACTTCCTAAATCTACTACCTCTATACATATAGAGGTTTCTTCATCGATCCAGCACAACTACGTTATATCGTCTTGCTGCAGTAAAGTTCTCGAGAGATCTACTGAAAAAAGGTAGTGCACCTCGAAAGGTAGAGCACTTGCCAAAAACTTCTCTGGTACAAACTGAAAAATTGAATAAGCATACCTCTGAAAGTAATGTTTAATGTTCCCTGAATAATTCCCCAATATCGTTTACTTGGTGCTGCCAGAATTCGCAATACAGATTCTGCGTCGAAACGAGACAGTTAATTTGGGGGCAAGCTAAGATAGCAAGAATATATACTACGAATAAAACCGGACATACATGTGTTGGAATGGCCTGTAGACGATCTTGGAGCCGTGGTGAGGTGCGCTTGTGAATCTGAAACATCAGAACAGTCCCATGTTTTGTTGAGTTGGGAATGCTAGCCCTTTTGCCGCTAAATGAAGCCCTCAACAAGTAAAGAACCTGCAAGTCAATTTGATTACTTAGAGCAATACACCCAATCCTAACGTTGTCAGGACATGATTTGGGGAACTCAATAGTTAGATACTCCGATCTAATAGAGGCCTGCAGTCATATCTGGATCTATGTCATTTTATCTTAGATCTGAAGCCTGTACTCAAGTTTGGTGCTTATTTGCTTTAGAAAATGACAAGTATTCGGTTAAGATTTTGCAGGCTGGGAATATGAAGCTAGTGTAGTGGTAACTAAATTTCAGAAAGTAGCTAGTGTACTGAAGCTAATACATAGTATGGATCGATCCGCGCGTACGATGTGACGATAGGATCCCGAAGCTAGCTCTTAGCAATCCTCACGCGTTTCCGGCCAGTGATAAGCAAGCTGCTACACTGCTTGGAGTTTAGCCTACCCATAGCTGGTGGTTAGCTGCCAGTTGGTGCCTAAACAAGGATGCCTATAAGAAGCACACTTTCAGTGAAGTGAGTTGCTAATGCCTGACTGTTGGCTGCATAGTTTCCTCAATTTCCACACTGTTGGATCTGTGAAATGAGTAGTGTATGGATTCATTAAACTATTTCCGGATTTAAAAACATTCCAGGCACAGGTGAAAACTGAAATAGGCAGAACTTGTGAAAGAAAATCCTCTTATCTCGTGGTGTTAACCTAGCTAAGCCGCATGATTAGTGCAGGCACATGAGAAGTGTACTAGAGTTAGAGAGAATCATGAGCCGCAGGAGATGAACGGCAAAAGCAGCTAGAAAACCATGGACTGGAGTAGCGCCATCTCCAGATGGAAGCGGAAAAATGCACTGCGGTGGTTACGAGCAGAAAGGAAAAAAAATGAGGGATGAGAGAGAGCACGTACCAGTACGAGATGTTTTGTGAGGCGGGTGCTAGCCTTGTTGTTGCTGAACCTGCAATGCTGCAAGTTAAATTGCTAGACATTAGCTTGAGCATTGCATGTATTTACCTTGGGACATTAGTTAGAGCATTGCAGGTATTTATATAAATACTTAATGTGATGTATGTACCAGTAGGAGATGACATCTACACCTTGCAATATCCAGTGGATTGCTCAGCTGCTTCCCTGGGGATGTTTGTCGGCGGCAGATTTTCACCAGTTCTAAGACGAAGCATTCACAGGCTCAGAAAGATGTGTGTTTATTTGGTGTAGAAAGTAGCCATGGATCGATCCGTGGCGTACCTGATTTCGAGGGCCGATCAGATACCTGGAGCTAGCGCATGCAGCCCTCATGAGCTTCTGGGAAGATAATCTGGCTGCTTCAAAATGTACCTAGCGTTACTCTAGCTTATTTTCTCCTATTTAACAACTATTCCAATAATCGAGTTCGGGTTTGATAGTTTACCCCAGTAAAAGCTGCCAAAGAAGGAAGAATTGAAGGGTGTTTAAACTTTAAACACGCATGCCAGGGTGATTCCGATCTTTTCAATTGCTACTGCCTCACTCCTGGTTGGTGGCCTAGTCGCACATTTTCTTCGGTATCTCCGGGATGCCAATCTGTGAAATGAATCAAGTGTATGGATCACTTATGACTTTTGGATTTGAAAACATTCCAGAGGCACAGCCGAAAAGTGATGAAATGAGCAGAGCAATCCTCTTATTTCATACAGTTAACCTAGATCAGCCTCATGGTTAACAAGATTGGGAAAGCAAACTAGAAAACCATAAGCCAGATCCACATACCACAAGCAAAATCTCGAGATCGAAGCAGAACATGCACGGTTGCTGCATTTACGAATATTCCTACCGAAATGGTAACTAGCTAAGACGCATGATCAATCAAACAAAACTACCCAAATGCACTTAGGGTGGATGGATGGAGCTGCATGCATGACTCAAGAAGGCGATAGCAACTAGAAAATCGTCTCCAGATCGAAGCAGAGCACTGTCAAACTGATTCTGGCAACAAAGGAGGGATGAGGGCACGTACACCATCCGCAGCATTCACAGGGGTTGATTTTGGTAGAAGCAGACAACAGATTCGGCGGTGTTGTTCCTCCCGCTCCCGCCGCCCCAGACACACCAGATTTCGATAAGAAGGGGACTGAGATTTGGGAAGATGCAGTACTCACTCACTGTCACTGCACTGGGAATGCTAGCTAGCCTTTTGACTGCTGAACGAAGCCGTCAAAAAGTACAGAACCTGCAAGTCAAACTGCTGGACATTACTTAGAGCATACATCCGATCCAAACCTTGTGACGACATGATTTAGGGAACTCAGTAGTTAGATACTCAGGTCTAATAGAAGTCAGTACTCAGGTTGGTGCTTATTTGCTTTAGAAAATGACAAGTAGTCGGTTAAGATCTTTGCAGGCTTAGAATATGAAGCCTAGTGTAGTGATGGCTAAATTTCAGAAACTAGATGGTGTACTGAAGCTAATACATAGTATCGCACAGCTGGTCGTTAAGATCTTATGGGTGTTTAAACAAGCATGCTTATAAGAAGCACACTTTCAGTGGAGCAAGTTGCTAATGCCTTACTGTTGGTTGCATATCTTCCTCAATTTACATGTGCTGCATGCAACTTGCAGCTTTTCTGCGTTTCTGATCTTCCCCTTTTATTCCTGAGATACACGGTGCCGGCCCACAATCTTACGTGTCCAGGAGATCCGGTTCACGGTTTGGATCGAGTCAAAACAAGCGAAAAAACAGTTACCTGAAAATTTGCCGAAACTAACTGTATTGCATAGATTAAAATACAAAGCCCATAGCGCTCAGCTTCTGCATGCGTCGTCGCATCGCGCGACCACCACTAACATCTCACCAAGCTTGCCAGCTCCATCTCTGGATCAAAGAAACCTCGAAGAAGAATGGATGATCACGTACTCTATTCGCCGGCCTGATTTCTCTGCAACAAAGAGCCGAGCGTCTTCCTTCCACCGCGCGCAGACACCAGATCCGCTTCTGCTTCTGGCTGCCTGCTGATCCGCTTCTTGTCTTGATCTGGACGGAAACGAATAAGAGGTTGCGTGAGGCAAGGAGAGCACCCAATAACTTGAGCCATGGGTGGCGAATCTTCTTTGTCCCATAAAAGAGGAAAGGAGAAGCACTCACGGCTTTCCAGGTACGAGTATACAAGAGCTTTGTTTCATCTTTTATTATTTAACAAGAATATCAAGCGGAAACCGAGATTCCTCAACAACCAGGTCACCAACATAGTCGCGACATGAACAACCATCAACGGACACAGCAGGGCCCAAATAAAGCCTATCTTGGGTTACGCACTGCAGCACTCCACTCCATCCTCTGCTTCTCTCTCTGTTTCCTGTCGTGGATTCTCCCGATCACCTTCTATCGTCCAATCCCTAAATCACCTTCCGCTCGTGGTTTCTGACGGCCTCTAATCGACAGTCGTTGGCGCCGCTAGTGTATGGCAGATGTTCCGTTAAGGTCGCATCGTGGCCGGTGCTCGCCGTCGTCACTGCGGACCATGGCGTCAACGCTGGCCGGTCCTATGATGCTCCACCGGATGGCTTCAGTGCCATCGCCTTGTGTATGCAGGTTGCCGTCCATTCCCAGCTCCATTCCCCATTTTAGCTTCATCGCCTTGTAAAGTAGCATGTGTTCAAGGACACGTGATTTTCGACTAGACTGGAACTTGAAGTCCCATTGCGATGTCATGTCTTTCTCCTGCCATAAAACTGGCGACAACACCACTTTGCTAAAGTTCTTCCTTCAGACCATGTTCTCAATTAGCACGTGATCGACTGTAATTTTGAGGAGAATCCCATCAACTAATTATATCCAGTCTGTTCACTGTCCTGAAGCACAACATCCACAGAGATACACCAAATAGATCATTTACATATTTCTCTGTGATGCTTCTGTATCGAAAGCTGCTTTCTTATCTTTCTTAGTTTCTCCTCCACCTGTGAACTTCTCCAGCAGTCAAAATGTGTTGACAATTCACGTCAGTGACTTCTGATGGGACCGAAAAATAAGTTGCTAGTTTGATTCAGAGTGTTTTCTTCAGTTGACCATAAGTTTGAACCGCTCTACTTCTGTGAAGTATAAGTCTGCTAGAATATTTGAAATATATCATTTTGAGTTGATTCCCTTTCGTCTTACGTAAAGAACTTCGGTGCACCTGGACTTTAGGAGGACCAGTTAATCACGTCCTCCAGTCGATCCCTTCAGTCGATGTGAAGTGACTGCAATTAAACACGTTCACATGGTCTCCGAGGTAAAGCATTAATGTTCTGTTACATAATATCTGAATTGTTCCCGTAAAAGGGTAACAATGTCAGGCAGCTTCCACTAGAAAAACAGGGGAACAGTTACAAAAATTACTAGTACTGTTTCAACTTTCCCTGCAGGCCATCCATCCTCCTCCATGCTCGACATCTCATGTTTCTATGAGTTGTATGCCATGTTTTGTTTCTGTGAAATTTTGGGTAGTAGCCGAGTGTGATGGTCACTTGCTCCCTCTACGTGTTGAATTTGTGAACCATTTTTTTCAGTTTACGACAATGCTATTGTGTATCACATTTTCTCTGAGATGAATCAATATATGGCATAAAAGAAACTAGGCACTAGAAAAATACGAGCACAAAATTTTATAAGTATTTAAATTACAAATAATATGCACTTTATTATAGCTCTAGGGCCAAAGGATAGCTGCACGTTTGGATGGTAAGTACTCTTAATTATTATAATCATATGGTTATAAATATAATAGAAATATTAAAACAATTGCCCATGCAAGCGGGACAGTCGTACTTACAACTCATATTTTAACTAACTATACAAAATTAACTAAAGTATTTTCTGCTCTTGCATTTGGAGATCAGTAAATATACTAGATAGTGGTGAAGTTTGTGAACGAAACTTTTTGAATAACATCGACATTTATGATAAGTGAAATGGAAACTTAAATATTTTATTAATAGCCCATGAAGATGTTGCCCGGGCGGAAGCGCGGGCCACCGTGCTAGTTATTAGAACCATCATATTTGATCGAACTTTACATCGTTCGATGTCAAGCAAAATACGCATTACATTTTGGCAGATAGAGAGCCCTTCTGTTTGAGATTGGTGGTGGCACGCAGCAGCAGCACCATAGTCTCAATTGTGAATCCCGGTCCAAATCCCAGCATCACACCCCACTCACCGCTAGTCTCTCCGTCCTCCTCCATTCGGCGGCGCTGCTCATCGAGCACGAAAATCACCGTGGCGCTGAGCATGTTTCCATAATCTCTCAACACGTACGGTCCGACTTGCTGCCAACTTCCCCGGGTCCAACTGGAGAGCCACGTCAATATATGTGGTCCAGGAGTGCGTGGATGCCGGGGTGCACCGCCCAGAAGAGATCGTTCCATCCGACGGCAACTCGAAGCTGCTTGAGTTCATGGGAGATGCACCGCTGGATGTTCTGTGCCGCTATGGGGACAAGATCCCGCATCATCAAGTGGTGGTCGAGGCCGCCTTCCCCGAGCTTGATAACGGCAGCGTGATCCGTCCCGGGAACCAGCAGGGTCTGAGACATGGACACCATGTCGAAGAGCGGTCGCTCCAGCGGATACACGGCGTCGGCGCCGGCGCCATCACCGAACAATGCCTGGCTGATGAGGTTGTGGGGGTAGTTCTCCTCTGGCCCCCGCAAGGTGGCGACAGAGAGCTCGACGCAGGCCACGAGGACACGCGCGCCACGGTTGTTCTCGGCAATGTCCTTGGCGAGGCGCAGCGAGGCGGAACCGCCAAAGCATCCGTTGAGCTGGATGAGCGTTCGGACAACGGTGGGACGGAGGCCTAGGAGGGTGGCGAGCCCATAGTCGGCACCAGGGGAGCGTGCGCACGAGTTGGTGCTGAGGATGAGGTGGGTGATGTCAGTGGCTGGACGACCCCACTTGGCTATGGCCTTGGCCGCGGCCTTTGCCGCGAGCTCCGGAGCGGCGGTGGCGGCGATCTCGAGACGGTCGTGTCCGCCGTCGTCGAAGAAGCCAGGGTGGGCGTCCAGCAGCTCCTGCGTGTGGTGGAAGAAACGTCTCTCCGTGCCCGTCTTGTCACCTGCACGATTTGACAAGAAATATGAACCGACGTGCCAGGGCTCCTCCTTCATGATGAATTAATCTGGACTTACACATTGACTTGAGTTTATCTTTGAGGTCAGTGAGGTGTTCGCTTTTGGTGGGTTTGTAGTGCCGATGGCCAGCACCGCCGCAAGCCCGTCCACACGCTTCAAACGGATACTGCTTGCCATGCTCTCCATCACAGGCCTGCTTAGCTAGCTAGTATGCAAATGGATCAAATGAGAGTTAACGTAAGAGAGAAAGAAAAGACTAATACCAGCCAGGCAAGAACCAAACTGCTGGGATGTACCTAGCGAATAGAAATGATGGCCGGCTGCCGAGGGAAAGGGAGAAGGCTGCTCTTGGCTGCCTTTGCGAGATGCAATGGCATTGGTATCTTATAGGCTCGGGAGATCAGAGCGCATGGTATCTCCATCTCTTTTTTTTCCTCATGAGATGCTAGCTACTACGGTACTACCATAGTTTTCTTCTGCACGCGATCCACGAGAGGGTCGAGTTTCATTACCTTTTTGGATAAGGAAATACAGAGAACAGCTGCGAAGGAAAACCCCTTCACACCCAGCATCCATGTGCAAAAGGAGCTAGAGAACCGACAGCTAGCAGAGCCCATGTGAAACACTAGTGTTACTTGCCCTAGTTTGTAGTTTCTATGTTTCTAAATATAGGCTTTTTTATCCTTTTCTTTATTCATACGTATCTACACATATTTTAGTATGTTGATTCACTAACTGAAGTTCGTATTTAGTCCACATTGAACTGGTCAAAACATGTTATAATTTTGAACCGAGGGAGTAGATATGTATAGCTCGCTAGGCAGATCATCATTGCACACCAGTACAAAAGTGTGTTTTTAGAGTCAGTTTGTAGAGCTGGTATTTCTAATTAAATTTCGAGATGGGTCAGAACACTGTCTCCTCCGTCAGGTTTTTTTTGTAAATACCGATTATAAAGCAAAAACAACTCGTTTTCTTTCTAGAAACTGACTCCAACGATTTTAGAGACGGTTTATATATATTCAATGGCTCCACCCTTCATGCCGTAATATGTAATATGTAATATGACACGCAGATCATGCAAATGTATTACATTGAATAGCATCTCATATAACAATTGACTGACGATGACTATACCACATAACATGTGCTCAAAACAAAGTTAGACGCCTCAAACTTTGTCTTTGCAATTTTGTTGTGGTTACTAACGTTTACGAGACAAATCGATACCTACCTACATTCATCATCAAGCACGATGACCATAGTTGCTAGATTAACTTTGAGAGGTGATTGAAACACGAGATTAGTTGCCAAATCTCGGGTCTCAATCTAAATTTCATCATACGCGCCGTGTAAATCCGATCTACATGCCACTCAATGCAATTTATTCTTTCTCGGCTATAGCGAGATCCAAAACTACTGAAACGTAACGTTGGGCGAACAACCGTCATTTACAGAAGCACCATAGAAGAGTCAGAAGTTGTCACAAAATCTTAGCTATGCTGCCGGGGTCATAAATTCACAATATCATGGGAAGCAACAAAAATAATCAAGTAATAGATCTCATCTAATATCCCACACAATATCTAGTATGCCGGCCGCATCATGTGACATGGGTGATTAAATTGCAAATTTTGTTAGCTGTGCAGTCGACATCTAGAGACGCATGCCATCTGTTCTTTGAGTGCCCCCTCTCTCTCACCATCTGGTCGGATGTCTCTCGGTGGCACAACTGCATGGTAAAATCCTCGGGCTCGTCCTAGATAGCACCCTGGATTTTTGCTGCTTCCAATTAGAATCGCCTGTGTGCCCCTCCTTGGAATTTCGTCGCGTCCAATTAAAATCGCCTATGTGGTCCTCCTGGGAATTTCGGGGCAACAAATCCCCATTTTCGCAAGAAAGATGTTTGAAAAACATGTTGTTTACAACAAATATTCCAACGATCCAGCAAAACATCTCCAAAAATTCTAACGCCGTAATTCGACCACTAACCAAAGCCCTCTCTCTAAAGCATACTCGTAAAAATAGTTATAACACCTTTCTGATAGTTACACAACAAAAAAATAATGCACACATATAAGAAAGCGCGAGTGCGTGAGACGGAAGAGGCTGACGGCTCAGCCGAGTGTCAATTAGAGTAACTTTTTTCCTTTATATATAGATATAGATCTCAGTATACAAATCAGCCATCATTGCCAAGTCTCAACTAGTAACCACCCATGGACAGCCTGCCGAAGCTCAGGGCTAACTACGTGCCCCTGAGCCCGGTGACCTTCCTGCCCGGTGACCTTCCTGCCGCGCGCCGCCGCCGTGTACGCCGACCGCACCTCCCTCACCTACGGCGGCACCGCCTTCTCACTACACCACGGTTGAGATTTTGGGGCACTTCAAAGTGCCCCCAAATGTCACTTTTGTGCCTCAAATAGTATTAGGGGCACTTTTTAGAAGTGCCACGGATACCTGTGTCTCTAAATGTTTTAGGGGCACTTTCTCAAAGTGCCCCTAAAATTGCCCCAATAGCTCAACATTTAGGGGCACTTTCAAAAGTGCCCCTAATACAATTGGAGGCATTATCTCAAATGCCCCAAATACATTTAGGGGCGTTTTGAGAAAGTGCCTCTAATACATTTAGGGGCATTATCTCAAATGCCCCAAATACATCTAGGGGCAGTTTGAGAAAATGCCTCTAATTGTTTTTGGGGCAATTTTAGATAATGCCCCTAGTATTTGGGGCACGGTTTAGATCAGCTACTAGTTTAGATCAGCTACTGACATCAACACAGTTTACAACACAATATAGATCACAGATCTCAATCTGTATAAACAACACAGCAGTAATATAAACAGCAGTACAAACATCACAGCTTTGTAACCACGAATATAAACAGCAGATTGCAACCACTGGTTTGTAACTTTGCAAGATCCTCACTATTCTCTATCTGAATTTACTTGTGAAAATATGTATGACCTTTCCTGTTACTGAAACTTCATGCCTCACCTCTGCAAAGTGCAAACACCATTTGTTTCTTCAGATTGTTGCAATCAGATTCTGTAACCTGCAAGTCATTGGCACAATTTATGTTAACTAGCAAAGAGTCATTGGCACAATTTGTTCAGATCATGGCTAATTAATTAGTAAGGAAACTGTTTGATGCATATCTGCATTATCTTAAAAGGGGAATATGGCAAGAATATAGGGTAACCTACTGTTTGCTCTTTATGGCAAGTACAAACTGGTGAGAACAGATACAAACGATAAACGATAGCTGATTGCAGAGAGCTTTTGAATGATTTTTTACTATGAAACCCTTAATGGAAACATCACACGTTTAGGTAATAAAAACATCATATGGAGCTATGATGTGCTCAAGAAACAACAACTCAAGAATTAATGGTACCACTACCACTATACATTACTCAAACAACATCATACAATTCATTAAATATCAATTTACAACATAAACACTAGATAACTCTAATAGCAGATTGGGTGATCTATGAGTTAATAGACAATAAATATGAACATAACCAAGTAAAATTCATGAGTTAACCATTAATCCACTAAAACATACCATATCACCATTTTCAAAAAATAATGCAAGAACCACCGTAGCCTTAAAATTTGAACAAGAGGCGGCAAGAGGGCAGGAGAGAGAGGGTGTACCTGGATGTTCTCGAGCGCGGACTCCTCGACAGCCTTGAGATGGTCGCCGATGTTCCCGACGACATCTAGCTGTCGACGATGCGCTCAAGCGAGATGACCAGATTGCCCCACGCCGGCTCCACTCCCTTGTCTAGCGCCTCCAGCTCACCCTCCTGTGATCAAAACCAGGGTTCCAGTCAGATACAGAAAGAGGAGGGCATACAGTGTTGGCAAACTATAGATATCGCATTGGAATTCATGGCTTAAATTATGCAAACATTGAGCTATTCTGGCTGGCAGCATATAAAATTTAAAGAAACGTAAGAAAAGTAATCATGCCGCTAGGTTTGCTATTTCAGTATTATTTGCGCAACAAAACAAATGAAAACATATTTTTTTGACAGAAGCATGATTTCTTTTGCTTAGGAAGAGTATTTTACTGACAGTACATACTGCACATTATGTAACATTGACGGCTGTTAAGAGAGGCAAAACACACAAGAAACCAGCAGTATAGTAGTGTATTACTATACTGAGCCAGTTTTGCCATGGAGTGAAAATAAGTTGCAAACTTCAGTAGAAAGAATATACAAATCAGCAAATAGTACCATTAAGAACCATCGTCGTCCGCTCGACAGCAGGCCCCGCAGCACGATATAGAGCAAGCTCGGGACGGCCTCGACGAGGCTCACCTGCAGCCTACACCACAACAAGGGAAAATGCATTACCCCACCTGGACAATATTGTACTAACAGATCTGAGCTCATCAGAATTTGCATCTTAAAGCCTAACCCAGAACGCAATAAAGCAAGTAACATGTACGTGATTAGATAAAACCAATCTAGCATGCTAGGCTGATCATGAATCATTAGGAAACCACACACAAGCAGTATACAAAAATATCCAGTATGAACCTATCAAACTATTTTTATTGCATGATTTATACAAGCAAATATATTGTCAAGTAATCATCAGGCATGCTATGATATAATTTTAAAACAAATCATGCTTTAGGAAGCATTCGAGGATCACACCATGCACAACAGTAACACCAAGACCCTATTTATCAACCCAAACATGTGTAGGACATAGATGCATCATATGAAAAATTGAAGTTTCTACCTTATCTAGGGCATTCTAGGCAGGTATCTAAAATAGCTACAAACAACAGTGGCAATACACAATAAATCAAAAATTCTTTAAAAAGATTCTAACACATCGACTGATGAAAGAGGAGAATGCTAGTACAAGTGCATAGACTGTACACTTACCATGGTTTCAGGATATATATACGCCATCAATGGCATTCTTGCTGAAAGGAGAAACTTGTCTATGCTAATCACAATCAACCTGTTCAAGCATAGTTGACCAAAGTGCCGTGAGAAACTGTCTCACACATTGAAAACAATGCAATTTTAAGTGAGGAAGCAAAACATCGTACTAAAGAAGATATTTTGCAACTGAAAACGTACTCGTTCTGACCAATGTCATACAAAAGAATTTGTACTTCACGTGAGCAGGTCTTATGAAGTGTTGCTAAGTAGTTGCCATTCTCTATTTGGAACATCTCTATTACTTAGCAATGAAATATCACTGCACATCTATGTTTAAACTGGACATCTGTGTATTTTAGAAGCCAAAACTTATGCAAGGATAACCTAATGAAAAAAAACAGTAAGTATTCACGACGATCGAAAGGCTAAAGAGAAATATAAATTCTAAGCAGCTGATCTACTTTGCAGGCAATATATAAATGCAAGTGCCCTCCATTAACTTTTTAGAATATATAGCTGAACAACACTAGAAAATACTAGATACTAGAATACTTTTATTTAGCTGAATATAAATTGATGAGATCGCTCAATACTAGAAAATACTTTTATTTCAGAAGATTGTCCAATAGAGAGAAGTCTCCTGATGCGGCTAGGGTATGAAGTGGCAGCAACTTACTCTACAACAAGGAAGCAACTGTCAATGAGAAGAAAGAAGCATACAAATGGTACACATGAAAATACTAGATACTAGAATACAAATTATCCGACACGACCTAAGTTATTGTATTGTTAATCGTAACAGGTTTTACTTAATCACAAGAATTTTGTATACAAAAATTATCTGATACGACATAAGTTATGATTATTTTGATTTACCATCCCACCATAACACTCATGTACTGCATATACACTTACACAGATCACTGGTGCATATAGAGAGGTATGTACAAACTGAATAAGGCTCATCCATCTTCTATAAAACTTGTATGCCAAATTATCCAGTAAGTACTTTTACGCAGCACTTTTACACGGTCAGTACCTTTACCGTGTAATCACAATCAAACAGTCAGTACCTTTACAATGTATTCTTATGGAGTCACTAGAATTTTCAAAGATGACCCTGGTGATACTTTTGCCAAGGATGACTACTACTGTTCCGCAAATTTATTTTATATAATGGGAGAGATTGTCCTTATAAATTGACGATGACATTTCATTAAACAGATTCCACCAAAGGTAGCAGCACGACCAGCAGTTCAGTCAGCTCGTGTCAGCTCTATTGAGGTCTTCATAGATGAAGAATGTGCCGAGTATGTTATACGACTAATCACATGAAAATCATGCACACACAGGCGCGAAAAACTTGTGGCCAAGGGCCTGTATCATGCCCTCTTTTTTCACAACCTCGCATGTATATATACACGAAGCCATGACCTAAACCTACACGGACTTGACATCCGAGCATCACTCGGACCCTACACGGCAACTAGCAGCTAGCTAATTCACTACAATTACGATTCATCAATTGAACATGCTACTGACTCCTACGTATACTCGGACATGGCAAGCAGACACGAACCTCAGCTACCACCACTTACGGCATGCAAGCCAATTAGCAAACAAACTACTCAACCTGCTTAGACTTAAGCACTAGTAACTAACGTATGAAGTGCATGTTGTGAACCTGTAATTCTTTTGGGATGAAAATCTGACGTATATTGGTTTAATTAAAACAAAGCTAGAGGCTCCATAAAAATCAGAAGATAGAAACCAGTCACATGATCAAATTTCTCGCGGATATTCTGTCGAACAGGTGACGTGCGGCTCGAGTTTACCTGGAGAGTTGAGCTGGAAGCATGACCTGGACGAGCTCGAAGGGATTGGGTCGGAGGAGCAGGGCTGCGCCTCAAGCTCCTCCGCCGTGAGCGGATCGCCGGACTGCGGTGGCCGGCGCGGGCGGGGATGGACCGCGCTGACCGTGCCCAGGGGAGGCGCTCCGTTCCACATCGGTGGCGGGCTCGAGGGCGTAGCCGAGGTAGGCGTAGATGAGCAGCACCATCACCAGCACCTGGGTCAGACCGTGGTGGGGCGGCGTCGCGCCGGCGAACCAAGCCGTGGCGGAGCTAGGGTTAGGGTCCGCACCGGCGAGCTCGATTGGTGGCGTGTGGTGACGAATCGGACACCGCGGAGGCGGGGAATCAGTGGATGAGGCTAGGGCGGAGCGGCGCCGGTGCACGGCGGCGATGGAGAAGGCCGGCGACCGCCGGAGCCGTGGGCTACGGTGGCGGCATCGCCAGAGGCGATTGGGGAATCGCGAGAAGGAGACGAGGAAGAGAGAGCGAGAGGATGAATTTGGCCCAGTCAAACCCTTTGGACCCAGGGGTATTTTAGTAATTTACCAAATTAATACTCCCTCTGTCCAGAAATAACTGTCGCGGATCGCGATTTTTCGAAAACCCCCCTGAACAATTTTTAGACTCAACCCGCAGGACATTTCTTCGTCTTCTCCTCCTCTCTCCATCCCTCGATCCCCTTTGCTCTCTTCTCCGTCGCCGGGCTATTCCGGCCGGCTCCGGCGACTCCTGACGCCGTTGACCACCGCCCCGGCACCATCTCATCCTCCTCTATCGATCCCATGGCATGGAAACGTAGATCCACAGCCCACCAGAAACCCTAGCCCACGATCCTGCAAGTTTCAATCTTTGGCATCCATGGCTCCGGCAAGCTTGAAATCTTTGCTGCCGGTTCTGACGCCGGAGCGATGATGGAGTAGGCGCATGTGGAGAGGCCAATGCTGGCGGAAGAGGAGGAAGGGAAGCAGGGGAAGAAGGGGAGACGGTACGGCCTCGTCGAGTACCGGGCGCTGCCGGCCTACATGCGGGACAACGAGTACATCCGCAGGTGCTCCTCATGCTCTTAATGCAAACATTTCTGCTGCTGCTGTGTTTGCCTCAGTGGATGACTTGATGCCTCTGTTTACCCTGCCTCTGTCTCGCCAAGCGTACATGGAGCTCACTCATTTACAAGGATGGTTCGCTGAGAATCTCCAGAGTACGCAGTCGGATGTCTGGTCTTACTGCTGGGGGACAGGGTACACTGCCAAGAATTTTTACGATCGTGCTCATGCTCATTTGGAGGTGCCTGCTGTGTTTCAATTGGGTTTGGAAATCTAGATGCACCATGAACTTACAATTCTTCGCTTGGCTATTGATTCGAGACAGGTTAAATACTAAGGACAGGTTAAACATGTATCCATTTTGACGGAATATGTTTGTACTGGAGTAGTTAAACAAAGTAAGCTGAACAGCTACATATAGTATGTATAAATAACTGCATATCAGGCTTCCCAGGAATTTCTTTCATGTACAATGCTCACTGCTTAAGAGGCATTCTTACCTAATTTAAGCACCATTGGCTTCTTACGCAATCAAATTGCCAATTGATGTTTGAAGGGACAAATGCATCAGGGAAAATGCCTGACAGTACTAGGGAAGCACTGCATATTACAGTGGAGATGTACAATAGAGCTGTTTTCTTCTGAAATTACAGTTCAGGTTTTTTATGGTACCCAGGTGACAAGAATTCAACAGGATAACGAGCTTAAGGAATCAACTCTTCAAGCTTATCACAAAGAAGAATTCGAGCCCATTCGTTCACAGGCTGAGAATGAACTGAAGGAGGTCAGTCATGCTGAACCAGATGTTTTGATTGTGTCCGTTTTTGTTACTAATGAAATCTGGACAACCATGTAGAGATTGTCGTCGCTCAGACAAGAGAACTCAGTGAACGCTGTTTGTTCAAATAAGCTTAAATTGGCGCTCTTTGTTCTATTTTATCTTGGATTTCTGTGGTGCTCCTATAATGCTTCCTACCTTGCTGCAGGGTTATTTCTGTGGTAAATTGGACTGATCATTTCATTACCTGTGAATTATACTTAATGATGCGGCTCTTAAACTATATGTCATGTTAACATTTTTTTTCAACTCAGGACGCCTATACAATTCTTGAGGATTCATGCTGTAATGATTCCTCGGTCAGTCTGAGCAATATTGTTAATGCCATCGCTGGGAACGGTCCATCCCATTTTGGTACATACTTTTTCTGCCTCTTGACTATGGTTTGGCTTCGCACACGTCAATCTGAATATCAACTTCATTGAGTTAACAAAGGGTAGCACAGATGTATACCGGACGTTATGCATTGGGTCAAAATTTCATCTCAGAGGTTATTTCCTATCAAGTTCCTAAACCTATGATTTTGCTATCATTGCCATACAAAGCAACTAGGTATTGGACTGTAAAAAGAGCAACTAGGTATTTTGCTATCATTGCCATACAAACCTATGATGTTACTACCTGAAATCAGTATAATCCTCTTCAAAGCAGTCAAATGAACAGGTGTAGTGGTGAGTGGTGACATTCGACTTGATCAAATGCATATTAGGGGCACTTTCATGTGCGTGCTCCTGCTCTGCAATGTGCCACATGGGAGTTCTTTCTCAAGTCGCACAAGAACGTTTGTTCATTGATATTAATGGTGTGACAATTTTTTCAAAAAGAATAATGGTGTGACATGCAGCTCGGTTTTATGTTGATACTCCAGTATAAGAACACTCCCTGGTCATGAATTGGTTTATGTTGATAAGAGCATAACAGCAGCACAAGATAACTGTTAACTGTGTTACTCCATTACTCTTGGTTTCTTGTTTTTTGAGCACATGATCTGTTATTTCCTGTTTGCCTGCTGATCTTCCTGTTTATACTCTACCTGTTCAGGTATATCTCGTGGAGGACTCAAATTCAGATCGAGCAGCTCTCGTAGAGGGTTCAAATTCAGTTTGAGCAGTTCTCGTGGAGGACTCATCATCATGGCCGCTGCGGCGGCGAGGGCCAGGAGCTCGAGTGGACGACGGCGAGGGCCACGAGCCGGAGCAGGAGCTTGAGTGACCGGTGGCAAAGGCCAGCCGCATGAGCCTTGTGATGGGGGCCCTGACCGGCGTCGATTGGCCGGAGCAGGAGCTGGAGCCCAGGGCAGGAGCTCGACTGGCCGGAGCAGGAGCTTGATGCTGGCGTCGATCTGCTCCGGCCAGGAGTCGCGATGGAGGCCTTGGGCAGGAGCTTGAGGCCAGCGTCGATATGCTCCGGCTCCGGCTGGCGTGGATCTGCTCCGGCGAGGAGGCGCGGTGGAGGCCTGCGCCAGGAGCTTGAGGCCGGCGTGGATCTGCTCCGGCGAGGAGGCGCGAGGGAGGCCCTGCCGCCTAGGCGAGGCCGGATCGCTGCTCCGGCGATCGCGGAGCGATCGCGTGAATTGCGTAGCAGTGGATCGTGTTGATTTGTGTAATGTTGTGACATATTGGACCGAAAAGTTGTGACATATTGGGGCACTTTGACAAAGTTGTGACATATTGGGGCACTTTGTCAAAGTGCCCCAATAGCTCTTAACATTTTGGAGCACTTTACCAAAGTGCCTCAATAGGTATGATATTTGGAGTCAGTTTGGCAAAGTGCCCCTAAATTGCATACCTATTAGGGCACTTTGGCCAAGTGCCCCCTAATTGAAATCTTTTGAGGCACTTTAAAAAGTGCCCAGCCAAATTGCCCTAAAATATATGCCGTGGTATAGTGTCTCCTGGCGCCAGACGCACGCCCGCTGCCTCCGCCTCGCCGCAGCTGTCCAGTCCCTAGGCGTATCCAAAAGCGACGTGGTACGTACCAGGCTAGCTAGCTTCAGCAAGTAATATAACCCTATACCTAATTGCTTTTTTTTATGGCTTTCTTCCAAAAAAAAAGGTGTCCGTCCTCTCTCCCAATACGCCGGCCTTGTATGAAATGCACTTCGCTGTACCCATGGCCGGTGCCATCATCAACCCCATCAACACCCGCCTCGACGCCGCCGGCCTCGCCGTCATCCTCAGCCACGCGGCGCCCAAGCTCTTGTTCGTCGATTACCAGTACATCCGTGTCGCCACCGACGCCCTTAAGAGGACCACCACGGCACTGCCGCTGCCGCTGCTGGTGGTCATTGACGATATCGACGAGCCGACGGGAGCGCGTGTTGGTGAGCTTGAGTACGAGCAGCTGGCGGCGACCCGGCTAAGCATCCACCGTTGGACGTCGTGGACGAGTGGGACGCCATCGCTCTCAACTACACCTCCGGCACGACCTCGGCGCCCAAGGGCGTCGTGTACAGCCACCGCGGCGCGTACCTGAGCGCGGTTGGGATCCTCCTCCAGTGGGGCGTGCACCACGAGCCGGTCTACCTCTGGTCGCTCCCCATGTTCCACTGCAACGGCTGGACCTTCTCGTGGGGCGTGGCCGCGCGCGGCGGCACCAACGTTTTCGTGCGCGCGCCAACGGCCGACGCCATGTACACCGCCATCGAGAAACACGGCGTGACCCACATGTGCTGTGCGCCCGTGCTCTTTAACGTCCTCCTGGAACCCTACCGAGAGCCGCTGCGTCGCACCGTCGAGGTGCACATCGGCGGCGCGCCGCCGCCGGCCCCGCTTCTCAAGAGGGTGGAGCGGCTTGGGTTCCGCGTCACGCATGGATACGGCATGACGGAGGCGACCGGCACGGCGTTGGTGTGCGAGTGGCGGTAGCGGTGGGACGTGCTGCCGGCGCCTGATCGCGCGGCCCTCAAGGCGCGGCAGGGCGTGAGCTCGCTCTCCCTCGCCGGCGTGGACGTAAAGGACCACAATACCATGGAGAGCGTGCCCCGCGACGGTAAAACCCTCGGCGAGATCGTGCTGCGCGGGAGCAGCGTGATGAAGGGGTACTACAAGAACCCGGAGGCCACGGAGGCGGCGTTCCGCGGCGGGTGGTTCCTGAAGTTGCAGCTTCAGTTAATCCTGCTGTTTTCGTTTAGGTTCAGAGAACACTTTCAGTGTTCATTTCCTGTCAAATAAGCAACGGCTCTGAGCATGGGATTCTGTCCATTGCCGAGTCAAATTTCAGTTAGGTAGTTAGCTGGTTAGCTCGCCGCTATGGCCGGATCATGGGATGGCATGATCACCACGATCATAGCGGCGTTAGTGGGCAAGTAGAGGACCGTGGGATGGCACGGTCGTAGCTCTCCGCTTTGCTCGCTCCGTTCTCGTTTTCTGTTAGGATACTGCTCTGTCAGTATATAAGGAATAAAGGGAAAACAGAAAAGCTGCAAGTTTGCACGCAGCACCAAAATTCAGTGTCCAACTCTCTCTGTTTGTGTTCATCTCGAGCTAGGTTTCAGGTTTGGCAACGACAAGTGGTATCAGAGCAACCAGGCGTTCGATCTGTTCTCTGGTGGCTGGTAGGAACCGGCCATGTCTCTGTCAGGATCTGAGACCGATGAAGATGGTCAGAAGAAGGGAGCCAAGGGCTCCGCTTCGGCCCAGCTCTCCTCCCCGCCGGTGGCCAGGCTCACGGCAGACGGGGTGACGGGCAGATCATCGAGCGCATCATCCGCGAGAGCGATGGCGGCGGGCACGTCCCGCCCCTGACGCGCACGAACTACGTCGAGTGGGCTCTGCTGATGAAGGTACAGCTGCAGGTTGCAGGCCTGTGGGATGTGGTGGTCGCCGGCACCGGCAATCACCACGACGACCGGCGCGCGCTCTCTGCCATCTTGCGCAGAGTGCCCCCGGAGCTCCTGCGTACACTCGCCGCCAAGGAGACGGCGAAAGACGCGTGGGACACGCTGAAGACCATGCGCCTGGGCGTCGAGCGCGTCCGGGAGGCGAAGGCGCAGACGCGCCGTGGCGAGTTCGAGCAACTCGCGTTCAAGCCCGGCGAGGGCGTCGAGGCGTTCGGGATGCGTCTCATGACCATCACCAACGATCTGGAGCTGTGGGCGACCCTGTCTCGGAGTACAAGCAGGTGACGAAGCTGCTGCGCGTCGTACCCCGCATGTACAAGCAGATGGCGGCGTCGATCGAGTCCCTGCTCGACCTGAAGACCATGCCGCTCGAGGAACTCATCGGGCGCCTCGTCGTCGTCGAGGAACGGGAGGAGGTGGAGGAACCTGCTCCAAGCAGCGGGCGCTTGCTCCTTACAGAGGAGGAGTGGGCCGAGCGCCAGCGCCAACGCGATCGAGATCGCAGCGGCGGCAAAACCTCGGGCGAGAAGAAGGGCAACTCGCGCGGGAAGAAGAAACCCCAGAACGGGGACAAGGCGCCGTCCGGCGGCGGCGGCAGCAGTGGATCCGGCGAGCGCAAGAAGGGCGCCTGCCACTACTGCGGCATCGACGGGCACTTCGCAAAGGAGTGTCGCAAGGCCAAGCGCGACAGGGAGAAGCTGCAGAGCCTGAACCTGTCGGAGATCGAGCCTGAAGAGGAGGACGCAAAGCCGGCGCTGATGCTGGCGTCCATCGTGATCGAGCCCATGCCCCTACAGACCGTCGACCACACGGGGGTGCAGACGGTGTTTCTCAATGAGGAACACGTGTCCCAACGCCGACGGACGATGAGCGCTGGTACCTCGACTCCGGCGCAAGCAACCACATGACAGGTTCAGAGAAGCTGACGACATCGATCGCTCCGTGCGAGGTGTTGTCGCTTCGGCGACGGCTCACGCGTCGAGATCACGGCAAGGCATGGTCATGTTCACCTGCAAGAACGGCGAGCACCGCGTGCTGAGCGACGTGTACCTGATACCGCGCCTCCACACCAACATCATCAGTCTCGGTCAGCTGGACGAGATCGAGTACAAGACGGTGATCGAGGACGGCGCGATGTGCGTCTATGACCAGCGCCGTCAGCTCCTTGCGAGAGCACCGCGGATGCGCAACCGCCTCTACTCCGTCTCTCTGCAGAAGGCGGAGCCCGTCTGCATGCTGGCAAGGCGGGGGACGTGGCGTGGAAGTGGCATGCCCGCTATGGCATCTCCTTTCGTGCACTGTACGAGCTCGGCGCCAAGAACATGGTGGAGGGCATGCCGGCCATCGAGCGCGTGGAGCAGTTCTGCGAGGGCTGCGTATCGGCAAGCAGCACCGCTCTCCGTTCCCGCACGCAACGACGTACCGCGCGTAGCGGGGACTGGAGTTGCTGCACGGAGACCTCTGCGGCCCCATCTCTCCGGCGACACTCGGCGGTAACAAATATTTTCTATTGATCGTTGATGATCATAGCAGGTATATGTGGGTCGAGACGATCCGCGCGAAGGATGATGCACTCCGTTCATCAAGCGGATCAAGGCACTCGCCGAGAATGACAGTGGCCTGCGTGTGGGCGCGCTCCGGACAGATCGTGGCGGCGAATTCAACTCCAACGAGTTCGCGGCTTTCTGCGACGAGCACGGCATCAAGCACTTCACCACTGCCCCGTACTCGCCGCAGCAAAACGGGGTGGTGGAGAGGAGGAACCAGACGGTCGTCGAGATGTCTCGCAACTTGCTCAAGAGCATGGGCATGCCAGCCGTGTTCTGGGGTGAGGCCGTGCGCACTGCTGTGCACATCCTCAACCGCGCGCCCACAAGGAGTCTCCAAGGGCGCACGCCGTACGAAGCATGGAAGAAACGCAAGCCGAACGTGTCGTACCTACGCACATTCGGGTGTGTTGCCCACGTGAAGAACGTCGGGCCAGGCGTCACCAAGCTGTCAGATCGGTCGACACCGATGGTGTTCATCGGATACGAGGAGGGCTCCAAAGCCTATCGTGTCTACGACCCAGCCGCTCGCAAGCTGCGCGTCACGCGCGATGTCATCTTCCAGGAAGATCGGCCGTGGGCGTGGCACACAGAAGCTGCGTCGACATGCAGGAGCAGTTCACCGTCGTACGACATCGAGCCAGCTGCGGATCAGGGGGGTGCCGCATCAAAGGAGGCGTCCACGCCGTGCACGCCCTCGTCGTGCACTGACAGCGGGGTGACCACGCCGTGCGCGACCACGACGCGCTCTGTGCATGCCGATGGCGAGTCTGCCGTGGTCTCACCGGCTGAGCCCGCGCCACCGCCACCACCTGTACATCAGGTTGAGACCCGTGCAAGCCATGGGATCGTGAAGCCAAACCCCAAGTACGCCGGCGACGAGTGGGAAACCAGCGGGTTGTGCCTTGTCGCAGCCGAGGAACCGGCGTCGGTCGAGCATGCTCTGGAGGACAAGGCGTGGCGTGGAGCAATGCAGGAGGAGATGACTCCATCCTCGACAACAAACTTGGGAGCTAACCTCGCTGCCTGCAGGTCATCGAGCAATTGGGCTCAAATGGGTGTTTAAGGTGAAAAAGGACCCAGCGGCAAGATCATCAAGCACAAAGCGCGGCTAGTGGCAAAGGCTACGCGCAGCGCCAGGGGATCGATTTCGATGAAGTCTTTGCCCCTGTTGCGCGCATGGAGACGGTGCGTCTGCTGCTGGCCGTGGCTGCCCAATCTGGGTGGCAGGTGCATCACATGGATGTAAAATCCGCCTTCCTCAACGGCGACCTGTAGAGGAGGTGTACGTGCAGCAGCCACCCGGGTTCATCGACGACAAGCACGGTGGGCAAGTCCTGCGACTCCGCAAGGCGCTGTACGGGCTGCGACAAGCTCCACGAGCGTGGAACGCCAAACTTGACGACTCGCTGCAGTCGTTGGGTTTCGAGCGCTGCCCCCAGGAGCATGCACTGTACAGGCGCGGCAACGACGACTCCTTCCTCCTCGTTGGCGTGTACGTGGACGACCTGGTGATCACCGGGACGGACATCAACGCCATCTCCGCATTCAAGCAACAGATGCACCAACTCTTCAAGATGAGTGACCTTGGTCTCCTAAGTTACTACTTGGGAATTGAGGTGGAGCAGAAGAAGGGGGTGATCACCCTCTGTCAGGCAAGCTATGCGGAGAAGATTGTGGAGGCAGCGGGCATGTCAGGCTGCAACCCATGCCACACGCCGATGGAGACACGCCTGAAGATCGGCAAGAACAATGGTGGTGATCCTGCCGATGCCACCAAGTACCGCAGCATCATTGGCAGCCTACGCTACTTGGTAAACTCACGGCCTGACATAGCTTATGCCGTAGGTTTTGCTAGTAGGTTCATGGAGGCTCCTGGTGTGCATCATTGGGCATTAGTCAAGCAGATCCTCAGATACGTCAGAGGGACGATTGGCTACGGGTGCAGCTACTCTGCAGGCGCATCAAGTCTGAAGCTTGTGGGGTACAGCGACAGTGACTATGCTGGGGACATCGACGATCGGAAAAGCACTTCAGGTGTCGTCTTCTTCCTCGGGCAGAACGTGTCACTTGGTCGTCACAGAAGCAAAAGATCATTGCCCAGTCATCGTGTGAAGCCGAGTACATCGCTGCTGCAACGGCAGCCAGTCAGGCTGTCTGGCTAAGCAGGCTGACAGCGGAGGTGTTCAGAAAGGAGCCTGACAAGGTGCGGCTATGTGTCGACAACAAGTCAGCAATAGCCCTGTGCAAGAACCCTGTGTTTCATGACCGCAGCAAGCACATCGACACTCGCTATCACTACATACGCGAGTGTGTGGAGGAAGGGAAGATCGAAGTGGCTCATGTGGGCACAAATGATCAGATGGGCGACATTCTCACCAAGGCGCTGGGACGCACCAAGTTCGTCGAGATGCGTCAACGTCTCGGCATCATCGAGGTAAAACCACCGCATCAGGATTAGGGGGTGAATTGAAGTTGCAGCTTCAGTTAATCCTGCTGTTTTCGTTTAGGTTCAGAGAACACTTTCAGTGTTCATTTCCTGTCAAATAAGCAACGGCTCTGAGCATGGGATTCTGTCCATTGCCGAGTCAAATTTCAGTTAGGTAGTTAGCTGGTTAGCTCGCCGCTATGGCCGGATCATGGGATGGCATGATCACCACGATCATAGCGGCGTTAGTGGGCAAGTAGAGGACCGTGGGATGGCACGGTCGTAGCTCTCCGCTTTGCTCGCTCCGTTCTCGTTTTCTGTTAGGATACTGCTCTGTCAGTATATAAGGAATAAAGGGAAAAACAGAAAAGCTGCAAGTTTGCACGCAGCACCAAAATTCAGTGTCCAACTCTCTCTGTTTGTGTTCATCTCGAGCTAGGTTTCAGGTTTGGCAACGACAGTTCCTGACCGGCGATGTCGGGGTGGTGCACCCACACGGGTACGTGGAGATCAAGGACCGCTCAAAGGACGTGATCATCTCTGGCGGCGAGAATATCAGCAGCGTCGACGTGGAGGCGGTGCTGTACGGCCACCCGGCGGTGCTGGAGGCGGCGGTGGTCGCCATGCCGCACCCGCACTGGGGCGAGACGCCGTGCGCGTTTGTCGCGCTGAAGAAGGGCGCCGGACCTTCTGCCGGAGCAACATGGCGCACTTCATGGTGCCCAACAAGGTAGTGTTCGTCAACGACTTGCCAAAGAACGCGACGGGAAAGGTGCAGAAGCTCGCACTGCGCGACAGGGCCCGGCACGCTGCACTCACTGCCGTGCCCAAGCTCTGAATTTACATTACATTCTTACCAATTGTCTTTCTTTTCCCCGGCCCTATGATGTGTCTTATTCTGTTTAGGGGCCTTTCCTTTGTCCAACGACATTTATATGCAAGCATTTATCTTGAACCGTACGAAAAACTTAATTAATCCTCACCAACATTTTTGTTAACAACTATGTTGATTTGGACAACACTTATTTTCTCAACTTCCTAGATGTATTTTTTCTATTAAAACATAATCCATGGTGATGCAACATTATACCCTATTTACGTATCAAATGCCGCCACAACTTGCAAACACTAGCGAATGCAATTAACAAACATGATCATCAACTAACCCGCTACCTGGCCCTTCGTCACACTTCCTTCGCCGTGTCGCGAAAAAAAAAAGTTGAAAACCGCCTACTACATACCATGATCATCGTGCCTCCAAAATTTTCTCCTCCAGAAGAAAAACTCAAAAGCAGGTCACAACCGTATGGGTGCTTGTGTAAAAAAAAAAAAAAACCGTATGGGTGCCGCAATCCTCACTTCCAAAAATTATCGTGCCTCCAAAACTAAAAACAAAACGGAAGTCATCCTCGAGCCTCCGTTTCCGTGGCGTCAAGGTGATAATTGTTTTATTTGAAAAGGAGGATTAAAACTGCCAGCCTCTGCAAGGCAAGGGTTGTTACCTCACCCGTCGTTTTCGCGGGCAAGATGCTTCGACACAGGCTGGGGCACAGGAAAATACCGCCCAAGCTGCCATAGATCATTTGTGCAGCCACTATAACATCGCTAGTATCCGGGACTACAACTACAACGCCCTTTGTACGTAATTATATAGCTTAACTGTGGTTTTCTACACACAATTATTTTCAAAGTTGAAAATCGTCCTAATGCTATAATCTCTCGTGGGAAAGACTAACATGCATGTTCAGGTCTGTTGGATGCTTTTTGTAATTTCTTCGTTTAGCGTTGATTGTTTTCTTACAATGCATTTTTTCCCATTGTATAGCTTGTGGTAGTTCTCCACACATGCTAGGGCATCTTTATAATACACCTTAGAGTTCAGAATAGTGGGAGTACTTATATCTACGGTAAACCAATTTCAGAATATTTATTTCCTGACAAGGACTACTTGTATAAATACAACCGTGAACCCAATAAAGAACACAACATGTACTATTTTTCATTGCCTGCCTAGTTTACTTCGCACCTTCATATATTATAGAACCAATAGAGAACGAATTATGCACTCATATATTCGGTTATATCTGTAAAGCTGGAAATCAAAGGCCAGGTTATTGGAAGTCGACAAAATCAATATATTTTCAGGAAAACTATGAGAAAACTAGTCCACACAGTGAAAATATGAAGTTATCGGGCCAAAAATTCTATCATACTTTACGCAAATAACAGTGTACCCCAACCAAGCTATTCGTCTACTCACTGATTATAAGCTAGTAGTAATGTATTATGGAGTAAGAAAAAACATGATAATTAGTACTCCCTCCGTCCCAAAATAACTGTCTTAGATTTGTCAAAAAGTAGATGTATCTAGACATGAAACAAGTATAGATACATTCACTTTTGTACAACTTTGAGACACTTATTTTGGGACGGAGGGAGTACAACAAAGTATTAAGTTTAATACGTTCTAGCTACCTGTTGTTGCTTGGATTGCTTACATGCTGCTCACAAATAATAACATCATTACTTTACATGGAATAATAGCCAACATAACTTTGATCGATCTTATTCGGTGCCACGATGCCTCATTTTTCGAGGGTGATACAATTCTTGTTAGCCACACCACAAGTCAAGTATGCAATCAGCGTGCTTGGTTTAGCACTCAGTATTTAGTCGTTTTGTTTCCGATGCTACTTTGAATGGTTGGTCTCTTTGAATGTTCGCCGGGGGATATATAACTTATCTCCCGTGAGTTCCTTTTGTTCCGAGTTTGATACGTCCATTTTGTATCACTATTTTATAACATGATTGTTATTTTCTCCTATTTTGCATGTTTCACAATTAAGAGGGGAAAACTAAGAGTCTGAAAACAAGAGAAAAAAAAGAAAAGAAAGCCAATTTTCAAACTGTGATTGCCAAAGTGAACATCTCTAAGAATAATATGAAATTTCAATCATGATAAGAGAATATTAAACACTGTCAGAAAACTAGAAAACTCTACAGTGATAACATTGGATTATGTCCAAACGGCCAATAATCTGACAGATCTTTTACAAAAGGTTTATTAAGAAATTTGATAGACAATGCATCGATGGAGATGGTTTGAGACACGACTTGAGTTGCGAGGGGGTAACACGACCAATGTGATCGTAGATAATGTGAATTAGGACCTGGCGAACAAACCGTAACAGCTGGTTGAGAGATCATAAAACCCACTCTACTGCAGATGTAATTCTCTCAGAGAATATGGTTATGCAGGTTGACTATATCTTAATCTGTACTGTTGGGATCTTGATGACCAAAAATGCTGTCCCACAGGGCGATTTCGAAAGAGCACACTTATGCGAGTATTGGCATGACGTTGTGGTGTGTTTGCAAGTCTTGTTTGGCGTGTGATGCATATAACTGTCTCAACGAATATTATAAATATGCTTGATAAGTTGTTGAGATGAATTGATAAGAAAACTAGATTTCAAAGTGGGTGTATTTAGACTATTTGGGATTCAAGCGATAATTTTTTTTTTTGCCAACACCGTAGTTGTTTATATTTTGTATGTTATCCATATGCATAACTATGTAATGTATCCGCATGGAGATGGTTCTGTGGGTACTTTCATCCAGGATGCCCCGATATACAACAATCAACTACAAGATGCATAGAGATGAGATATTTTGTTTTTTGGCCGTTGCTCATCATTATCGATCTTATGTGACCATGAGTAATAATAATATACTACGTTTGCCATTTTTTAAATAAAAATGCATGTGTGCATCTATTGGTGCAGTTGTCAGGGTATTGCTCCTCCTCAAAGAAAGAGGCTATTCGTTAGGGAAATCGACTTGACGTGCTGAATTTTTGAGGTAATCATTGTCAAGCATCTTCTCGAATTACTCATTATTTTTCAGTTGACTCTAAGCAACTGAGGACACATGATTAAAAAAAGAAAAATATATAAGAAAAACAAGCAGTAATAATCACTTAACACAAGGTCGACTGCGTCTGCATCAAGCCTCTGCGTAGAGGTGATCTAGAAGTTTGGGCTCCACGAGGACCTCGAGAGGAAACTTGCGTGCCACGGTCAGTCCGAAGATCTCCTCCATGCTAATCTCCTGCTTGGTGATGCCGTCGGGGAGCCTCCAGGCAAAGCCGTGCAGCAAGTTGGCCAGGCTCACCTGGATCATCTTGAGTCCCAAACTATACCCGGGGCACATCCTGCGTCCCGCCCCGAAGGGCAGCAGTTCGTAGTCGTGCCCCTTGACATCGAGCTTGCTGCCGAGGAACCGCTCCGGCATGAACTCCTCAGGCGCATCCCACAGCTCCCGGTCACGACCGATGGCCCACACGCTGACGAGCACGCGTGTGCCGGCCGGGATGTCGTAGCCGGCGACGGACGTGTCCTCGCGGGACAAGCGTGGGGCTAGCATCGGCGTTACTGGGTGTAGCCGCATGGTCTCCTTGATGATGGCGTCCACGTAGGGGAGGTTCGGGATGTCCTTTTCGGTGACCCAGCGGGCTGGGCCTACGACGCGGTCCAGCTCCTCGGTGGCCTTGGCGAACACCTCGGGCTTCTTCAGGAGCTCCGACAGGGCCCACTCCAAAGTCACAGCGGAACTCTCTGTGCCGCCGGCGATCAGATCCTGTATAGGTCATACATATATGTGCGTGTGTGTGTGTCAGCCCGACCGTGATGTGTTAGAACAATAACTACAAATAAGTCACCTGCGTGAAAGCCTTGACGCAGTCCCTGTCGAATTTGACCTCCAGATTGGGGTCATTGGCAAACTGTAGCAGCACGTCGACCATGTCCTTGCTCTCCCGCTGCTCGTTGTGCTTGTCGAGGACGTGCTCCATGAACCGGTCGAACATCTTGCCTAGCTTCTTCATCCTCTTAATGTGCCCCTGCAGGTCTAAGCAGTCGAGCCATGGGATGGAGTCCCCGATGTCCAGCACGCCGTTGAGCAGGAACAGCTCGTCGAGCATCCACTTGAACTCCTCGGGCGTCGTGATCACCGACCCGTCCCGGTCCCTCACCTCCTTCTCCAGGTACTTGTTGCCCATCACCATGCGCGTGATCACGTTGAGGCTCGCCGTGGACAGGTAGTCCTTGAGCGGCACCACGCGGCCGGACCCGGAGGCATGGTGCAGGTGGCGGAGGAGGGCGAGCCCCTCCTCCCTGCGGATGTACTCGTACGAGTCGAGCCGCATGGCGCTGAAGAGCTCGGTGACGCACATCTTGCGGGCCTGGCGCCAGTAGGCGCCGTAGGGTGTCCACAGGATGTCCCTGTAGTTGTAGGCCGTGTACTTGCCGGCGGCGGTCTTGGGCCGGTCGACGAACGCCAGGTCGTGGGTCTTGAGGAAGAACTTGGCCATCTCGACAGAGGAGCCAACGACGACGGGGAAGGAGCCGAATCGGAGCTGAGTGAGCGGGCCGTACTGCTTGGAGAGCGCGTGGATGGAGCGGTGCGGCAGCGTGCCGATGAGGTTGAGGTTGCCGATGATGGGCCACGCCATGGGGCCCGGCGGGAGGTTGTAGCGCTTGCGGCGGTGGCGAGCCTTGAGGAAGAGCACCGTGGCGAGCACGACGAGCAGGAAGGACGACCACTGCCACTGAGGAAGCTCCATTGATGATGGCTTGTTGAGGGAGGCATCCATCAGGGCCGGCTATTTATTACAGTATATGGAGAAGGGCCGCGTGGTGGTTCTCAAGGACTACCTGTCCACGGCGTACGTATGCGCTGCCTCGTACCTGGATTAAACTACACACAAAACACAATGCTCAATCAGACTAGCCTAACTCCGATTCCAGGCCCCGGCAATGAGAGTGGCATACCACGTGACAAATAAACAATTATGTGATATTTAAACATGATTTATTAACCTTGAGCCTCATGCAACACACGGATTTGTGGCCGCCACCAAGGACGCCGGCAAGGGTCCAGAGCTGGCCGGCTCTGTATTCCTCGTAACCGTTTCTACGGCAACGAGTTGCTCATGCGAGACTACTTCACCGAGAACCCGACGTATCCGGCTCACATATTCCGGAGAAGGTACCGAATGCGCCGTTCTCTTTTTGTGAAGATTGTTCAAGCTTGTGAGGAAAATTGCCGTTATTTTACCCGCCGACGGAATGCTGCGGGTTTGCTAGGATTTAGTGCGTATCAAAAGATCTCGGCCGCAATGAGAGTGATTGCATATGGCATTCCAGCTGACTACGCCGACGAGTATCTTCGCATTGGTGAGGATACTACGATCGAGTCGGTTCGAAGATTTGCCAAAGTGATCATTCGGGTTTTCGGCAAAGTCTATTTTCGAGCACCAAACGAAGAAGATACGGTGAGGTTGATGGCGGCAAATGAGAAGCGAGGTTGGCCGGGCATGCTAGGTAGCATAGATTGTATGCATTGGACTTGGAAAAATTGTCCCAAGGCTTGGCACGGGCAGTACTGTGGAAAGGGAGGTGACGCAACAATTGTGCTAGAGGCCGTTGCATCCGAGGATTTATGGATTTGGCATTGCTTCTTCGGTTTGCTGGGCACGCTCAATGACATCAACATTTTACAGAGGTCCCATCTACTTCGTAGGCTAGCAGAAGGTGATGCTCCGGCTTGCAACTACACTGTTAATGGACATGATTACACAAAGGGCTACTATCTTGCGGACAGCCGCATCAGGCGAGGAGGAATGAATCGCCGGGGTAGGAATGGAGAGGACTGCGAGGCGCGTCGTTCGCGCCACAGCACGGCGGCGGAGGTGGCCGGACGTCGCCGGATTAAAGGGGCGACGGCGGCGGCGACCAGAGGCGCGGGAGCGAGAGTGAGAGGAGAGAGGAGCAGAGGGAGAGAGTTGTGCACGCATTTTTGCATTGAAGTTCTTGACTTTTCGTATTTTGCAAATAGGTCCATCTCCTCGAGAAGTCCTGGGACTGCGGGGCAAGGTTTGGATTTTCGAGGGTTTTTTTTTGTAAATGTGCCGCAAAGGTGCCGCGCAGACCGTCCGATCGTCGGACGACGGCGCGGATCGAGTCACTGCAGAACACTGTAGCAATGAACATGACTTATATACATGAAGAAAACACTAGATCAAGACCCACTGAAAATACAGTTTATAGAACCCAGCAGATCAAGACCAGCTTAAGATGTAATATAAGTGGAACGTCCCATACTGGTGGTGCACGTATTTAAACTAAACGTATGTGATATTTAAACTAAAAAGGAGACAGTCTCACGGATGGCTGAATTTAAAGTAAACGTATGTGATATTTCCATAACACACACGACTGACTTGAGTTAAAACATGAGCGAATATGAGCAAACACACACGTACGGCTGTATTCGTGAAACTCTGCGTGACCATCGATAGCACATGATTTAACTGAACTTGTCGTGTGCGATGTTGGACATATGGAACATGATTTATTAACCTTGAGCCTCATGCAACACGCCAAAAAGAGAAGGACGCCGGCGAGAAAAGAAAGAAAGAAAGAAAGAAATCCGCCAGCCCAAGAGAAAAATCAATCACGTAATCAATGAATGCTAATCCCGGGAGATAGCTGTCGCGCCTTGTGCGGAAACGAACCGGAAGGAGCCGACGTGGCCTCGCCTGCCGCGTGTTCCTCTTGTTCGCTACTCCGGAGCCACACGCAGGTGGACCGCGAGCTGGCAGGTTCATTTTTAGTACATCGGAACACTTGTTGGAGTCGTTCAGCCCGCGAACGTTCCAACTACTCCCTCTGTTCCCAAATTAGATGACTTACTTTTGAACAAATAGTTGAATTTCGGCGCGGCGGCACGCCGCGCCCTTTGTGATAATTTTAGGGAGAGTGCAATAAAAAAGAGAAGAACGATACCTACATGGATAGATGTGAGAAGTAGCCGTAAGTTGTCTGATTTATAGAATGAAATCCTGTAGGACATGATATTCCAATTGTATAAGTTTCTTATTCCTATGTCTGATTTATCGAATGAAATCCTATAGGACATGATATTCCAATTGTATAAGTTTCTTATTCCTATGCATTTCCTATCCTATGAATACAGTGAGCAAGAAAAGCAAAAATGAAGTACCAACATCAAAGACGTTTAGATAAAATAGTAACATAGTAAAGCATCAAGTGAAAGTAATTAAGAATTAGGAGATCAGGGGACACGTTACACCTACTGCGTTGAATAATAACATTTGTAAATACATTTGGATCAGAGTTATATTCATTATACATGTGACAGGTAAAATTCATTTAGGGGATCTGCTTGACAACAGCTACAGACCCTGGGACACATGCTAGGGCATGAGCACTTACGGTGAACTCAAATTCGTCAGGGTCAGTGCATCCCTCGAGGTTACAGCAAACATAAAAGATGACTTCACCTGAACTGGTTCGAACCAGGCATGGACCATTACCTTGTCCAGTGGCCTGAACATAGCAAAACAACATGTATGTCTATATCCATAAGAGGTGCGAGCATTGAACAAATCAATTCAAAAAAATCAAAACAGAAAAGAGCATTGGGCAGAACTTCATGTCTTATGGTGACTTTGTCATTATACGCCAAATAACAATGTTCTTCTGTTATACACTTTGAAATCTAAATGTCTGGATATCCAAGCTCCATAAACAGTGGCGTGCTAAGAGCCAGCCGATCAAGATGATACAATGGTGGAATAGATTCAAAATGTAGACAATTTGTTTACCTTTTTTGCATGCATAGAAATAAGAAAGACGCCTTAGTTGCAGCAACAATTAAACACCAGTTTGCGTCACCACACAAATTAGAAACTCCATTAACTAATAAGTATACGGAGATAAACCTGCTAACTTACAACATGCATAAAATCCCCATCGTACCAATTAAGAGTGATAACAATCGGTCTATGCAGGAAATTAAGAAGAAACGAACAACAGTAGGGAAAACACACATGGGTTGCTGATCTATGGCCTGCAAAAATAAGTACTGGAGCTGGTTAGATGTGAGTTTTTTTCGTGTGGAAAATACTTAATATAAAACAGGGCAGGTTTAGATGTAAAGTTCAGAATATTTCATGGAAAACACAGTATGCTTAATTACTTCCATGGAAAAAATTACAGGTAGAATTAGCATGGTACTTCCATGAAACAGGGCATAGAGCTGTGTTCTACATGTGGTCACATCATCATGATATTTTGGTGTTTGTTTGCAAGTGCATAAACATGATGATTACTACTGGTGTACATGATAACTGTCCATACTAATTCAAATCTGATGGTGACATGGTGTACAACATATGTGAACATCTGGATGTTATTCTGCAAACTTTTTTCTCTTAGCATGATAACTAATGGAACTACTGGAGCTGCTTAGATGTGATTCTTTCTGTGAGTTTCTAAATATAAAATGGGACATAGCAATTTAATGGAGCAAAATTGATGGATGTTAAAGTAGGGGAACACCCTTTGCATGTTAATTTTAATATTGGAGTGTTGACATGCAGGTAGTTTACATCGGGTTTGGAAAACATGTGGAAATAGAAATCTATTTTACATCTGGTCATCCATGTCGAAGACGCTGAACATGACAAAACAGGGTTTATTTCTAATAAATTGACATCAAGTACCCAATTAGCACAAAAATTGTATTCACATGCATCCATATTTACATCTATTAGAACAAAAAATGGCTTAGTGAGGTGATGTGGCGATGTGGCTAGGGGCGACGATGGGGAGCGCCAGTGAAAAGAGGATAGAGATGTGAAAGGAAGGGGATGGAGAGCAAAACCAGCTCCGCTGCGCGCGCGTCACCGCCTCGTCCTCGTCGATGTGGCGCCCTTGTTGAAGCCGAAGCACATGTGGAGGCCCCTCCTGCCGTTCCCATCGCAACCCTCCTCGTGGATCGCCGGCCACGCCCTTGGTGTGAAATTTTGTTGTCGGGTTGTTTTAACAGATCATGTTAAAATGAAATCTTTGCAAAGAAGTCTTGGTACAATCAAATTCAACCAAAGTTTATCAATAAAACTAAACTGGATAAATAAATACAAAATGTGGCTGCATGTTTCATTTATTAGAGAGAAAAATATGGCAGGAGAGCAATTTCATGATGCCAACAGAGCACTTATAGCAGAAGAAGTCACACTGAAGAATTGTTGCAAGAATATTAGCCATTGCAGGGAAGGATGGACTGAGATCCTACACACTCAACTATAAATTTATATTATTACACACATCAATTCTTAAATAGTAAAAGCAAAAGTAATTAAGAACATAAAATGTTTGCACTTTTTATATTCAGTAAGAGCTTAAAACTGTATATAGTGGCTTATCACATCACTAACCATCATAGATTTAGGCGATGCAGATTCAAATCTAGGCCAAGGTTCGTGAAAAATAATTGTGGTCCATTCAAACGTCTACAAAGTTATTATCTGGCTCCATCACTTATGAGGATGGACGGGAGCAACACCTCTAAAGGGAAGGAAATTACATAACATTAATAGCTCGATTACAAAGCCTGCATCTTTATTTTCTCTCACCAGCAAAGAAGAAAAACAATAGCAAAGAAGAAGACAACACATAACTGCATGATGGACAAACACTATTTCCATTTTATTCTCACCATTCCTGCAGGAAACCTCATGCCAAATCCGTTCAAGCAACACCAAACTGAACAATATAATGCACGACTCATGTATAATGCAAAGAGCTCCTTGGCAGGGCTTATCCACATGCATGATAAGACCAGAAATTACATTCAGGTGCACCTGCAATGACATAAACAGTAGTATTAGAAACATACACATGGTTGGATTTGAATCATGTCTCTATCCGATACATTTTGGAAGGAAAGAATGAAACATAATACTTAATCTGGCTTTCTAGAAACTGTAAACCAAAGGATATAGGCATGCAATCAGTAGTAACATTTAGTATTTGTTGAACAATAGAGGGAGAGGAGTCCATAAAAAAACAAAGAAACCATAGCTAATGATATTCAGATTCTTATATGCTTGTTAAACTTGAAGTGATATCCAACTTGATAATATATTTTAGCATAGCTGAACCAAGTTCCCCGGAGCAATACAAAGATATAGTAAGCACTGTTAACTTGTTTTGCAGCTAAGCAAATAGATTGAAGAAATAATTACACAAAAGACACAAAAATATAGACTACTCGCTTCTTTGGCCTAACAGTAACTCATTTCGTTGAGCTAGCAGCATTTATACAACAAATGTAAATGCTCTACTGTGAACCTTTTAGAGGACAAAATGCACATATCTAAATGGTCATATAGATCTCGCACTGGCCGACATTCTCGCAGACATAAGAAATGACAACCAATTGAGCTGCACAATAGAAATGAAGATCTAAAAAAGAGCTAGAACCGAAGTTATTCAGAAGGCATAGGTGAAAGCGGGTTCAAAAAATAATCATTATACGATGTAATACTTGGATCGAATCCCTGAAGACAGCATATATAAATCAAATATGAAAACATTGACATAATTGTACCACGTGAAGAAGATGGGGAAGAGGTCCAGGAGGTCGGCAAGCTCACCAGGAGCACAAGGAGCTGGTCGGGAAGGGCTGGGGCGGGCGGGCGGCGACGAATCGGGCGGCAGCGGGCTCGGCCAGAGTTGGGGAAGACGTACTCGATGCAGTCGATTTCGTGTTTGTCCTGCGGCCTCGTCTTCGTGGCCGTCGTGGAGAGCCGCTGCAGCTCCTCCCTCAGACGTCATCTCCAGCACGGCTCCACCGCAGAGGATGAAGAAGGCGAGGAGGAGGAGAAGGAGGCTGGAAGGCGAGGGAGAGCATAGCGGAGCGGCGCTGTCACCGAACCCTAACCCTCGGGTTTGGGTTGCGCACAGCCGCATCAGGCGAGGAGGAATGAATCGCCGGGGTAGGAATGGAGAGGACTGCGAGGCGCGTCGTTCGCACCACAGCACGGCGGCGGAGGTGGCCGGACGTCGCCGGATTAAAGGGGCGACGGCGGCAGCGACCAGAGGAGCGGGAGCGAGAGTGAGAGGAGAGAGGAGCAGAGGGAGAGAGTAGCCCACCTCGCCTTGCTCGTCGGTCGCCACCACATGGAAGGACAGCGGGCAAGCCGCCAGCAGAATGACGGGGCGCCATCACAGAGAAGGGTTATGACGTCGTCCACCACAGCGGGCGTGGTGGCGCTCCTGGGACCTACCCACGGGGAGGAACACGGGAAGAGAGTGGTGCCCTGCGCCGCACCCGCGCGGGTGACTCGAGAAGCTGCGATCAGACAGCGGCATCCCGCACGTTGGCGAGCCCGGGGCGGTGGGGGACGTTGCCGGGCGGCGCACCGCTGCTGCCACCACCACCGCCACTGAACAGCGGGTGTGGGGTTGGGTACGGGTGCGGCCAGCGATGGAGGCGCTCCGCCTCGATGACGGAGTACTAAGCCGTCAGATTCAACCTGTAATTTGAACAAAATCGGGTATAGGTACCATATGTGACAGATATGTTAACTGACAGAAGTTTATGTTACATGTACATGGATGACGTCAGAGACGTCAGGTGATCTCTCTTCGTCAACGAGTGAAGGCCTACGACTAGTAAAAATCAAACCATACTAGTCCCTCTCCTTGGACTAGTAAAACGTACTGTATAAGTTGCCAAATGGTTCGATTTATTAAACAAAAGCAACCTGAAGCAAGAGTCTGTACGCAAATGGTTCGATTTATTTCAGCAGCTAAAATATCCATCGTAGTTCACAAACAAAATACACACCGTCGGTGAAAGCAGTAAGGCGTAAAGTCGTAGCGCGATCAGAGTCTTACACCACACAAGCAAGCGTCTTCTTATTAGAAAGCCAGAAACGAAATCAGCAGGACAAGACCATGGAATACATGCAGCAACGGTCTCGTGATCGTGACCTGCATAGCAAGCAAAAGATGTTACTGTTAACATCTTGGGAGTGACGCAAATAGTAGCGATTGGTTATTCATAGTGACTCACCTGGTAAAAATCCAGTGATCCGCAGCGGGATCAATCTCGGAGGGAATAACTACATTCCTGGCGAGCGAGTTCACCACAGTGGCTCAGCAACGTGAGGAAGTCACAGGTGATTTCGCCGAAGCCTAGATACTGGAGGGGCAAGAGCAACTCAACGCCAGCTGGGACCTCCGCCATGCTGCTGAGGTTGTTTAGTGATAATTTTTCCAGAGACGCCATGGCACCTGGCTTTATCTCTAGCTCCCTCAGAATAGGCATATCCATCAAATAGAGAATCTTCATTTTGGGGAACCACCTTGTGAGAAATACTAGCTTCTCTCTGGAGTATGCTCTAGTGAACTCTAGAACAGTCCGATTTGCCAACTGAGAGAGGGATGGCAGTGGGTCTTCTCTCAGCTGGCACCAAAATAGACGCAGGTCATGCAAGTTATGCTCCACAGATTGGAGCAAAGGAGACTCTCCCAACAATGTCTCTTCTACTAATCTTCCCCTCAATCGTAGCTTTTGCAGGTTAGGTGGGAGGGCGCTCAACACGAGAACCTCGTTGTCGTCACTTGCACCCATTCTCATTCACACAGCAAACACTCCCTCGCTCTTCATGCAATCTTGTCTGAAGTTCCAAATTGCAGCAGCGCTCACGTAATGTGAAAAATCTGTGCTACAATATTTTGGCCTTTCTCACTCCCATGGATTGATAGATGATCCTCCTTAAGTCCAAATGGATTGAAGTTCCAAATGGTCTCAGATTGTATAAACACAAAATGGACTGAGTAGGTTGTCAGGTTTGCAGTAGCAATTAAATAAATCAATAGAAAATCGGTGCTACTCTTATCTCTAAAATAATATTTCGGTGGTAAAACAGGAAGGACACTTTGTTACTCTATAAGGTGTTTAAGTGTACACCTAACATGAGAAACTCTAAGACATGTGTCTTCTACACGTCCATAGTAGCACATAAAAGTTGGTGCTATAATTTGCTCTATCAAAAGGTATAAGAGCAGAACATGCCATATAAACAACTGACTCTACTAAATAAATTGTAGCAATAAATATTTGGTCAGACATCTATGACTTGGTAGTCGGCCTTGTCTCGGATCAGATAAATCGGGTCAAACCTGCATATATCAGAAAAACAAGCATAGTCAAAAGGAGTAACTGTGCCGAGACCTGCCACAAAGAAAATAAAAGAGAAATACATTATATTGCAAGACCCAAATAATGTATGCCTACTTTGACATTGCAATTGCTGACATACTATTATATAGCTATTTTCATGGCATTCAAGCGTATGAATGATTATGTGTCGTTATCGATCATGAACATATCAGAACAAGTCTGCAAATACAATGAATATATATAGGTCATTTTAGGGGATATTCACCTGGCCATTAATGTAGTGACTATTTTGTCAGTTAGTCACTCCAAGGATGATTAACATAAATACGTAACCATCTATACAATCACCTTATAGCCACAGATAGCAAAAATAACATGACCATGAAACGGGAGAAACAAGTAAAACTATTCCGGGATGATCACCTTTAACAAGAGATACTACAGTTCCAAGTATGATAGAGCTTGTGCTCACAGAACCAAGGAGATACACGAGTTGCCATGTCGGTGAGATCCTGCATTTCATAGTTTTCTCCCAAGAGAATCCCTGACTCCCAAATACTCTGATGTCGTCGCCACACCCAAAGGTCTGCTAGTCTACCTCTTATGAACCACCCAACAACTGGATGATTTTTACTATCATCCAGAAGTACAAATTTGGGACTGCAATAGCACTCAGCTATTGGCCAGTGAAAGACCAATAAATCCAATAGATTCTTGCAACAACTAAAGAAGAATGAAACTGAAGTGGTTCCGCTGCTTCAGTTCTATTTTTAAATAGCATCCGGGTTATATCATTTCTAGTTTTAGGTAGCATTTAGGTTTGCGCAAAATCGATATCCCACAGTGTGGATGTGCTCCATTGTAAGTTCTGCTAATGGTCCACGATACCATTTCTTATGAAACCCATCCTACAATATAAATTGCATATGCTCAACTGCCAATATGTGTTTGGAAAAGTACCTGAAGTATGACAAATGAGCGCTAATGAACCTGCAACTTTTGATGGTCCGAGACTGAACATGTTCAGCTGAAATTTGTAATTATGTAGCCATATCAGGAGCTGAAAAGGCTTGCTCCCGAAAGGTCAATATGGACAAGTGAACGACACAAGTACTTTAAGAGTAGCACAAGCATTGTATACTTCTTTACGAGTATCTCCAAGACCATCAACGTTACAGGTAAAAGTGGTAGTGACCACTTGGAAAGATTAGCTAGAGACAGCTCTAATAGCAAACAAGTACTTCTGTATTTGTCTTACAAGCTAGAGAAACTGAGTTCTAGTGTTAACATTGTGCAACACTTCATCTACAATTCTAGTAAGCCAGGCAGAAGATTAAATGTTCATACCATAAGAGAGCCTAGCCTATTCTGGTCCTCTGTTATTCAAATGACCTATGAAGTATAGAAAACTAAATTGCATTCCAAGAGCTTTCCTTCGTAATTTGGTGATATGTGTATAATTTGCCATGTTACTTTGATATTGGCCAGTGAAACATGTTATGCAGGTATATCGAAGTAAATTTCCCTAAGAGAACAATCTTAGATGCGTAAGTTGTACTTTGTCGAAAGAATCGGTGGGACGCATAATTGTGTTCCTGGACACACAAAGAATAGAGACATCACGACAACATAGAAGCAAACGTTCCCGAGAGACGTGCACAAATGTGAATATTGTGACCTTTTGACTTGAGGAAGATAGCAGTAGGAGTAAAAGAACTGCATTGGTAACACAAAGGCATCACATAAGAACTCAGCCTAAGGAGTAAACTATAACTAAGTCAAAAAAAACTTCAGCGCAAGTAATGTGCCAAAATACAGACAACAAGTATAACAAAACCAACAAGATAGTATGATACAATGATACCCAGATTCAGACATCAACCAATCATACAATGATAGTATGGCATGCATGCCAAGATTACATGAAATTGATAATATGTCAAAAGCCTATATCTACATGCTAGAACTTCATGATACTTGAAACATAGAGAAAAACAGGAGCATGGGAAACTGGAACCAAAGATGTTACTTAAGAATTTCACCTCCAAGAAGACATGGAAACAGACCTCGCTAAGGTTAAATTTCTTGGATAGTGACATGCCAATAAAATGGTTTGTATCCTTGTCCTTAATGCACAGAGGTAAATAGGTAATCATGTTCGCTCCACTTCTGTTTTCCTGCAGAAGAAGTCACCATTAGCAATTACTTACTCATATGACAGAAACAATCTTAATTCCCCTGATGAAGACTCCAATCTACAACAATTCCAGAAATCAAATAATGCTGTCAAGAGCGGAAAAGACATGGAAGATAGGAATAATGCAATTTTCTAATTATAACTGTATAATTCAGGTAAACATGTGATGCTCTGTAAAATAGTGGTAAACTGAAAGGAAGCATCCTAGGCAGAGTACCCTGCGGAACAAAATGAGGAGCATGAGCAAGGATACCGTAAAATGAACTTACGATAACAAAGACTCAAGATTAACGATTGTGCGCAAAGCTCCACGGACAATTTTGTTTCCTATAAACTGAGCATTAGAGTAGACTTTGTGGATGATACTGCAAGAGTCATAAGTACAAGTGTACAACTGCTTCCAGGTAGTTTCTTCACGCAATACTTCTCAACGGAAAGACCTGGAAAATCTGAAGCAAGAGTTACGATAATATGAAATCTAAAAATATACAGGGAAAGCTTTGATTTTAGACAAGAAAGATGAATAGTTAATATGTAGGACGTGTACGGCAGAAGCCATCCTTACCTGTGTGAGAGAGGGCGTCATGCCTCCTCCTGTGACGACGCCGCCGTTGTGGCTTTCCGCGGCCTTAGCTTGCAGGGAGTTGTCCGCGGGGCGCCATGCATCCGAGAGTGGGGAAAAGAGAGAGCAGCGCCGGCGGGGAGCAGCAGCTAGAAGGCGTTGGCGCGCGGGGCGCCCCCAACGCGGTGCCGCTGAGGCGAGTGTTGGGAGATTGGGGACGAGGAAATGGGGGACGGCTCGACCGGAAGATGGTGGTGGAGCCGTGGAGGACAAGGAGAGTGGAGCAGGACGGGGGGGATTTGGGAGGAGACGGCGCGATTGAAACTGGGTGGCGGCGGCGGCGACATTAGAGGGATTTGGGAGTTGTTTTTTCTCGCAGCGCAAATCACGCGCGCCACGAACGTATGGTGGATAGGCTGAGAGGGTGCACAAATAGGCTGAGAGGGGTGCACATGAGAGGGACATGAGAGGGATTTGGGAGTTGTTTTTTCTCAATATATGCCACCCGTTGCCGACACTGTGATGCACAAATAGTTCTATTTATTTCACGAGCTCACACAAAAAAGTCGTAACATCATCAAATCGCCTTACACCACAAGCAAGTACCTTGTTATTTCGAAAGCAATAAACGAAATTAAAGCACAAAGGTCTTCTACAAGAAATCTGAATCTCACACTTGACAAGCAAAGCATGAAAGCACTCAGGTCTTGGACAACAGGAGTAGGAGCACATGGCTGTAGTGCAGCCACTCATGTACTGGAATACTAGATATTCTTTTCCTCGGGGCCACCTGCACAGTAGTAGCAAGCAAGATGTTACTGTACTAATATCATCTTGGGAGTGACACAAAATATAGTAGCCTTGGTAATTCAGAGTGACTTACGTACAAATCCAGCGAACAGCAGCGCTCAATCAATCTCGGAGGGTATAATCCCATCGTGAACCAACAATTCTAGGACATTGGTGCAACAACGTCAGGAACTCAGGAGTGATTTCGGCGAAGCCTAGAAACTGGAGGGGCAAGAGGAACTCAATGCCAGCTGGGACCTCCGCCATGCTGTTGAGGTTGATTAGTAATAATCTTTCCAGAGACGCCATGGCACCTTGCTTTATCTCCAGCTCCCTCAGATTAGGCAGGTCCCGGAAAACGAGACCCTTCAGCTTGGGGAACCACCCCGTGAGAAACACTAGCTTCTCTCCGTTGTATGCCCTGGTGAAACGTAGATCCGTCAAATTTGCCAACCGAGAGAGGGATGGCAGTGGGTCTTCTCTCAGCTGGGACCAATATAGACGCAGGTCATGCAAGTTCTGCCTCACACCTTGGAGCAGAGGAGACTCTCCCAAGAGTGTCCCTTCCGCTAATCTTCCAGACAAATCTAGCTTTTGCAGGTTAGGTGGGAGGGCGTTCAGCACGAGAACCTCGTTCTCATCACTTGTACCGACTCCTAGGTAGGACAAAAATGGCATCTGCGCTAGAGACTCGCAGAGGCGTTCACAGTAGATACCATTCACATTCAGTATTCTCAAGCTTCTTAGTTGCCTCAGCTCACCTAGTTGTCCAATAGACTCAGCTTGGGCTTCCAATCCTTGTAGAGTCTGCAGATTTGTTAGATTATCAAGACCCTTGAGGATGCATATACCCCTGCGTGCATGCAGTACTTTAGCATATGGATCATTTACTTTCTCAACAAATAAGTGCCTAAGATTTTTCAGCTTGACAATGCCTGCAGGAACCTCCCGTATATCGGATCTACATAGGTCTAGTGTCAACAAATTTATAAGCTTCTCGATGGATTTTGGGAGGAGCTTCACTTTCGTACCACGCAAACCCAAATGGCGGAGATTAAAAAGATCTCCAATAGCATCTGGAATCTTCTCAATAGGTAGACCACTTAATTCCAGCACTGTCATATATCTTGACTTTTCGGATAGTAGCGGTAGTAGAGATAATGATGGCATGTTTATGTCCAGTGTGATGAAAGTTCGAATACCATGTATTCTAGAAAATGACCTTTGAATATCCTTATTCAGTTTGTGCACAACCAATCGACGTGCATCCATCTCAAGTGAACCCCTACATTTGTCCACCTCATAATCAACACCAAAATGATCCTTCTTGCACAAATCAATTGCCAATTCACGCATTATATCATGCATTCTGAACATCTTCATCCTGCCAAATGAGTTCCTTTCAACAAGCTGTAACATGTTTCTGTTCACCAACTCCTTCAGATATCCTTCTGCCACTTCTTCTAATGTGCTCATACCCTTCTCAACGACGAACCCTTCTGCTATCCATAACCGTACAATATGTTTTCTGTGGAAAAGATAGTCTTCCGGGAATAAGCTGCAGTACAAGAAGCAGCTTTTCAAGTATGTTGGAAGGTAGATGAAGCTCAGATGCAAAACATTCCTTACGTGGTCGAGCCTCGAATTATTAACTATCTCCCAACCCAATTGGTCATTTATTCTTCTCCATTCTTCCATAGTTTTCTCGCGCACACGCAAGAGGCTACCAACTGACACGATAGCAAGAGGCAAGCCTTTGCACTTGCGAACTATTTCTCTGGACAAAGGCTCCAAATCCTCAGGACATTCATGATTTGTTTCTCTTGGAAAGGATTTCTTACAAAAGAGATCCCATGCCTTGTCTTCTGGTAAAGCTTCTAATGTTAAGATATGTCCTTGAGAAGCAAGTGCAGCAACATCGCCTTCCCGTGTTGTGATTAACAATCTACTGCCCTTGTCATTACAAAGAAGTGCCCTGGACAAGTCATCAATGGCTTCTGGAGTCCAAACATCATCCATTATGATCAAATACTTCTTTTGCTCTAGAAATCTCTTCAGTGTGTCTTCAAGGTATGTGATGTCCATGGTGGTGATGTTAGATGGAACATCGAGTTTATCTTTGAAGAGTTCCTTGATTATATTCCTCAAGACATCTTCTCTAGAATAGGTTTGAGAGATGGAGACCCATGCATGACACTCAAATTTCTCTCTCTCCTTCCTGTAAGATTGGCAGCCAAAACTGTTTTGCCAAGCCCTCCCATCCCATGCAGGGCTATCACAGAGCATTCCCCATCTTCACCTCCCAACCACTGCTCAAGTTTCTCTCTATTTGTTTCCACCCCAACAAGATCATCTTCATCAAGGGAACGTGAAGTGTTTGCTAGAACTTGAGACCTCTTAACAATGTAATTTGAGTTGCTATTATCTGCATTGTTCATCATGGGAACCCAACGGTTTTTCATCTCTGACAGGCGTGCTAGGTCTTTTTCCGTTTCCTTCACATTGGAAGCAATCTGGTTCAAAGAAAACAGAGATCTTGGTTTTCTGAGCCCTTTCTTCATGTAAAAGCAGCACCCAATATCATGTTGCCGACCAACTTGATGCATGTACTCATCCACCATGTCTTCCATCCCATTCGCTACCTTCTTGACCTCATCCAACCAGCCTTCATAGACTGGATTGCTGCGGTTTCGAATGTCCATTTGAGAGAGAACATCGCGAATTACACGAAGCTCCATCACAACACGACCCATGCTGCGCTGCAGCTCCGTGAGTTGCGTCGCATACTTGGAAAACTGAGTACTGGCCTGATGTGCTGCTCCATTCGCCAAGGCGACTCCGATCTTTTCAATGACCAAATGGAGCACGATTTCAGCCATTACTTTTGACTCCGAGTTAGTTACGCCTAACTGTTGGTTGGTGGCCTGGTTGCATATATTTTCTCAATCTATCCCCGCGATGTGAATCTGTGAAATGAATCCGGCATATGGTTGAATTAGACTATTTGTTGCATTTGAAAAGATTCCAAACACAGCTAAAAAGTGAAATAGGCAGAATTTGTTAATATTCTTATTGTGTACCATTTTTCAAGGAAATTAAGCCACATGCATGCATGATCAAACAAACACAGCTATAATGGTTACGAAGATGGTGAAGACAGGCATGGTATGGTGAGAAGCATCTAGCAGAAGGCAATTTCACGCGCAGCGCCGTCTCTAGATCAAAGAAAACAACCTCGAAAAAGAAAACTGATTCTCGCAACAAAGAAGCTAGGGATGATCACGTACTCCGTTCGCCGGCCTGATTCTCCGCTCGACGTACGCCTGCGCGCAGACAGACTGAAATAAGCACAGCTCCGTTTCTTGTCTCGGTGGGTTGGGGAACGAATCGGAGGTGGAGTGAGATAAGGAGAAGCACTCGATCGATCGATCGGCATCTGGGATTGCAGAGGAGACGAAAGCATATATGCTGGGGCTGGCTAGCTTTACTGCTTTAGATGAAAGGAGAACACGAGTCTCACAAAAAGATGGAAGGAAAATGCACCCATCGACTGGGGACTACAGTAAAAGGGACGACGAGGTCTCAAGCTCGGTGGCCCTGCATCCAGCAAGTTGGGCCCACGGTCCAGCTTGTGCTCCGGCGCCGTACTGTCTACTACAACCGCGATCTGCGGGGTTGCAACCCTAGTGTCAAAGCAGTGCGGCGGAGGGGCCATATGAGGAACTCCTACAACAACCTAAGGATGTGTCAATTTGGCAATACAATGTGGATTGATCGATGCCAATTTCTCAATCAACGATGTGTCTTTTTATACACATGCGCGCGCGCTCATTTCCCCATTACTGTACCACCAGATAATTAATGTATGTATTACTACAAGCTCCGCCCCTGGCTGTGGACATGGCGAACCTGCTCGTGGACGGCAACCTTGCATGTCACCCACGACATGGATGCCCTGTACCCTACGCTGCCCCTGCCGGAGGTAATTAGTACCTCGATCCACGTCGATCGTTGCATGCATATATATACTATACAATAGCACGCACGATATATATGCAGTACGTAGTAACTTATTTTTGGCTAACTCTTGTAGGAGAACGTGGGTGCGACCCTGCTACAGATCAAGCTAACCCGGTACAGGTGCGGCGGTCCTGTACTGGGCGTCGCCTTCCACCACCAAGTCCTCGACGGCACCGCCCTAGACGACGCCTTCTTGACAAGCTGGGCCATGGCGGTGCACCAAGGAACGGCCGGACTTCGACGCTCCATCCCCGGTGTTCCTCCTCTACCACGCCGTGCCTCGGGACGTTTTCGGGACGCGGATGTTCGATCACGGGCAAAGTTTTAAATAGCCGGCTATAACCTAGTTATAGCCCGGCTATAGCCTTCTGAGAGGCTTGGGGCTACGGCTATGATCTTTATAGGCTAAAGTGATAATAGCCGCTAATAGCCCGGCTAAATTGATTTAGCCCCGATTTAGCCCCTTAGCCGCTAAAATTTCGGCTGAGTTATCCAAAAAATTTGGACCAAAATTTGTCCGCTCAGCCAAATATCAGAGCCATATTGAATTGTTATTACTAAATGTTGTAATATGTGGACATAACTATGTCCAATATTTGTATCTTTAATGTGACTATGTTAATATGTTATGAATCAGTAAATTATCGATATATATACAAATATATGCTACCTAAATTTTAAATGTTTATCATTATTAAGCAAAACGGCTATAAGGTCATACCCCGCTATAGCCCGGCTATAGCCTTGCATAGCTTTTGAAATCGCCGGGGCTAAATGCAATAGCCGGCTATTTTAAACTTTGATCACGGGTCCACCGAATTCAAGGGTGCGACCGGTGTTGTTCCCACGAGCAACAACGTCACGAAGACCGTCAAGCTGAGATTCACGGCGGAGTTTGTGGAGGAGCTCAAGGCCCGCGTCGGCACCCCTTGCACAAGGTTCCAGTGCCTGCTGGCCCACATGTGGAAAAAGACCACCCAGGCTCGCGGCCTCAAGCCGGAGGAGGAGTTCACCCAGGTGAGGGTGGCCGTGAACTGCAGGGGCAGGGGCGGCCGAGCCTCCAATGTCGCCCGACTTCTTCGGCAACATGGTGCTCCGGGCATTTCCGAGGCTTCAGATCATGGACATCCTGAGCTGGACCTACGGCCGCGTCTTTTCCGCCAATCGCGAAGCCATCACACGAGTTGACGGCGAGTACATCCGCTCGTTCCTAGACTAGACTTTGGGTCCTTGGCCGACGCGCAGGGGCTGGATCGAGCTTATACCCACAGCGCCCGCCGCCGGCACCATGTGATGCCCGGACCTAGAAATGGACAGCTGGCTGGGGTTCCGGTACCAACAAGTTGACTTCGGCGGGGGGGCGGCTGTCGTCCCTGTTCCTCATTCCAGATATAGCGGTGGAGGGGATCAAGGTCTTCGTGCCTCAGTGCATAGACGACAAGGGCGGCGTTGATGTGTTTATCGCTCTCGCGGAGGATCACGTCACCACATTCCAACAGATATGCCTACGTGACACTTTTGTCTATGTGGAGGAGAGAGTCCCTGTTCCTCATTCCAGATATAGCCGTGGAGGTGATCACGGTCTTCGTGCCTCAGTGCATAGATGACAAGGGCGGCGTTGATGTGTTTATCGCTCTCGCGGAGGATCACGTCACCACATTCCAACAGATATGCCTACGTGACACTTTTGTCTATGTGGAGGAGAGAGACAATGTAAAATAGATGGAGTGGCCTCTCATGCAAGAGCAGACTCTACGCGTGCTCCTAGACAAAAACATTAAATACATGAGGAGATAAAGACACAAAGTGGGAAAATACTAACGTAATAGTCAACCTTATACCCAACTCTATTGTATGAGCTAACTATAAGGCTAGATTTTGATGACATGTCAGTTTCATATAACCGGTTGTTGGCTCTACTATTAAAATTAAACTTGCTCTGATGAGATCCGGAGAAATTGCACAACCAAGAGGAGTAAATCGTGCATGCATTGGTCACCTGCATGCAAACCGAGCGTAAAAGCGAGAGATAATTAATAAGGTCCTAATTAATATAGCACCTCTTAATTGCAAAACGGGGCCTTATTTCTGTGTAATTTCAAAACAAATAGATTTTGACTAGGGCCCTAACACAGCTAAACGGGGAGTAATTAAGTTTGAGGAACTTTAAAGATACTTCACACATAGAAAATGAGCATGCCAGCGGAGTTTTGAGGAACGGGTAGGTAGGAATATGCTCTATAAAACTTCCTAAATCTACTACCTCTATACATATAGAGGTTTCTTCATAATCCAGCACAACTACGTTATATCATCTTTTTGCAGTACAGTTCTCGAGAGATCTACTGAAAAAAGGTGTGCACCTCGAAACGCGTAACTCGAGGATTTCTAAATGCATTGAGACATTACTTAAACAATTGATACAATGTGCTACAGAGCACTTGCCAAAAACTTCTCTGGTACAAACTGAAAAGTTGAATATGCATACCTCTGAAAGTAATGTTTAATGTTCCCTGAATAATTCCCCAATATCGTTTACTTGGTGCTGCCAGAATTCGCAATACAGCTTCTGCGTCGAAACGAGACAGTTAATTTGGGGCAAGCTAAGATAGCAAGAATATATACTAGGAATAAAACCGGACATACATGTGTTGGAATGGCCTGTAGACGATCTTGGAGCCGTGGTGAGGTGCGCTTGTGAATCTGAAACATCAGAACAGTCCCATGTTTTGCTGAGTTGGGAATGCTAGCCCTTTGCCGCTAAATGAAGCCGCCAACAAGTAAAGAACCTGCAAGTCAATTTGATTACTTAGAGCAATACACCCAATCCTAACGTTGTCAGGACATGATTTGGGGAACTCAATAGTTAGATACTCCGATCTAATAGAAGCCTGCAGTCATATCTGGATCCATATCATTTTATCTTAGATCTGAAGCCTGTACTCAGGTTTGGTGCTTATTTGCTTTAGAAAATGACAAGTATTCGGTTAAGATTTTGCAGGCTGGGAATATGAAGCTAGTGTAGTGGTAACTAAATTTCAGAAAATAGCTAGTGTACTGAAGCTAATACATAGTATGGATCGATCCGCCCGTACGATGTGAAGATAGGACCCGAAGCTAGCTCTTAGCAATCCTCACGCGTTTCCGGCCAGTGATAAGCAAGCTGCTACACTGCTGGAGTTTAGCCTTCCCATAGCTGGTGGTTAGCTGCCAGTTGGTGCCTAAACAAGCATGCCTATAAGAAGCACACTTTCAGTGAAGTGAGTTGCTAATGCCTGACTGTTGGCTGCATAGTTTCCTCAATTTCCACACTGTTGGATCTGTGAAATGAGTCAAGTGTATGGATTCATTAAACTATTTCTGGATTTAAAAACATTCCAGGCACAGGTGAAAACTGAAATAGGCAGAACTTGTGAAAGCAAATCCTCTTATCTGGTGGTGTTAACCTAGTAAGCCGCATGATTAGTGCAGGCACATGAGAAGTGTACTAGAGTTAGAGAGAATCATGAGCCGCAGGAGATGAATGGCAAAAGCAGCTAAAAAACCATGGACTGGAGTAGCGCCATCTCCAGATGGAAGCGAAAAATGCACTGCGGTGGTTACGGGCAGAAAAAAAAAATGAGGGATGAGACAGAGCACGTACCAGTAGGAGATGTTTTGTGAGGCGGGTGCTAGCCTTGTTGTTGCTGAACCTGCAATGCTGCAAGTTAAATTGCTAGACATTAGCTAGAGCATTGCATGTATTTACCTTGGGACATTAGTTAGAGCATTGCAGGTATTTACATAAATACTTAATGTGATGTATGTACCAGTAGGAGATGACATCTACACCTTGCAATATCCAGTCGATTGTCAGCTGCTTCCCTGGGGATGTTTGTCGGCGGCAGATTTTCACCAGTTCTAAGACGAAGCATTCACAGGCTCAGAAAGATGTGAGTTTATTTGGTGTAGAAAGTAGCCATGGATCAATCCGTGGCGTACCTGATTTCGAGGGCCGATCAGATCCCTGGAGCTAGCGCATGCAGCCCTCATGAGCTGCTACAAAATGTACCTAGCGTTACTCTAGCTTATTTTCTCCTATTTAACAACTATTCCAATAATCGAATTCGGGTTTGATAGTTTACCCCAGTAAAAGCTGCCAAAGTAGGAAGAATTGAAGGGTGTTTAAACACGCATGCCAGGGTGATTCCGATCTTTTCAGTTGCTACTGCCTCACTCTGGTTGGTGGCCTAGTAGCACATTTTCTTCAGTATCTCCGGATGCCAATCTGTGAAATGAATCAAGTGTATGGATCACTTATGACTTTTGGATTTTAAAACTTCCAGAGGCACAGCCGAAAAGTGATGAAATGAGCAGAGCAATCCTCTTATTTCATACAGTTAACCTAGATCACCCTCATGGTTAACAAGATGGGGAAAGCAAACTAGAAAACCATAAGCCAGATCCACATACCACAAGCAAAATCTCGAGATCGAAGCAGAGCATGCACGGTTGCTGCATTTACGAATATTCCTACTGAAATGGTAACTAGCTAAGACGCATGATCAATCAAACAAAACTACCCAAATGCACTTAGGGTGGATGGATGGAGCTGCATGCATGACTCGAGAAGGCGATAGCAACTAGAAAAATCGTCTCCAGATCGAAGCAGAGCACTGTCAAACTGATTCTGGCAACAAAGGAGGGATGAGGGCACGTACACCATCCGCAACATTCACAGGGATTGATTTTGGTAGAAGCAGACAACAGATCCGGCGGTGTTGTTCCTCCCGCTCCCGCCGCCGCAGACACACCAGATTTCGATAAGGGGACTGAGATTTGGGAAGATGCAGTACTCGCTCACTGTCACTGCACTGGGAATGCTAGCTAGCCTTTTGACTGCTGAACGAAGCCGTCAAAAAGTAAAGAACCTGCAAGTCAAACTGCTGGACATTACTTAGAGCATACATCCGATCCAAACCTTGTGACGACATGATTTAGGGAACTCAGTAGTTAGATACTCAGGTCTAATAGAAGCCAGTACTCAGGTTAAGATCTATGCAGGCTTAGAATATGAAGCCTAGTGCAGTGATGGCTAAATTTCAGAAAGTAGATGGTGTACTGAAGCTAATACATAGTATCGCATAGCTGGTCGTTAAGATCTTATGGGTGTTTAAACAAGCATACTTATAAGAAGCACACTTTCAGTGGAGCGAGTTGCTAATGCCTTACTGTTGGTTGCATATATCTTCCTCAATTTACATGTGCTGCGTGCAACTTGCAGCTTTTCTGCGTTTCTGATCTTCTCCTTTTATTCCTGAGATACACGGTGCCCGCAATCTTACGTGTCTAGGAGATCCGGTTCACGGTTTGGATCGAGTCAAAACAAGCGAAAAAACAGCTACCTGAAAATTTGCCGAAACTAAGTGTATTGCATAGATTAAAATACAAAGCCCATAGCGCTGAGCTCATGCATGCGGCGTCGCATCGCACGACCACCACTGACATCTCACCAAGCTTGCCGCCTCGGCGCCTCGCCATCCATGCCTCGCTGATACTTCGCCGGCTTCGTACGCATCACTCGTAACACCTTGCCGGACTACAATAGGCTATATGAACACCTAACTATATGCAACTAAACATGTGATACAAAATATCAAGATTAATGCTAACAAAATTCAGGTGCAGCTCCAGGATCATGGAACTGGACCAGCTCCATCTCTGGATCAAAGAAATCTGGAAGAAGAATGGATGATCACGTACTTTATTTGCCGGCCTGATTTCTCTGCAACAAAGAGCTGAGCGTCTTGTTTCCACCGCGCGCAGACACCATATCCGCTTCTGCTTCTGGCTGCCTGCTGATCCGCTTCTTGTCTCGATCTGGAGGGAAACGAATGAGAGATTGCGTGAGGCGAGGAGAGCACCCAATAACTTGAGCCATGGGTGGCGAATCTTCTTGTACCACAAAAGGGAAAGGAGAAGCGCTCATGAGTGCACTCACGGCTTTCCAGGTACGAGTATACGTACAAGAGCTTTGTTTCATCTTTTATTATTTAACAAGAATATCAAGCGGAAACCGAGATTGCTCAACAACCAGGTCACCAACATAGTCGCGACATGAACAACCATCAACGGACACAGCAGGGCCCAAATAAAGCCTATCTTGGGTTACGCACTGCAGCACTCCACTCCAGCCTCTGCTTCTCTCTCTGTTTCCTGTCGTGGATTCTCCCGATCCCCTTCTATCGTCCAATCCCTAAATCACCTTCCGCTCATGGTTTCCGACGGCCTCTAATCGACAGTCGTTGGCGCCGCTAGTGTATGGCAGATGTTCCGTTAAGGTCGCATCGTGGCCGGTGCTCGCCGTCGTCACTGCGGACCATGGCATCAACGCTGGCCGGTCCTATGATGCTCCACCGGATGGCTTCAGTGCCATCGCCTTGTGTATGCAGGTTGCCGTCCATTCCCACCTCCATTCCCCATTTTAGCTTCATCGCCTTGTGTAGTAGCACCAACGTGTGCAAAGACATGTGATTTTCAACTAGACTGAAACTTGAAGTACCATTGCGATGTCATGTCTTTCTCCTGCCATAAAACTGGCGACAGCATCACTTTGCTAAAGTTCTTCCTTCAGACCATGTTCTCAAGCACGTGCCTGTAATTTTGAGGAGAATCCCATCAACCAATTATATCCAGTCTGTTCACTGTCCTGAAAGCACAACATCCACAAATATACACCAATAGATCATTTACATATTTCTCTATGATGCTTATGTATTGAAAGCTGCTTTCTTATCTTTCTTAGTTTCTCCTCCACCTGTGAACATCTCCAGCAGTCAAAATGTGTTGAGGAGAGGGAGAATGGCGGGGAACAAACTAATGAAAATGATAACAGAGCCACGTTGGCAAGTCGACGTGAAGTGACTGCAATTAATCACGTTGACATGGTCTCCCCAGGTAAAGCATTGATGTTCTGTTACATAATGTCTGAATTGTTCCAGTAAAAGGGTAACAATGTCAGGCAGCTTCCACTGGAAAAACAGTGGAACAGTTACAAAAATTACTAGTACTGTTTCGGCTTTCCCTGCAGGCCATCCATTCTCCTCCATGTAAATTTCGACGGAGCAGAGTATCCCGTACCAGAGAGACACTCCTGTACATGAGTAATCCTAATGGTATAATCTGGATATATGCTGAGACCTTCGTATACTTCAACTGTTCACCTGTCTTCATAATGGACAGATAGAATTATTTCGTCTCAATTTTGGTGAGATAATTTTATTACCTAAGTTTAACGAGGCAGAAAGGATTCAACAATTTAGTCTTTTATGCACGGCCGCAACATCCTTGACGGAGTTGCGATCCTACATGAAACAATTCACGAGCTACATAGAAAAAAGCTGAATGGGGTAATACTTAAAATTGACTTTGAGAAAGCTTATGATAAAGTCAAATGGTTTTTATTTCAGCAGACCCTCAGAATGAAAGGTTTTTCTACTGAGTGATGCGCGTTAATAAATAGCTTTGTCTCGGGAGGAAGTGTAGCCATTAAGGTCAATGATGACACTGCCAAATATTTTCAAACAAAAAAAGAACTCAGACAGGGTGACCCGTTATCGCCAATACTATTTAAGATAGTGGCTGATATGTTGGCTATCTTGATCGAACGCGCTAAAGGCTGAGGATCAAATTGAAGGAGTGATTCCACATCTTGTAGATGGTGGTTTATCGATTCTTCAATATGCTGACGATATAATTCTTTTTATGGAACATGATATCGTAAAAGCTCGTAATCTTAAACTAATTTTGTCAGCATTCGAGCAACTTTCGGGTATTAAGATAAACTTTCATAAAAGTGAATTGTTTAGCTTTGGCGAGGCTCAAGAAAACGCCGCCTTGTATGCTAAGCTTTTTGGCTGTGAGCAAGGTCAATTTCCTACCAATTATTTGGGTATTCCGATTCATTATCGGAGACTGACAAATACTGAATGGAAAAAGGTGGAGGAAAGACTTCAATTACGTTTAAATAGTTGGAAAGGCAAACTCTTATCCCTGGGTGGAAGATTGGTTCTCATAAACTCGGTACTAACAAACATGGTACTGTACATGATTTCATTCTTCCAATTGCCCAAATGAGTCTTAAAAAGATTGGATTATTTCCGGTCTAGATTCTTTTGGCAAGGGGATTGTGAGAAGAAAAAATATCGTCTCACTAAATGGAGTGTGGTTTGCTATCCTAAATACCAAGGAGGGCTTGGAATTCATGACCTTGAGGTCAAGAATAGAGCCTTGCTAGGTAAATGGCTCTTCAAACTTTTATCGGAAGATGGGGTTTGGCAAACCCTTCTTAGGAGAAAGTATGTGGGAGATCAAGCTGTTTCTCAGGTTCTTTGGAAACCTGGCGATTCACACTTCTTGGCAGGCCTCATGGCTGCAAAGAAGTTTTTTTTTCCCACATGGATCTTTTTCAATCAGGGATGGATCGGAAATCCGTTTCTGGGAAGATTAATGGCTAGGCCAATCTACCCTTAGAGAACAATATCCGGCTCTGCATACTATTGTACGAAACAAAAGCGATACGATCACGAAGGTGTTAGGTATGTCTCCATCAGATGTTTCGTTCGGAAGAAGTTTACTTGGAACAAGACAAGCATCCTGGAATGCCTTGCTCATCCGATTGGATTCAGTCCAATTATCGGAACGTCCAGACAAATTTCAATAGAATCTTACGATGAATGGCAAATTCATGGTTGATTCTATGTGAACTGCCAGTCGATTTTAAGAATAATAACAAAATTTGGAAGATGAAGATCCCGCTTAAAACTAAAGTGTTTGCGTGGTATCTTCGTCGAGGTGTAATTCTCACAAAAGACAACCTTGCCAAATGCAATTGGCATGGAAGTAAAAAGTGTGTTTTCTGTCCACATGACGAGACCATTACACACCTATTCTTCCAGTGTGAATTCGCCAGGTCTGTATGGTCAGCCATCCAGATAGGTTCTACCTTACATCCACCGCGTACTGTTGCAAATATTTTTGGCAACTGGTTAAATGTCGTGGATCCTAGGTTTAAACTCTTCAGTAGGGTGGGCGCGATTGCCGTTATTTGGTCGCTGTGCCTATGTAGAAATGACAAGGTTTTAACGATAAAAATGATTCTGTTATGCAGGTTATCTACCGGTGTACAGCTACGCTACGAGCATGGTCTACCCTGCAGCATGTGGGGCACCGAGACTTATTTTTGGAGGTGGCGTCGAGGCTGGAGGCTGCGGCCAGGGAGTTATTCTCCCGACATGGATGGCAACATAGACTCCGGATAGACCTACCAGCATCTTAGGCGGATCTACAATTTCTCATTATAATATGTAATTCGCCTTTTATTTTTGTTCTGAATTGAGTACTGGTGAACTTGTGACTGTGTGCATCTTACCTATGCAGAGGCCGGTGTAATGCTTAAAACTCTTAAGTAATAAAATCCCTTTATCTAAGAAAATGAGTTGTATGCCATGTTCTGTTTCTGTGAGATTTTGGGTAGCGGCCGAGTGTGACTGTCACTTGCTCCCTCTACGTGATGAATTTGTGAACCATGTTTTCAGTTTACGACTGCCATTGTGTCACATTTTCTCTGAGATGAATCAATATATGGCATAAAAGAAACTAGGCACTAAAAAAATACATAGCACAAAATTTTATAAGTATTTAAATTACAAGTAATATACACTTTATCGTATTCTCTTGTAGCTCTAGGGCCAAAGGATAGCTCCACATTTTTTATGGTAAGTACACTTCATTATTATAATCATTTGGTTATAAATATAATAGAAATATTAAAACAATTGCCCATGCATGCTAGCGGGACAGCGTATTTACAACTCATATTTTAACTAACTATACAAGATTAACTAAAGTATTTTCTGCTCTTGCATTTGGAGATCAGTAAATATACTAAAGATAGTGGTGAAGTTTGTGAACGAAACTTTTTGAAATAACATCGACATTTATGATAAGTGAAATGGAAACTTAATTTTTTTATTAATAGCCGATGAAGATGTTGCCTGTGCAGGAGCGCGGGCCACAGTGCTAGTTATTAGAACCATCATATTTGATCGAACTTTACATGTTCGACGTCAAGCAAAATATGCATTACATTTTGGCAGATAGAGAGCTCTTTTGTCATGTTTCTGTGAGATTTTGGGTAGTTGCCGAGTGTGACTGTCACCCTCTACGTGATGAATTTCTGAACCATTTTCAGTTTACGGCAATGTCATTGTGTATCACATTTTCTCTGAGATGAATCAATGTATGGCATAAAAGAAACTAGGCACTAAAAAAATACGTTGCACTTTTTTTATAAGTATTTAAATTACGAATAATATACACTTTATTGTATCCTCCTATAGCTCTAGGGCCAAAGGATAGCTCCACATTTTTGATGGTAAGTACTCTTAATTATTATAATCATTTGGTTATACATGTAATAGAAATATTAAAGATTTTCCCATGCAAGCAGGAAAGCATATTTACAACTCATATTTTAACTAACTATACAATATTAACTAAAGTATTTTCTGCTCTCACATTTGGAAAAGTAATAAACTAATGATAGTCGTGAAGTTTATGTCGAAAACATGAAATAACATCGACATTGATGCTAACTGAAATGGAAACTTAAGATCTTTATTAATAGCCGATGAAGATGTTGCCCGCGCAGGCGCGCGGGCATCGGGCAACACTGCTAGTTATTAGAACAATCACATTTGATCAAACTTTACATCGTTTGACCTCAAGATAAAAATACGCATTACATTTTGGCAGATAGAGAGCCCTTTTGTTTGAGATTGGTGGTGGCACGCAGACGCAGCACCATAGTCTCAATCGTGAAGCCCGGTCCAAATCCCAGCATCACACCCCACTCACCGCTAGTCTCTCCGTCCTCCTCCATTCGGCGGCGCTGCTCATATTCCCGTTATCCCGTAATCTCTCAACACGGTCCGACTGGCTGCCAACTTCCCCGGGTCCAAGCGGAGAGCCACGTCAATGTGGTCCAGGAGTGCGTGGATGCCGGGGTGCACTGCCCAGAAGAGATCGTTCCATCCTACGGCAACTCGAAGCTGCTTGAGTTCATGGGAGATGCACCGCTGGATGTTCTGTGCCGCTATGGGGACAAGATCCCGCATCATCAAGTGGTGGTCGAGGCCGCCCTCCCCGAGCTTTATAACGGCGACGTGGTCCGTCCAGGGAACCAGGGTCTGCGACGTGGACACCATGTCGAAGAGCGGGCGCTCCAGCGGATACACGGCGTCGGCGCCGACGATGACGGCGCCGGCGCCATCACCGAACAATGCCTGGCTGATGAGGTTGTGGGGGTAGTTCTCCTTGGGCCCCCGCAAGCCCGCGACGCTGAGCTCGACGCAGGCCACGAGGACACGCGCGCCACGGTTGTTCTCGGCAATGTCCTTGGCGAGGCGCAGCGAGGCGGAACCGCCATAGCATCCATTGAGCTGGAACTACAACAAACTGGGCACGTAGAGACGCACAATTTAAGGGCTTGAGACATCTTATATCATCTCTACGGCACCATAGAGGCGTTCTGTTAAAGCATCTCACAAGCGTCTTCTGGTGCACCGTCTCAAAGATCATAACAGCGCTATGTCGAGCGTGTGTATAATGAGATGAGACGTTCATGTGGCGTCCGTACGAGTCTAAAGACGTTCTTTCTTTGGAATTGCATGTCGTCTCTACCAGCCCTAGTGACGTCATATTTCGTCTCAAATAGATTCACGGCATGATTGCCTCTAGGTAGAGATGTCGAGCCCAATTTTCTGTTTACGTTGAAAAATTATTAATTATAGATTATATATCGAAACAGTATGGATATCTTCACATCATACTAACAACTTTAAAATATTTCATGACGACATTGCATATATACATGCGTTGTTCTTCATATAAAATATAAGAAAAAACAGTAGCTCGTGGAGAGGTAATCAAGTTGACAACTGCTTAAATAGGGAAAAGTACACTTCGAAAATTCATACATACTATTTACATACATTTGGTCTAAAAAAATCTATGAACTATCTACGAGCATCCAACAGGCAATATCTTCAGTGTCCGTTCACTACGTCTGTACATTTCCTTTGCAGTCATCCAATTCCCTGCAGAGAAATCAAAACTCACGTAAGTAAACAGGACATAAGTTCCTTCAAACAATGCATCACACCAACTTAAAGTGAATTCTACAGTCACCAAATTTTACAGCAAGGCGAGAGAAGAAGCCAACAGGTGAAAAAAAAAACGAATTCTATGGGTGGCAACTGGCAATTGATACATGACGACGAACTTACTGCTCTGGCGGCCAATACTATGGATTCTGCTCCAAGAACTCTGCAAGAATAATAAGTGCTGATATGAGCACCAGTTCAAAATTTCAGTATAGTAGTCGGAAAAAACGAATTCTATGGATGGCAATTGATACATGACGACCAACTTACATGGCGGCCAATACTATGGATTCTTCTTCAAGAACTCTGCAAGAATAAAAAGTGCTGATATGAGCATCCGTTGAAAATTTCAGTATAGAAGTCTATACAAGTGTCGAACTGGTTTCAAGTTTGGAATATACCGAGAATTCCTTAACAATAATGGCTCTTCAATATTTTTAATCCAAAAGTAAGGCGATTCACTAAATATTGATCGATCCATGCCATTAGTCCCAGACATTACCATGTGCACCTATTTGCAAACGAATACAAACCATATAACCTCACGTTTCAACTAGAAATTTCAGATCAAGGGGCGTACGTCTTCTAAGAAATCTGCAATTCCTCAAAACTGCACAATGAATATCAAATAACAGCGCCTTACAAAGAATCTGCAACCAATAATAGAGAGGTCCTGTGTCCTCTGATAGATATTTGATGTAATTCATCTGAAAATACCATCTGTTGGCTGGACGTAAAAAAGATCATACCAATCCTCTAGGTGAAAAAGATATCCTGTTTGTCCAAAATTGTGAATGCAGACTGTAATGTAAATGAAATATCATTTTAATCATTCACATAATCACTAATTTTTAAGTAACACGCAAAGAGAAACATTTACATGTTTTGGGGAAAAAACTGCACTTGTTGAAGCAATTGAGGTAGAGCCGGTAAAAGCCAGGATGGGGACGGAGGAGCTTGGTCCGAAGCTAGCACGGAGAAGAGCAGTCTATTGGACGGCGAGGGGCGGGCTTCGCTCACTGATCGGCCAGAGGTGGTTGATGGCTTGATGCAGATCTCGTTACTGGGCAGTAGCAGGATCACCTCGCGGCCGGGCTTGATCGGGAAAACGCCCGCCTCGCCGAGGAAACACGTCGCCATGTAACATGCTGCCCTGCCGGAGGCCGCCGCGGAGGCTACACTCACGGACGGCGGCGGTCGGAACACCGCCACTAGGGAATCGGAGGAGCCGAAGACTGAGAGGGGAAAGAGGGGGAATAGAAGGAGCGCAGCGTGAGAAGCGCACGCCCGCCGTGTGGCGCCCTGCTTCGGCGGCCGCCCACCCGCGGGCTCTGGTACTAGGGCAGAGGTCGCACAGAAGATGTGGCGGCGGCTCTAGGTTTTGCAACTTGTTTTTTTGGTAATAGGGGAAAGAGAGAACTGATCAGATGGCCATCGTGGGTGTAGTGGTCTAATCTAGCACTCAGCATGTATTCTGAGACGACTTGTTCGGCGTCTCATGAAACGTCCATACACAATGTTCGATTCTTACGTAGAGACGAAGATAAAAAGCGTCTAATCAACAACGTCCCTACGTGACTAATTTGTTGTAGTGATGAGCGTGCGGACAAGGGTGGGACGGAGGCCCAGGAGGGTGGCGAGCCCAAGGTCGGGACCCGGGGAGCGTGAGCACGAGTTGATGCTGAGGTTGAGGTGGCGCGTACATGTTGGTGACGGAACTGGGAGCCATCAGCCCGGAACGTGGAGAAGCCGGCGGGGAGGAAGGAGGACGCCTTGGTGGTAGGAACATCAGAGCACTTATTCAGCCCGCGAACGTTCCAACTACCAATTAAGCAACAAGCTCCTAACGCGAGTCTGATTCATAGCAAACTACACACACACCAGATAGGACAGCAAAATAAGCATCAGGGAGAGGGTGCGCCACACACAGCCACGAACAGACACAGGGGCCATGCAGACGAACAGCTCAAAACTTGGTACACCTCCTGACGCCCAATCATCTCGCCTTGTACCCATGGGGCACCGTCAATCACCGCATCGGCATCAGCGATCCGTTGCACATCTTTCTCTGGGAGCCACACGCGGTCGCCATGACCATGAGCTCTGCCGCTGAGAACGACGGGGGCGGGCGGGGAAGTACTAAGCCGTCAGATTCAATCTGTAATTTGAGCAAAAATCGGGTATAAGAACTGTTGTGTTTTGTGTCGAATATTGTGTACGAGTAGGGTTACGTTTGTACTTAGAGTTGTATTAGGTGTGGATAGGATACGAGTAGTATCAGAGTCGAACTCTTTAAGCCTGAGCCTCCCATATAATAAGGGGAGCACCACACGTGTAACCTATGACGACTCGACAGCAACAATTGGTATCCGAGCAAGATTGAAGGCTGCGGATTGTTGATCAGAGGAGGAAAAGGTCGGCATGACATCGTTGTTCTTCGCATGGAAAAAGTCGTGGCGACGCGGCAGAAAACCGAGCAGGAAAAGTCGACGAGTTCGTGAAGCAATCGGAAAGAGCAATGCGTGCGGCAGACAAAACAGGACGCGAATAAAGCGGCAGCGGCAGATTGATCGATCTGTGGAGCAGCTGTAGGGCAAGCAGCGCGTCAGGACGTGCAACAGCAGGAGTGCGTGGCCAATTCAATTTCGGTATCTCGAAGTTTTGAGGAGATCGATCATGGGGTAGGAAACCCTCCGATCGCTCGGGTGATTTTTACCCCCGTTTCGCTTAACGATTTCGTTCGTGGGCTCGGGCCGTTTAGATCGTTACTTCGGCCTTCCTTCAATACCTAGCAGCGACGCGAGAGTGGTTCTTTCCTTTTCCATTCTCGTACGTGCCTGCGTGTATCTAGCTCTCGATCAGCCAATCACAGCAACTCACGCGGTCATGTGCTTTCTCTCAGCCAATCACACAGAAGCACTCAGACTATATGCTTCTTTTTACGCTTCTGCTTCCTTCCAGCAATTCATCTTTCTTTTCTTTTCTCCTTAGTTAGTTTCTTACGTTTCTTTCATACTTTTTTTCCTCAGTTTTGTTTGTTGTGGTTCTAGTTTAGGTCTAATTTCCATTTTTCAATTAATCGTTTGTAAATGTCCATTTTGTCTACATTTTTATTTCCCTTGTAGTGTGCTGTTTCGTTACCCTCAATTATATTTTTCATCTACAAGTGTGATTTGTTCCTTGAGTGGTTACATTTTATTTGATTTGTTTTTTCATTTTTTTTACACTAAATTTGTTTTTTCACTTGGTCTACAATTTTGTTTCTTTTTTAGTCGCGAGTTGTTCTATGAACTAAATTTATGTTCCTCTCGTAAGCATGATTTGTTGCACATACCGTAAAATTGTGTTCCCCTTATAATTGTGATTTGTTCCGCGGACCAAAATTTGTTCCCTTGTAATCGTGATTTGTTCCACGGTTGCTAAAATTTTGTTCCACTTATATTTATGAGTTGTTCTGTGGGCTAAATTTTTTTCCTCTTGTAATCCTGATTTTTGTTCCACTTATACTCGTAGTTTTGTTCCTTTTGTAAACCTTATTTGTTTCGCGGACACCAAATTTTTGTTCCCCCCTGTAGTGGTGATTTGTTCTGTCGATTAAATTTTTGTTCCCGTTGTAGTCGTGCTTTGTTCCGCGGACCAAATTATTGTTCCCCTTGTAATCGTGATTTGTTCCACGGATGCTAATTTTTTTTCCACTTATAGTTGTAAGTTTTTCCTTGGACTAAATTTTTGTTCCCCTTGTAATCCTGATTTGTTCTGCGAAAGTTAAAATTTTGTTTCACTTAAAGTAGTAATTTGTTCCGCTAACCAAAATTTTATTCCTTTGTAATCGCGATTTGTTCCACGGTTGCTAAAATTTTGTTCCACTTATATTCCTGAGTTGTTCGGTGGGCTAAATTTTGTTCCTCTTGTAATAATGATTTTTGTTGCACGATTGCTAAAATTTTGTTAACCTTATTTGTTTCGCGGACACCAAATTTTTGTTCCCCCTATAGTGATGTTTTTTCCGTCGATTAAATTTTTGTTCCCCTTGTAGTCGTGCTTTGTTCCGTAGACCAAATTATTGTTCCCCTTGTAATCGTGATTTGTTCCACGGATGCTATTTTTTCCACTTGTAATCATAAGTTGTTCCACGGACTAAAATTTTTGTTCCTCTTGTATTCTTGATTTGTTCCTCGGAGGTTAAAATTTTATTCCACTTCAAGTCGTAATTTGCTCCGCCGACCAAAATTTTGTTCCCCATGTAATTGTGATTTTCTGATGATTTTTTTTGTTCCCTTTGTAGTGGTGATTTGTTCCTTGGACTAAATTTGTGTTTCCCTTGTAGTTGTGATTTGTTCTAGACACTAAAGTTTTATTCCCTCGCAATTTTGTTCTATGGATGCTAAATTGCATTTCCCTTGTAGTCGTGCTTTGTTCCGCGGATCAAATTATTGTTCCCCCTGTAATCGTGATTTGTTCCACATATGCTATTTTTTGCACTTATAGTCATACGTTGTTCCATGGACTAAATTTTTGTTCCTCTTGTATTCCTGATTTGTTTCGCGGAAGTTAAAATTTGGTTCCACTTAAATTTGTTCCACCAACCAAAATTTTATTCCACTTGTAATCGTGATTTTCTGATGATTTGTTTTGCTCCCTTTGTAGTGGTGATTTCTTCCTTGGACTAAATTTGTGTTCCCCTTGTAGTTGTGATTTGTTCCATAGACACTAAAGTTTTGTTCCCACGCAATTTTGTTCTTTTGAGATGCCTCTGGATCGGTACAGCTGTAGTATCTGAACTTAACACACCAACTCACACCACACACACGCACTCAACACCACACACACCCTAGTGTGCAACGCAATTTTGTTCTATGTATGCTAAATTGTGTTTCCCTTGTAGTCGTGCTTTGTTCCGCGGATCAAATTATTGTTCCCCTTGTAATCGTGATTTGTTCCACATATGCTATTTTTTTTTCCACTTATAGTCATAGATTGTTCCGTGGACTAAATTTTTGTTCCTCTTGTATTCCTGATTTGTTTCGCAGAAGTTAAAATTTGGTTCCACTTAAATTTGATCCGCTAACAAAAAAAATTTCCTCTTGTAATCGTGATTTTCTGACGATTTGTTTTGTTCCCTTTGTAGTGGTGATTTATTCCTTGGACTAAATTTGTGTTCCCTTATAACCATTTTTTTTCACTGATGCTAAAATCGTGACCTTTCCATGCACTATAGGTTTGTTTCATTTAGTCTAAAAATTTTGTCCTCACGATGTTAAAATTTGTTCTAATTACTCTAAAATTTCGTTCCTATTTGTTCTTATGCCACCGCTCCAAAATTATTGTCCAATTGTTGTTCCACTTGCAGGTATTATTTTTCATTGGACATTGAAATTTTATTCCGTCCATCCAGAAAATTATTCCAGCTGAGGTCATGGTTTTGTTCCCCGTGAGCTATTTTTATTTTCATTTGATCTTGCGTTTTCTTATTCCCTTTTTAATCGCGTGAGCAAAGCTATGCATAGGACAGTTCATGCCACGGACATGACCTGTTTGTCACTGCGTACTTAGTGTGTGGAATGAAAGGAGACGGACTTCAAGCACAGGCGCGTAGCGTGTGTTGGCGCGCTGGTCAGCTCTCGTCCGCTTTTAGTCCCACCTCGAAAGATTAAGAAGAGTATCACCGGCTTAAATAGCGGCTCTCCCTCGCTGTACGCAGAGAAGTTGCTCGCGTCGAAAAACAACAGGGCTACAAATCGTACAACTTATATACCCAAAAATGGATGGAAACTGAGCAATCTGGCGGTGGATGAGCCAGCGAACACCACGAGCCCATTAATGGGCCGCCCATGCGTACTCTGATGCATTGAGTTGTGCCTGGACAAAGGCAGGTGGGCCAAGGTTGGGCCCTCCGGTGCATCTGTTTGGCGCAGCAGCAGGAAACGGGAGCTCCTTGGCGCTTAAGGACTTGCGACGCCTACAGCGTTTCTTACCTGCGCCGGCCCACTTTTTCGCCCCGAGCAGAAAACAATAGCGCGAGAAAAATTATATGCGTGGACTAGGAATCGAACCGGCTACCTCGTAGTGACTCAAGCAGGCACGCGGAATGTAATGGCCAACTGGTTAATCCCATGTTTGTGTCATTCTCGTTGGCACTGGTTCATCCCATGTTTGTGTCGTTCTCGTTCACTACTTTTTTAAATACACTGGCATTTTTGACAGACTATTTTAAATTGGAACCATTTTCAAAAATGAACAATTTTTTAATTCGGAACCATTTTGAACCATTTTTAAATTTAGAACACTTTAAAAATGGAACCATTTTAAAAAATGAACCATTTTTAAAATTGGAACCATTTTCTAAATGGAACCATTTTAAAAAATGAACAAATTTCAAATTTGGAACCATTTTTAAAATAGAAACATTTTTAAATTTGGAACCATTTTCAAAATGGAACCATTTTGTAATTTGGAACCATTTTTAAATTTGGAACCATTTAAATTCGGAACAATTTTAAATTTGGAACCAATTTAAATTCGAAACCATGTTTTAAATTTGGAGCCATTTTTAAAATTGGAACCGTTTTCAAAATAGAACAATTTTTAAATTTGGAACCATTTTCAAAATGGAACATTTTAAAAAAGAATAATTTTCAAATTTGGAACCATTTTGAATGTGGAACCGGTTTTAAACTCGACACCATTTTAAAGTTGGAACCATTTTCAAAGTGGAACAATTTTTAAATTGGAACCATTTTCAAAAATGAACCATTTTTAGATGAATTTTTTTATATTTTCGTGGAACCATTTTAAATTTGGAACCATTTTCAAAACAGAACCATTTTTTTATTTTGGAACCAATTTCAAAATGGAACCATTTTAAAAAATGAACAAATTTCAAATTTGGAACCATTTTTAATTTGGTACCATTTTAAAATTTGGAACCATTTTCAAAATGGAACCATTTTTAAATTTGGAACCATTTTAAATTCGGAACCATTTTAAATTCAGAACCATATTTTAAATTCGGAACCATTTTCAAAATGTAATAATTTTTAAAGTTGGAACCGTTTTATAAAATGGAACCATTTTAAAAAAATGAACAATTTTCAAATTTGAAACCATTTTTAGTTTGAAACCGTTTTTAATTCGGAACCATCTTCAAAATGGAACCATTTTTAAATTTGTAACCATTTTAAAAAATGGAACCGAATTAAACGGTTCCATTTTTAAAAGAAACGAAAACAAAAAAGGAAACAAAAAACAGAAAAAGAAACGAAAAAGAAAAACGAAAAAAGAAAATAAAGAAAAAGAAACGAAACATAAAAACGAAAACAGAAAGAAAAACAGAAAAGAAAAAAGAAACAGTAAAAGAAAAAAGAAACGGGAGTGCGTACCTAATTGGGCCCGGCCCAGAAACAGCTGCTCACGCAGCGCGAGCGACGCTCTTCAGGCGGCGCTGGAGTTATGGGGCGCACGCCGACGGCATATAGGTTTCGCGCAGGAAACCAGGCGCGTGCGCGCATACGCGGGCAAGACTGTGCAGTTCTTGTTTGATCGGAAGTAGCACGTGAGATTTGTTATGTGAAAAAAAAGTGATCTGCACCATGGTATTCAGTGCATGGACGTGGCAACATGGCAAAGGAAAAGGAGCATTGGGAGTTGAGAGACACGTCACTCAGCTACCAGGAAGCAATTTCTTTTAAATTTGTGGTTTAATTTGCATGAGTTTTACTGGAAGGTTGGCAGATTGGTGGCGTGTGCATAAGGCTCGGGGAGTTTGGAATACGTCGTGGAGGATCATGTACCAAAAGGCGTCGATCTTGGCACGTTGGTGCTGGGCTGATATGATGCGAGGTGGAGCATGATTGCAGTCGAACAAGTTCGGCTGGGTCGGACTGGACAGTCTGACAGATCGACAGGTGGTCGGTCGACAGAAGACGGTGAAGATCGGCGATGACGACGTAGGATCGTGAGGGCTAATGGTGTCCGAATTCTGTGGCATGGTAACACGTGGCGCATGGTTATGCGTGCTTCAACATGCATTGGCGCGGGGTTGATTCAAGATGGTGCACACGAGAGACCTTGAGGTCGACGGGGCGTGGGGTGGATTGATCATCTACCAAGGAGTCATATTGAAGGTCGAGCTGGAGTCTCTGAGGGGAGATTTCACTCGGCTGATGGAGGGGTGATGACCCACAAGTATAGGGGGTGTATCGTAGTACTTTCGATAAATAAGAGTGTCGAACCCAACGAGGAGCAGAAGGTGCTGACAAGGAGTTTCGGTAAAGGTTTCACTGTAAATACTAGCAGACAAGTTTTTAGGGGTTTTTGATATTGCAGGTAAATAAAATGCGAGTAACTAAAAGACAGTAATAATAATTGCAGCAAGTGGCCCAATCCTTTTTAGAGCAAAGGACAAGCCGGTTGGTTTACTTATGATGACCAAATGTTCTTGAGGACACACGGGATTCTAGTCAAGTGCTTTCGCTTCACATAGTTGATTAATCTTCATTGTTTTGATAAGTGTTGTGTGGGTGAACCTATGCTAATGCACCGCCCTTACTTGGACTAATACATACTTGTGATTATACCCCTTGCAAGCATCCGCAGTTACAAGAAAGTAATTAAGATAAATCTAACCACAGCCTTAAACCCTGAGATCCTACGCTCCCTTGTGCACCGGTATACTAACGGGGGTTTAGGTTTCTGTCACTCCGGCAACCCCACAATTAGCAACCAAATACACAATGCATTCCTCTTGTCCCATAAAGTTGAAGTGTCATGTAGTCGACGTTCACACGACACCACTAGAAGAATAACACCACAACTTAAATATCAAACCATTAAATATTACTCAACATAGTTTCACTACTAACAACATGACTTCTCCCATGTCCTCAAGAACTAAACAAACTACTCACAAGACATCATATGGATCATAATCAGGGTGATGTAATGATGAATAACAATCTGAACATATACGTCAATTCACCGATAAAACTCGATAGCATCAACTACAAAGAGTAATCAACACCGGGAGAGTCTCCCCTATGAATTAGACAAAGTATAGCCCTAGATGTTACAGCGGGATGAGATGGTGCAGCGGTGATGATGGTGACGGTGATGGAGATGATGATGATGATCCCGATGAAGTCCAGCACGATGACGATGAGGAGGGCAACGATCTCCCCCTCCGGGAGGGAATTTCCCCGGCCGATTTCTCCCTGCCGGAGAGCTTTTTCTCTCTCTGTTGTTTCCGCCTCGTGGAGGCGGCGGAATATTTTCTCTTCCAACCCTCCTGTCTTAGGGTTTCTGGGGGATGAAGTACGCGAAGGGGAAGCGCCTGGAGTGGGCCAGGGACTCCACACCATACCTGGGCGCGGCCAAGGGGGGGCCCGCGCCCAGGGGTGGTGTGGGCCCCTCCTGGCCCATCTCGGCCTCCCCTTTTGGCTAGCTGCATCTTCTGATAAAATAGGAACATCTGTCTTTTTGGAAATATTTTTGGAGCTCCAGAAATATAGTGTCCTGATGGTGCTTTTTCCAGCTGAAATCTGACTCCGGCAGATAATCATCCAAAAATCATCAAGCATGCAAAATAAGACAAAATAACATAAGTAACACATCTTAATATGAAATATATCAATGGATAACAGTAAATTATGATATAAAATAGTGATGCAAAATGGACGTATCAACCCCCAAGTTTAGACCTCGCTTGTCCTCAAGCGAAAGCTGAGCTCGGTAAATTAGAACAAGAGTTTATGGAGTGAAGCGTCGATAATAAAGAATACGGACAAGAAGCATCAGTATTTACTTAACAACACAATTCTTCTTAAACAACAATTCCAGCAGAAATGTATGTTGTAGAGATATATGCAGTTCATTAATTTATTACCGTACAACGAAAAACAAGACAGAGTACATCTGACTTGTATCTGAAAGTTCATCCACCTAACTGGGAGTACATAAATTTAAAATCCAAAATACCTCGTATTTTTGGCTCAGCAAAAAAGACAAATCAAACAAATTGTAGGAAAAAAAAGGTTGAACTATGCACGCCTACTTGTCATTTTTGACGAGGCTAGACTACATGGTATCCTACCAATCTTTTACGCAATGGTATAGCAAAGTATTGACAACATCATGATATTTTTTAAATTTTTATTGAAGCTTTAATTTGAACTTTTTAAAATCTTCAAAAAAGGGTATGTAGCGGGCACCCTATAGCCGCTCGGAGTGTCTACTTGTTGAAAAGTTTGCAAAGAAAAAAAAACGCGACACTCTATTTGCATATGAGACGGAATGGAAAGAAATGGATTCTAGTACACATAAAATCTCAGCTGCACACATGCTAGAACGAATCACTATGCAAAATCTAAAAAACATTTTCTCGCGGATGTAAACAATTTGCAAAAAAGAGAAAATCTTAGTTGTAACTCAGTTGCAACTCCTATGCCATCACGAAACATGGCACAAAATCCAACTGTCAGAAACAATATACCTCAATTACAAGTCACTTGCAACTGAAATGTTACAACACACGTGAGAAAATTCAGTTGCAAGCCACTCGCAACTCACGACGGACATGATTCATGATGTAATCTCACAGCTAGTCTCACTTGCAACCAACTTGCAACTAGAAAAACTCAGTTACAACTTACTTGCAACTGAAAAGCCTTACTTGCAACACACTTGCAACTCGTGACTAGCACGGATCATGACGCAAATCTAGCCCACTTGCAACATGAAAATAACCCACCAGTAACTAGAAAAATTTCTGTTGCAACCCACTTGCAACTGGAAAAACTCAGTTGCAACTTACTTGCAACTGAAAAGCCTTACTTGCAACTCGTGACTAGCACAGATCAGGACGCAAAATTTATCTCAATTGCAATATGAAAAGCTCACTTTTAAATAGAAAAATCTCAGTTGAAACCCGAAAAATCTAAGTTGCAACCCACTTGCAACTGGAAAAAACTCAGTTGCAACCCACTTGCAACTGGGCCCATAAACAACGCGAATTAGGATGCAAATCCAACGACCAGTCTCAGTTGCAACCCACTTGCAACTGGAAAAACATAGTTGCAATAGAAAAACTCGGTTGGAACTCATATGCAAGTGGTCTTAGTTACAACCCACTTGCAACCCATGAAATTATGGAACACGACGCAAATCCAACGACCAGTAACATTTTTCTCAATTATAGCCCACTTGAAACAACAAAATCTCATTTACAATCTAGTTGCAACTCATGATTCGCACGAATCACGGTGCAAGTCCAACGACCGTGAATATTTTCTATCAGATACAACCCACTTGCAACAGGGAAAACTCAGTTGCAACTACAAAACTTAGCTGCAACCCAAATTTAAATCATAGTTGTAAACCCACGTGCAATTCATGACCATAATGAATCACGACGCAATCCAACCACTGGTCATATTTTCCTTAGTTACGTCCCACTTGCAACTGAAATACCTCACATACCCACTTACAACTTGAAAATCTCAGTTGCATGCAAACTAATGGCCAACATGAATCTCAACGCAAATCCAGCGCCCAAGAATATTTTTCTTAGTTGCACCTCACTTGCAAATAGAAAAACTCGATTGCAACACACTCACATCTCCCACGCTAGCATAAATCATATCCAAACACAGGTCAACAATCGCGAGTACACTGAGCAGAAACCTTTTTTTGGTCGAATAAATTAGCAACACCATAAAAGCTTAAAATTATAGTTGGTGAAGAATGAAAAAATAAGGCAATACAATTAATAGATATGACTTCACCGCTTGAGGGGGTCGTCTTTCTCGTTGCCACTACACGAGTAAAAAAAGAAATAAATGTAAAAAATGAAATTTTTGACCAATTATATATTTATACAACTCTAGTTGCACCAATAATTATAATTTTTTTATTAACGTGACACTAAATAATACTAATAATTAAACAGACAAAAAATATGAAAGAAATTAAATAACAAAACATATGACTATATAACAGCGTGGAAAAAAGATAAGATAATTATCTCGCATGCTCTACTGGCTTTCTCTTGCTCACACGTTCTAAAAACACAGATTGACTAGGAGAGACATTTTGCTAGTCAGGGAGGTGTGTGCGCACGCGGTCGCTGCCGTCTGATCTGCCCTGAGATGGGTGAAAAGCTGCATCGACCTTTGACCCAGCTGAGGATGAGCTGGACCACCAGCAGCAGCATTGAGGCGGAGCAGAAACCGGACACAGGACACCAGCACGCGGAGCTGAGCGCCTCCACGGCTCCACGCAGGTCACCACCACACATCGACGGGGGCCGAGCTTCTCGCGTCCATATTGTCTCCAGAGTTTGTGATAAAGTTCTCATATTCGACACATAGGTGTGTCTTGGTATAGGAAGCAATTATTCCGAAGTGATTTTACAGATTATTTTAATAAATACCATTTTCCTAGTTAAATGAATTTACATGCCAAGTTACCCCTGGCGGACGGTGCGGCGTGCCCGCCAGCGGTATTGTACTTACCGCTGGTGGACGGTGTGGACTGCCCGCTAGTGGTAATTTGCTAGTTTTTGAGCCCAGCCGAGACAACTACCGCTGGCGGTAAGATTACTACCACTGGCGGGCACCGAGGCCGCCCGTGCGTTGCTACGACCCCTCTTAGATGATTCGATTGTTTGTCCAAGCGCTAAAAAACAATGCACCGAGTCCAATCTATTGAAAATAGTGCTTTTATTTTTCACATGGTATTTTTTTCCTAATAGCAATTAATCATTTACATATGGCCATGTGTCCTCCATCTCGACCACCGCAAACCCTTCTGCCTCATTTTTCACCACAACTGCATTCCGAAGTGTGATGATACATGTCATCAAACCATGTACTCGTGTAGTACTACACTACTGCTTTCTTTCTCACATGTTTGGAAAACTTATTTTCAGATGCAGTATGCTAATTGAATAAGATATTCATTTTAATTCTCTCCCCAGTATTTTTGTGGGTACAAACAGCTCACTGATCCCACACACTTCGATAGAATGCACGTTACCAGGAAGCTTGTAAATATCAGCACAATACCGATATTAACTATCTGATGGAAGGGGTCATTTCTTTAAACAATAAATCTAAGAATAAAGAGATGAGAGAAAGCGCAAAGCACACATATATAAACTATCTCTCGGACTACAGCTTGTTGCTCCGATAAATAATCGTCTTCTAAACGGTAATTATGCAATTACTGTTTTCAGTTAAAAAACACCTGGGAAGGAAAATTAGCAACTATACCACATATTTTAGTCCCTCGAAGAGGGGTCACATAAAATAAGTGCGCCATTTCAAAACTAAAACCAGAAAAATACATATAAAAATCTCAAGCAGTCGGGCATAGCAAATTTGAGGTAACATTTGTCTATGTTGGCCGCTTGTTTTTGTAACATGGCAAAATACCATTTCATTTTGTTTAATATTTGTTCAAATGTCTAGTGATCTGATAAAATTAGTGTCAATGCACCAGATTGCTAGTACGAATGGTATAACATATTTTTATTAGGTAAGCTGAGTTGATAAATTGACAAAAAATTACTTGAAATAAATGCGCAAATACAACAAAATTTCTGAATCGTCAAGTGCAATACAAGCACAAGGTTCAGCATGTATACCAAGCAAAGGATGGGCCTGAATAGCTGAAATTTCCTACAATGCATAAAGATCAAGTTCAGAAATTTATCCAGGGAAGCTCACCATTGTAGCTAGTACTCACAGCCATCTGACAAGGCACACACGGAAGCATCATCTACAGGGTTAAGTGAACTGCTTGATAACATAGGCAGGTAAATGTCTGGATTTGACAACATAATCGAAGGCATACACGAGATTTGGAGATTTAATCTAGGTTTGAACTTTGAACTGTTTGACCAAACGAGGTACGATGCTCCTATGTATAACTACAAACTACCTTTAAAATCATACCTTAACGGAGGTACTAACTACTAAAAATCAAATGTGCATTTGTGGCAAAAAGCAGTGTGATTGTCAATTTCTATCATAAAGAAACTGGTCGAAACATCCTTGAACCCATAATCTGAATGCGATATGGATAGGCCTGCCATATATGATTCATTTTTGTACCTGACATACTGAGATAAATCAACGGTTTAGCTTTAGCCCCGGTACACATATGCTTGCTAAAAGTATGGCTGCCACTATTGTTCTTCATTTTGTTTCCTATGTCTCAGTGGTTCCAGGGGCGTATGGACCTCTGCTATAACTGATGTGACTTCTTGGATTTGATGCTGAAGAAACAAACACAGATATATAACATCCATAAGAGCGCAACCATTGGAAAATTATAATGAAAATCCACACTGCATTTTAGATTAACACCATACCATCCAGAGATGAATAAGATGCAGAGCAACAGTTGCATCTCCATCGCCAGCCACTTAGTTAGTCCAGTAGAGTAACAGAGACAAATGAACCTACGGACTGGTCACTGGAGGAGGTCGGATCGTCAGAGTTGGGCGCAGGATCGGCAGCCATGGCGTAGAGGAAACGGAGGTGGAAATTTACACCAGCGTTTCCCATCGTCTCGTCCTCTCCAGGACCAGTAGAGGGCGAGGCGGCCTTCGGTCATGGCACCCGCGGGCCCTCTGAACGACTGCTCCTGGCGCCGTAGTCTGACTGTCTGACGCGGAAGCAGCGCGCACTCGGCTCGAGGCGATGATGGGCACGGCGAACTGGCGGAGCTGGCTTCCCACACGGAGCACACGTCGACCTTACTCGTTGCTGCTCGTCGAGTCCCGGTGGCACCGCCCGACGGCCAGCATACAGCGCTAGGAAGCACACCGGTGCGACTGCACTCTCCCGGTGGCGCCCGAGGCCCGACGCAGCGATTCGGGTGCGGGTCGAGGCGGAGACGCGGGGGAGGGACTGGCGGCTGAGGAACGGCGGAATAAGCGGAGGAAAGGAAGTTGACGATGAGGCGGAGGAACCGCCAGCCAGATTTGTTCGCAGCGCCATTTGTTCTCTACGAGTCGTGCGTGCGTGGTCTAACTGTCCCCTGCCTTTTTTTTCTCCTCGCCTCTGTTTTGTTGGCGTGGGTGATCCACCGTGAGAGTCGCCAAATTTTTTTCCGTGGGACGGGAGGCGACGTACGACCATCACCACCGACTCCACTTTAAAGAATAGTAAAGATAAAGATAAAGATTCTTGAGCACACTTGGTTAGATAGGCTGGTCTCTGCAAAAATTTGGCTCAGTTCATCCTAATATGGTTAATTTACTTTACTTATCAGCCAAGAGAATAAGATATGTATTGCTAGATGATGGTCGTAAGCTATGCCTGGAGTGCCTGGACTCTGCAGTGATGGATACGAATGAGTGCCAGCCTCTTTATCTGGAAATACAAGAATTCTATGAAGGTCTCAATATGAAAGTGGAACAGCAAGTTCCTCTGCTTTTGGTAGAAAGGCAGGCTTTAAATGAAGCCATGGAAGGAGAGAAAACTGTACGTTGATTATGCTGAACTGAACAACCATACTTCTTCTATTTTGTCTGTACCACTAGTTGTAATTATTTTGTTTTCGTGGAAACCAGGGCCACCACCATCTTCCTGAAACAAGAGGTTTGTGCTTATCAGAAGAACAGACTGTCAGCACGGTGAGTACTCTTCCGAACACAAGATAAATGGTTATTTCATCATCTAGTCCAAGTTCAACTCCAGTTCTGTTGATCTGCTGGGTTTTGACTGGGTAATAATATTATATTCAGATACTGAGGTGACCAAGAATGGCTGGAAACAAAATTATGGAAATGATTACAGAGCCCTATAGGTTGACACGTCGATGTGAAGTGACTGCAATTCTCATTCTATATGGTTTGCCGAGGTAAATCATTAATGTACCGTAATATAATTTATAATTTGCACACGTGAACAAATAACAATGTTACAATTCGCATGTTCCAGTAAAAAAATAGTAAGAAAAATTACATAAAAACTAGTCTGTATTAACTGATTCAAAATATTATTCCTTCCAGTTGGGAAAAAAATGAACGCGTTGAAGATTTTTCTTACTGTGAAGTTACTGAAGAGAGCTAAAGAGCGAAAATGTTAAATTTTACCTCATCGCTGTATCTTCTCATGTTATCATGTTGCATTGGTACTTAAATAATTCATTGTGTTATCATTTGCCTGAACCGAACCGGTATGAACTGTTTTTCAGAAAACCTGAGGAACTCCTAATACTTTGCTTTGACTTTATGGGTTTCTTATGAGTTCTTATTTTTGCAGATTGTTGACCGGTTCTATTTTAGCTCATGAGATGATGCATGCTTGGTTGCGACTTAAAGGTTAGTATACTGACTGTTAGTATACCGACTTACTTGTTGTCTTTTTCTGTGTTCGTATCGATAATAACATATCATACTGACTGTTAGTATACTGAAAGTCAGGTTAAAGAAAATAAATTGCACCATGATGAATAAATTACATGGAACTATTCTATAAGTTCTATTGCTTTTTGTACTCTCTTTGGGTGTATAGAATTTTTTATTAGCATTTGAACGGTAATTTAATAATGAGTCTGCTAGGATTTGGTTACAGACTTACAGTAAAGACTAAAGATTAAGTAACTGTTCTACAGTTCAAGATTCCGACGAGAAGCTTGTAGCAATCCCGGTAAGGAATGGGAAGTGTTTTCATGGCAGAGCCAGGATCTTATATTCTGCCTGAGACTGCCATGTCATGTGCGAACAGTTACCTATAGAATCAAGAACTGGCAACTGTATTTTTCAAGCTTGAAGCTGCACCATCTTGCTCTCAAGACTCTGAGCCAATTGCTGGTGATCCACACTTAATATGTCCATAATCATAAGTACATTGGAATACATCAACAATAAATTATCAACCAATAAGAGTTTGCATTATCAGCTTGCTACTATGATTTTAATATCTCTTATGTAGTAGAAAGAAGTGACATAATGGACATTTTCGTACTAATGAATATGTATTCCACAGGATACCGCACACTTAGTCCAGACATAGAAGAAGGCATATGCCAAGTCCTTGCCCACATGTGGATCGAGTCGGAGATCATGGGAGGATCAGGCGGCAATGCCGCGTCCACATCCTCATCCTCTTCGTCATCCATATCGTCGAAAAAGGGCAGAAGGTCACAGTTTGAGCTGAAGCTCGGCGTTTTTTTGAAGCACCAAGTCGAGTCGGATACCTCTGTGGCCTATGGAGACGGTTTCAGGGTCGGCAACCGGGCTGTGCTGCAGTATGGTCTGAAGCGCACCCTCGAGCACATCCGGTTGACAGGGACCTTGCCATTTTGAAGATGCAAGAGATTCATGCAGTATTTAAGTTATACTAATTTTTTTCACCAAGTCCATTTACAGGGAAAAGAAAGGATTTTTGAAATGCACAAATTGTACAAACACGATCTTTCTGGTTGCTCTTTCTTGGACAGGCCGGCTAAGTACAGTATTAGCAGATCGAATTAAGATGGCTAGCCTGATCAATCTCTTGTTGTACGATGATCAAAGCTTGGAATGGAAACAATGGTATTTTTGTGTTATTGAAATTAATAAGGAATACACACTATCTTCTCCGTTGTGCACATAGTATGCAATTTCTTTGATAGTATGGTTATCCTTTCCTATGGAAAAAAAATCTGAAATCCAATTCCTTTATAGAAACATGAATCAGTTCTATTATATTTTTATATAGAAAACTGGATCTGTGAATTAGAGAAATAGGAAGAAGGCTCAGCAAATTGTACAATTCCATTTAGCGATATCATTTATAGTGTTCTACCACGGTTTTTGCTGCTGTTGCAGTAAACGTATTGCTACTCATATGTGTAGTTAGGCTGAAGCCTGGGGAGAATTCGCATGTAGTACCACCTATATGGAAATGTACAAATGGTTCGATTTATTTCAACATGCACAAATGGAATAGACTGATAGTTCACGAGCTCACACAACAGAGTCGTAACGTGATCAAATCGCCTTACAACACAAGCAAGTACCTTGTTATTTCAAAAGCAATAAACGAAATTAAAGCACAAAAGTCTTGTACAAGCAATCTGAATCTCACACTTGACAAGCAAAGCAATATAGCACTCAGGTCTTGGACAACAGGAGTAGGAGCGCGTGTAGTGCTGGGCACATGGCTATAGTGCAGCCACGCGTGTACTGGAATACTGGATATCTTCTGTGTACAGCGTCTTCTTTTCCTCGGGGCGACCTGCACAGTTGTAGCAAGCAAGGTATTACTGCACTAATATCTTGGGAGTGACACAAATAGTAGTGCTTGGTAATTCAGAATGACTTACCTACAGATCCAGCGAAAAGCAGCGGTCAATCAATCTCGGAGGGTATACACAGTTATAGGACATTGGCTCAACAACGTCAGGAACTCACGACTGATTTCGGAGAAGAATAGATACTGGAGGGGCAAGAGGAACTCAGGGCCAGCTGGGACCTCCACCAGGCTGCTGAGCTTGTATAGTCCTAATCTTTCCAAAGACGCCGTGGCACCTTGCTTTATCTCCAGCTCCCTCAGATTAGGCAGATCCCGCAAATAGAGATTCTTCAGCTTGGGGAACCACCCCGTGAGAAACACTAGCTTCTCTCCATTGTATGCTCTTTCGAAGTATAGAACCGTCAAATTGACCAACCGAGAGAGGGATGGCAGTGGGTCTTCTCTCAGCTTAGACCAAAATAGAACCAGTTCATGCAAGTTCTGCTCCACAGCTTGGAGCAGAGGAGACTCTCCCAACACTGTCCCTTCCGCTAATCTACCCCTCAAACCTAGCTTTTGCAGGCTATGTGGGAGGGCGTTCAACATGAGAACCTCGTTCTTGTCACTTGCACCCACATCTAGGTAAGACAAATATGGCATCGGCACTAGAGACTCGCAGAGGCGTTCACAGTATGTTCCCTTCACATTCAGTATTCTCAAACTTCTTAGTTGTCTCAGCTCACCTAGTTGTGTGACAGACTCATCATGGGCTTCCAATGCTTGTAAAGTCTGCAGATTTGTCAGGTTATCAAGACCCTTGGTGATGCATACACCGCTGAACACATGGAGAGCTCTACTAGATGGATCATTAACTTTTTGAGCAAATAAGTGACTAAGATTCTTCAGCTTGACAATCCCTGCAGGCACCTCCTGTATGTCAGAATTCGCTAAGTCTAGTGTTAAGAGATTTGAAAGCTTCTCGATGGATTTTGGGAGAAGCTTCACTTTTGTATCCCGCAAACCCAAATGGCGGAGATTAAAAAGATCTCCAATAGCATTTGGAATCTTGTCAATAGGTAGACCACTCAATTCTAGCACTGTCATATATCTTGACTTCTCGCATAGTAGCGGTAGTAGAGATAACGATGGCATGTTTTTGTCCAGTGTGATGAAAGTTCGGAGTCCATGTACACCCCCATATGACAGGTGGATATCCTTATCCAGTTTGTGCACTATCAATCGGCGTTCATCACTCTGAATAGATCCTCCACATTTATATTCCTCATATTTAACACCAAAATGATTCTTTTGGCACAAATCAACTGCCAGTTCACGCATGATATCATGCATTTTTAATCTCTTTATCCTGCCAAATGAATTTTTCTCAACAAGTTGTAGCATATTTCTGTTTACCAATTCCTTCAGATATCCTTCTGCCACTTCTTCCAGTGAGTTTCCACCTTTCTTCACAATGAAACCCTCTGCAATCCATAACCGTACAAGTTTTTTTCTTGGGAAGATGTAGTCTTCTAAAAATAAGCTGCAGTAAAGGAAACAACTTTTCAAGTATGTTGGAAGGTAGATGAAGCTTAGCTGCAATACATTCTTTATGTGGTCTAGGCTCTGATTATTATTTATCTCCCAGCCCAGTTGTCCATTTATTCTTCTCCAGTCTTCCATAGTTTTCTCAAGCGTACACAAGAGGCTACCAATTGACACGATAGCAAGAGGCAAGCCTTTGCACTTGCCAACAATTTCCTTGGACAAAGGCTCCAACTCCTCAGGACATTCATTATTTTTTTCTCTTGGAAATGACTTCTTACAAAAGAGATGCCATGCTTTGTCTTCTGGTAAAGTTTTCAGTGTTAAGATATGTTCTTGAGAAGCAAGTCTAGAAACATCACCTTCTCGTGTTGTGATTAAAATTCTACTGCCAGTGCCATTACAACGAAGTGCCCTAGACAAGTCATCAAATGCTTTTGGAGTCCAAACGTCATCCAATATGATCAAATACTTCTTTTGCTCCAAATAACTTTTCAATGTCTCTTCAAGGGTTGTGAAATCCATAGTTGCAATGTCTGATGGAACACAGACTTTATCTTTGTAGACTTCCTTGATTACCTTCCTCAAGACATCTTCTCTAGAATAAGTTTGAGAGATGGTGACCCATGCGTGACACTGGAATTTGGCTCTTTCCTTTTTGTAGACATTTGCAGCTAAAGCTGTTTTGCCAATCCCTCCCATTCCTACCAGCGTTACGAGAGAGCATTTCATATCATCACCTCCCAACCACTGCTCAAGTTTTGCTCTATTTACATCCACCCCAACTAGATCTTCTTCATGGAGGGAACGTGAATTGGTTGCTAGATCTTGGGACCTCTTGATAATGTAATTTGATTTGTTAGTATCTTCACCGATTAACACAGGAAGCCAACGGTTTTTCGTGTCCGATAGGTGTGTAAGGTCTTTCTCTATTTTCTTCACATTTGAAGCTATCTGGTTGAAAGAAAGCACAGATCTTGGTTCTAGGAACCCTTTCTTGAGGTAAAAGCCGTACCCAAAATTATTTTCTGTGCCAACTCGATACAAATACTCATCCACCATGTCCTCCATTGCATGTCCTACCTTCCTCACCTCATCCAACCATCCCCTGTATGCTTCAGTGTTGCGGTTTCGAGTGTCCATTTCACTGAGAACATGCTGCATTACATGAAGCTCTCTCTGAACACGACCCATGCTTTGCTGTAGATCTTTGAGTTTCTTTGCATACTTGGTAAACCGGAAACATGCATGTTTGATCGCGTCCTTTGCCAAGGCGGTTCCAATTTTTGCAGTGACTAGAAGAAGCACACTTTCAACCATTACTTTCTGCTGTGTTGCTAATGCCTCACTGTTGGGTGGTGGCCTAGTTGCAGATTTCCTTCAGTGTCTCTCTAAGATGACCATCTGCAAAACGAATCAAGTGATGCATTAATTATACTAGTACTGCATTTGTTCTGGTAGCAAGCGCTTGCCAAAACATTTTGTTACTTAAGAGTATACAGTTGATCCTAACTTTGCCTGGACTTAGGATTCTATTTGGGGTACTTGATAACGAGAGATATAATATTTAGAAATTTTATTCCTAACTTTGTCGGAACATATACTTGATGCAAAGTACTTCCTCGGGTATGCTTTACAGGGTACACACTTAGTTTAAGAAAAAAATGATCATTAAATTTGGTCAACAAAATATATATTATATGTCACAAAATTGTAGCATTGGATATATACTTAAAAGAAATTTTCAATAATATAATTTTTGTGATGTATAATTTTAATTTTGTTAAACAAATTAATGGTCAACATGTTTTCTTAAAGTATATGTGTGCCCTGTAAACCGTACCAACGAGAGTATCTAGGTTGTTAATAACTCCTAGTCAGTCCATGCAGGGATTTCCGTTGAGCCTTAATACTTTGTTTTGATTTGTGTACTCATACATTTAGTGCGTGGGAGAAACCACCACCAAACCCTCCCTTCCTCTCTCGCCGGCACCATAGGGCCTGGCCAAGCGAAGCCCGGTCGTCGCCTGCAGCATGGGGCCCCTTCGTTTGCTTGCGAGTCGACGTGGGCCAGCGACTCGTATTTGGGTGTGACAGGGCAGGGGGTGTCAAGGCGTGGGGGTGTCTTGTTGCTGCAACACAACAAACGGTGTATTGGCAGTTTGCGCCTTGGATGGCGGCGACGATGTAATCTGTTTTATGGGCGGCAAGGGCGTGAGCGCAGACTAGGGAAGGCCACCTCTGGCGGCGGCTCCCTTGCTTTGTGCGGTGGCGGGGGTGTTAGGGCCTGATTTGGTCCATCAGGACACTATCTCTGGGTTGGGCATTCCCCGTTGTCGTGCTTTACGTTGGGATCTTTCAACAATGACCATGGTCTGGGCAGTGGTGAGGAAGGGAGGCACATCTGCATTTGAAAACTATGTCGACTTTGGTCATGGCAGACGATGTCGGCATGCACACGCCATTATCTCGAAAGCAATCCTCTCTTCTTTCCTTGACAAATTAAGAGGTTCCTTCCTGTGGTGTCAGTCGTCCTATTTTCCGAAGAATTTGCCTACACGGTACTAACAGATCAGCATATATGCAGTTGTTTCTGCAGCGAGGAAGATTTGTTTGAACGCAAGCTAAGCATCAAGAAAATTGCTATGAAATAATTGGTAGTATTTCTGTTCGGATGCACAGAAACAATGGGTGGCGAACGTGGTCGTCGATGAAAGGCTCACCTGAGGCGGAGACTAGCTGCAGCGGAGGACAGGCGGCGGGAGGCGGAACAGGTTACGGCGTCGTCGGAGGCGAGAGAAAAAGGCTTGACGGAGAAGAGACGCGAGATCCTTTCAGAGCACATACATGTGCATGTGGTAGCTGCCTAGCTGGTCGCCTCAACGTATTACTTGGTAGCTTCGAGGAACACGGCAAGCGTACGTAACTACCGGTGTTAGCGACAGGGAAGACTAGCTTGGCGGATATGAATTTGAGTCCAGCATATTTTCACGTGCAGACAATCGATGTCCTATTGAGCTAGCTATTACAGACAGTCGATGCATTATTCTTCTCCTAACATGCATCTAACCCAATAATTGAATTCAGTTTGATAGTTTCAACCGGCTGCAAGTTGTTGAATGGTTACCCAAGACAATACGACTCGAAGGGTGTGTGCCAGTCAAGGACGCCAATGAACGTACGAGCTCATTGGATACCGCTGTCAGCTAGTCGGCATCAGATACCGCAAGTAGATGATGTTTTTTAAGATGATACACGATGATTGACATGGACTACTCACCCCATCGAATAGACTTGTGAAATTCAGTTTATAGGCTCGTAATGAAGCCGCCGAATGGACTTGTGTAATATAATTTCTATCATAAGGTTTTGTTGAATAACTAATAGGAAAAAATGTGTGCATCTCCCTCCTTTTTAAAAAAATAAATTGAATTTACAATCAGAATAGAGAGGATATATACTTATGTGGTGTGTTCACCTTCCAGGATGCAGTGGATTGCTCAGCTCGTCTCCATCTTATCTTGAGCCATCAGTCGCAGATTGAATGCAGCGCTCTGCCAGCGGCTTCTGGCCTCTGTTCCTATGGGTGAAAGATCACCCCTCGGGTGTTTGTCGACGGCCGATATGATTCATCAGTTCTAATATATTGAAGCGTTATTCCCAGGCTCAGATACAGATACATTTGGGAGAGTTAAAAAAGCAGACAGATGTATTTATTCATAAGTCATAACTAAATGTCAGAGATATATGTGTACCTGATTTCGATGCGACGATGAGATCCCGTCGTCTGTAGTTCTAGCTGTGGTGGTTGGCTCCCTCAACCTACATACTGTTGCTCCGGCTTAATCTTCTCCTAAGATCTAACCCAATAACAATTGAGTTCAGTTTGTCAAAATACTTCTACACTTTTGTACCACGACAAATAAGAATGAGATAAGCAGAACCTCTGAAAGCAATCCTCTCTGCCTGCTTCACAAATTAAGAGGTTCCTTCCTGTGGTGTCAGTCGTCCTATTTTCCGAAGAATTTGCCTTATCCCCGTACGTGGTGCGTCAAGAATTCGCAACACGGTACTAAGCATATATGCAGTTGTTTCTGCAGCGAGGAAGATTAGTTTGAGGGCAAGCTAAGCATCAAGAAAATTGCTTGGAAATAATTGGTAGTATTTCTGATCGGATGCACAGTAACAATGGGTTGCGAACGTGGTCGTCGATGAAAGCCTCACCTGAGGTGGAGACTTAGCTGCGGCGGAGGACAGGCGGCGGGCGGCGGAACAGTTTACGGCGTCGTCGGAGGCGAGAGAAGGCTTGACAGAGAAGAGGCGCGAGATCCTTTCAGAGCACATACATGTGGATGTGTGTTAGCTAGTCAAGCACGCCATTGAACGAGCCTTGGCAGCTGTTAGATACTGCAAGTAGATGTTTTTTTTTATGATGGAACACGCTGGATGACTGACATGGACTGCTCACCATCGAATTGACTTGTGGCATTCAGTTGATCTAGTTAACAATCTGCGGTGATTGCCCAATTAGTAAACTCGATAAGCGATGCCTCGATATTGGCAGCCAGCCTTGCATGAGATGCAAATAGATGCTTGCATGGATGAAATATGAATGCTAGACGTCTCAGGGGTCTATATATAGCCATATGTATATAGGGTATATATATGGACTTCTCCCTTTTACATCTATAGTCAGTGAGGCCTGAGATCCTGTCCCGTAATTTTCGTGGGTGCCCATGTGTACTACTCCCTCCGTTTCTAAGCATAACATATTTAAACCTTTTTCAGATTCCCATGTATCTAAAAAAGCATCTAAAATGTTTGTGTGTATATTTGATCATGTTACTTCGCATCTATTCAACATGTGAAACATTTAAATATCTTATATTTAGTAACAGGGGTAGTAATTTTCAATTCATTGTAGAAACTAGCATGTCTCCGCATCGAAAAAACACATGTGCTCCTCCGGTACCCAGCGCACCCTAGCGCACCCTACGACGGGAAGTTTAGCAAAAACACTTTAGTAATTCAAAAAAGGTTAAAGAAATTCGAATCTCTTTTGCAATCCAAGATGATCAATTATTGTACTCGTCTAAAAAATTCGTCGGGGAATGACTTTCATTATATTCTTGGTCAAATAAACATACTTAAAACAACCTATGTATAAGTACTATTCACACTATATTTGTCATAAATGTGTTTCTTTTACTCTGAAGTTAATAGGAACCATTATTTGGCCAATTTTTTTTGTATGAGTACGACTTGACCAAATTTCTTTCCTAAAAAGATTTAGATTTTTTGAATTTCGGAATTCTATTTTTTTTATAATGTCACAGAGTACCGGGTGGACCAAACATCACTCTTTCGGACATAAGCGTCACATGAGCCGTGTTAGGGGCCAACGGACACAGATATACCGACAAATTTTGTGTATGTGTTCAGGTGGTGCATATTTGTCTGACACCTCATTGTTAGAACAGTACTGACACATTTAGGCATTTAGCACACACGATTTTAAGATCAGTCTGATATGAACCACATATCAGATCAAGACAATCTCATTTTTATACTTGACGCTTGCTCTTGCAATCCCCGTCCGCTTTGGAGAAGATGTGAAGCACACATGGTCATCCGGGATAATTTATTGAGTCATTGATTAATAATTAACGGACGCGTTAATTGTTTAGCCGTTTCCGATTCCTTTGGATCGTGGAGACGTTACCGACTCGATCGTGGGCTGCGTCCACGTCCTACCCGACTCGCACTATATATGCAGAGGAAACCCTAGCCGCCACAACCACGCAACACATGGTCGCTCGCCGCCCTAGTTCCAGAACCTTGCGCCGCCGTCTTTAAGGTCTTCTCCATCCCGTCTTTCGGCGTGCACCGGTTGAAGGGACAACAGGCCTCCGGAACCACGACTCTTGTGATCCTGTATGGGAGAGGGGCGATCAGGTTTTTGGGGAGCACACTCGCGCGACTGTTGGCTTTGAGTTCTTCCCCAACGACGACTTCTTCCCCGACATCGCCAATCTCTTCATCGACGACATGGGCGACACCGGGTCTGCTGCTGCTGCCGCCGCACCGTACGTTGTCTTGATCTTCTTGTTCGATATGCTGCTAGAGTTTCCGCTTGTAGTAGTTGCTCTAGATTTGTTCTGTTCATCTGCTGTTCTAGTAGATAGCATGATTAGTTTAATCCTGATTATACTAGTCATATATTGTTTACTGTTTTCGTGGATTAAATCTACTGCTAAATTGCTTATACATGTACCGAGCGTTACTCTGGCTAAATTTTCTCCTATTTGACAACTTACCCAATAATCGAGTTCGGGTTTAATAGCATACCCCAGTAAAAGCTGCCAAAGAAGGAAGAACTGAAGGGTGCTTAAGCACTCATGTCCGGGTGATTCCTGTCTTTTCAGTTGCTACTGCCTCACTGCTGGTTGGTGGCCTAGTAGCACATTTTCTTCAGTACCTCCGGGACGCCAATCTGTGAAATGAATCAAGTGTATGGATCACCTATTAGTTTTGGGTTTGAATACATTCCAGAGGCACAGCCGAAAAGTGATGAAATGAGCAGAGCAATCCTCTTATTTCATAGAGTTAACCTAGATAAGCCTCATGGTTAACAAGATGGGGAAAGCAGCTGGAAAAATCACAAGCAAGATCTACATATCACAAGTTAAATCTCGAGATCGAAGCAGAGCATGCACTGCTGTTGCATTCACGAACATTCCAACTAAAATGGCGACTAGCTAAGACGTATTATCGATCAAACAAAACTATCCAAATGCACTTAGGGACGTATTCTCATGTACGAACCAGCACATATGACTCTGCTTATCTCTTGCATGTACGTATATACACCAAACACCGTCTTCAATTCAGGGCAGGCAAACAAAATATAGACCATTTTTCCAAATCAGATACAAGATATTTCTCTGAACCTATTAACCATGAACTTGCTTCGTACTTTTCTTTTCACTCTCTATTTTTTTTTTAGAAGGTGCATAAGCATACCTATCGTATATTAGCCAAAAAATCGACGGTGTCACTACTTATTTTGTTGGATAGACTAGCTTTTGTGCCTTCAAAAATTTACACTTCAAATGTTCGCCCCGGCTCATCTCAATTCCTGGCTCCGCCACGAAGGTGAGTAGCTTAGCTGATTTTGTCAATGTGGAGTCTAGTCTCACGTGCTAGCACCTACAATCATTCGACTACTTTTTTCTTATCTGTTAGCTAATTAAGGGATTTGGCCCCAAAATTAACTACGATTACTCTATTTTTAATTGCCCAATGAGCATTTTGCTGGCGCAATGAGCTGGGGTGTTTCTAGAGTTCGTTTTAGTTGGCTGATAATTTGATGAATCAATGATTAGTTTTTATGGTTAGTAGAAAATAATATTATTGGTTATTTCCTTTGTATGCTTTTCTGATATTACTATTATAGCGTGACCTTATTTAATCGATCGTAACATACCGAAATTTCTGGTACCGGGCGTATGTTGCCTTATGGGACGTGTGAGTGCTCGCTAAATTATATTTTTATATTTTTCTACTAACCACCAAAGTTTAATCATTGGTTCGTTAAATTATCAGCTGATTAAAGCGAAATTTAGAAATTCATGCTCATTCGGCAAGTAAACATCCAGTGAGTGTACTTAATCATGGAGTCAAATTCTTTAATTCCCTTAGAGATTAAAATACAAGTTGTATGCATGTAGGTGGGGCACGTGAAAGTCAAGCTAATCAGCCTAGTCGAGCGCTACAAACAAACATTCCGTCCAATACGAGCCAAAAAAAAACATTCTGTCCAACATACATCATTTTTAGAAATTTGCGGGGCTATGTTTAATAACCATCAATGAAGGTGGAATCACGAATATTCTAACCCAGCTTTTACTGAAGATCTTTCAATGGGAGTTCATGAGAATCAAAATCTCAATGGTACTGAGCTCGAGGTGTATGACAATGACCCCTCGAGCAGGAAAAGGCTAAATTTTGAGGATCAAGTGGATGCGAATACATCACATGATAAGAGTCCGGTGGATGGACTAGCTTTGATGGATGCAGATGACTCGGATGGTAAAGACATGGGCACCCCGGGGAAGGTCCAAGCTCTGAAAAAACCAAAAAAAAGTGGAGAGGAAACAACACAATTGATATCGGCGGCTTATAAGGAGGAAGCTGTCCGGGCGCAATGAAAATCTTAGGATACAACAGTCGCGGCCTTCAGAGGGCTGCGGCGATCCGGTCTCTGCTGAACTTGTTGAAGCGGAGTAGGCCGGATGTGGTGTTTCTGTCGGAGACTCATCTAGATGAGAATGCGGCAGAGGGGTTACGTCGTCAGTTGCGGATGTATTTCAAAGAGGTTGTTCGGAGTGATGGTAGAAGTGGCGGTTTGTTACTTCTTTGGAAGAAGGAGGTGGTGATTACTTTGCGGTACAAAACACACAACTTCATTGATGTGTTCGTAGGTAATAATCAACAGGATGTGTGGCGGTTCACGGGCTTTTACGGTGAACCAAGGTGGCAAGATAAGCATCAGACTTGGCAATGCATGAGAGACTTGAATGCTGCGGTGAGCCTTCCGTGGCTTTTAATGGGAGATATAAATGAAATACTATATCCGTTTGAGAAAGAGGGAGGAAACCCAAGACCCCATCATTTTATGCAGTCGTTTAGGGACGCCCTAGATGATTGCAACTTGTCGGATATTGGCTATGTGGGAGATAAATTTACGTGGCACAGACGGTGAATACGAGAGAGGCTTGATCGAGCCTTAACAAATGAAGCCTGGAATCAGAGATTTGGAGGTGCAATTTTGCAGAATATGGAGTACAGTGGCTCTGATCATCGACCTTTGTTGATGAATCTAGAGTCTGAAAATGATGAATTTGCTAGTGGGCCGACTGTCCTGCGTTTTGAGGCAAAATGGCTGAAAGAAGCCCGGTTCCGTCAAGTTGTGGAAGAGGCTTGGGAACAGGCCGGCTCTGGAAATCCAAATGGCTCTTTGGCTGGAAAACTCGCCACAGTGCATGAGCATTTACACAAATGGGATCGATCAATCCTACAGAAAAGGAAAAAGAAAATACGGAACAAGCAGATCTTGATGGAGAAAGTTGCCTCTGGTGTTCTGAGCGATGATGCAGTCGATCTTCAACGAGAACTTGCAACAGAAATTGAGGACCTTCTGGAGCAAGAGGAGATACATTGGGCGCAGCGTAGTCGCATCAACTGGCTACTGCAGGGAGATAAAAATACCGCATACTTTCATAATTTTGCAAATGAACAGAGGAAAAGAAACTCAATTAAGAGGTTAAAGGCTGACAATGGAGCTTGGCTGGAGGATATAGATTCACTTAACCCCTTAGTGTCTGATTATTTCGCAGGTCTTTTTTCTACTAAGATCGATGAACCTGATCCGGATTTGCTCTCTAAAGTCGCTCCAAAGGTTTCAGCACCAATGAATGAACAATTGCTCAGGCCTTATTCTGAGGAAGATGTGAAAAAAGCTCTCTTTTCAAATGGTGATATGAAGGCTCCCGGGCCAGATGGGTTGCACGCAATCTTTTTTAAAAAATGCTGGCATATTTTGGGAGACGCTCTAACTAAGGAAGTGCTTGATGCAATTAACCATAAAATCATTCCCCCTGGTTGGAATGAAACGATCATTGTCTTGATACCGAAGGTTGAAGCCCCGGAGTTGATTACACAATACCGTCCAATTAGTTTATGCAATGTGCTATATAAGGTGATTTCGAAGATGATTGCGCTACGGCTTAAATAGGTACTTGATGAGATCATATCCCCAGTTCAAAGTGCTTTTGTGCCAGGTAGATTGATATCGGACAATATTCTGTTGGCATATGAGAGCATCCATACTATAAAGAATAAAAAGATAGGTAAATGGGGATATTGTGCTGTTAAATTAGATATGCATAAAGCCTATGACAGGGTCGAGTGGCGATTCCTGGAAAGCATGATGTTGAAGCTCGGTTTTCATACAAATTTTGTGGAGCTTCTTATGTCCTGTGTTAGGTCAGTTACATACAAGGTCAGGTTTAATAATCAGGAGACAAATGAATTTTCACCTACAAGAGGGCTTCGACAAGGGGATCCTCTGTCCCCTTACTTATTTTTGCTCTGTGCTGAAGGTTTGTCAAGTCTTTTGGCTCATAGAGAGGAGGTTCGTGGCATGGAAGGTGTTAGGGTCTGCAGAAATGCACCATCAGTTTCTCATTTACTATTTTCTGATGATTCCCTTATCCTCATGAAAGCTAATATCACTACAAGAAATGTGTCAACTAGTGACTTTTCTATAGTGACCAGGGAAAATTGGTCATAGATCTATGACCAATTGAAGCCATTTGGTCATACACAACTTTGGAGGGTCTAAAACTGAAACAATAGTGACTTTTCTTGTATGAATGGTCATAACCTGGTTAGATGAATTGGTCATAAGCTAAAAAGCTCTGACATATTGCCTTTTCTTTAGCCGCCTGTGACCAATTTAAATGGTCATTAATATTAGTGGACTGCCAACTCAGCTTCTTGCCTACGTGTCAGTGCTTAGTTGGCAGTTTTTTCTTACGTGTCACTCTGACTGGACAGCCAACTCAGCGGTCTCGCCTACGTGTCAGTATTTAGGTGTCATTTTCGCCTACGTGTCACTCTTACATGTAGGACCCACTGTCAGGAGTAGCACACACAATGACCGGTGGGACCCGCCCAGCCCAACCGACATGTGGGACCCGCCATGTGGGATCCACCGTGTGATCCGTGTGGAACCCACCATGTGGGACCCACCGTGTGGAACCCACCGTGTGACCCGTGGGACCCGCCATGTGGGACCCACCGTGTGACCCGCCATGTGGGACCTGTCATGTGGGACCCATCCTGCTGCCATGTGGAACCAGTGGGACCCGCCTTGCTCATCGTGCTGCCATGTGGGACCCACCGTGTGACCTGTGGGACCCGCCATGTGGGACCCACCGTGCGATCCGTGGGACACGCCATGTGGGACCCACCGTGCGATCTGTGGGACACGCCATGTGGGACCCACCCCAACCAATGACATGTGGGACTCCTTGAACATGTGGGACCCGCGCCCTGCCTACCTGACATGTGGGACCAACGCCCTGCGTACTGACATGTGGGACCCGTGCACTGCGTACTGACATGTGGGACCCGCGCCCTGCCTACCTCACTATTTGGCAAAAGAAATGTGCCAGTGGGGGTTCGAACCCACAACCTCGTGCTCGCTAGTCCAGATCCCTACCGCTGGGCCAAATCGGTGTTGATTTTAGTTTGTAGGAGCTAACCTATCTATACTGAACAACTCGGTGCGAAACAGGCCAGGGCCTGTGCGGCAAGGTAATGGGCCTCCTCTTCTCCACTTTTTTTTTCTTTAACATTTTCGCTATGCGAGTGGGCCGGTCGGCCTGGTTCGGCTACGCTGCTGGGCTGGGCCGGCTCGGCTCGGCTGGTTCTTTTTTTTTGGTTCTTTTCTTTTTATTCTTTTCTGTTTTCTTTTATAACTTTTGATTTTGAATTCCAATTTCAACCAAATAAATTTTGAAAATTTTGTAAAGATTTCCTCTGTCATTATAGACTATTAGGGACTGTTTTTAGTCAAAATAAAATACAAAATATCCCTGACACTCGAAATAGTGTGCTTCCATTTTGCAACAAATATTTGGTAGGTTCTCAAAAAAACATTTTTGACACTCGAAAAATGAAAAATGGTTTGTCTTGAAACATGTCGAAATCTTTGTTCGGCAACATTGCTTACCATCCCACAATGATATTATGTCTACTTTGTGAAAACAATTTAACGGTGTCATTTTGGATGACTTTCTCGGTACCCGCTTCACAAAAAATGCTATTTTAAGAACTTGAAAAATGAAAAGTGGTTTTTTTTGTGAAAAATGTTGAAATCTTTGTTCGGCAACATTGCTTGCCATCCCACAATGAACGCATGTGCCAATTTTGGGCTCATTTGGACAAACTATGTCATGAATGTGGCCAAAACATTGCTCCTTCATCTTGAAAGCTATGAATGTTCGTTCGTGATAGCAAGTTTCTGAGAACATTTTTTCAGTAAAACTTCCGCAACGCAAGTTTATAATTTTTTGTGGTAACTAGGTCACATATGATGACGCTACGCGAAGGTTTTCCATTATTTTGATTTTTTATGAATTTCGTGTGCTCATTTGAAAATCTAGTCGAATTCGTGGCCGTGACCGTTCGTGTCTAGTGTTTGAATCATGTGGATATTTTGATGTATCTATGATGAAATGGATACTTGTGAATCTAAAAATGAAATTTAGGAAAAATAACGGGCAAGCTGTGTGGCAGCTGCAGTTCAAAATCTAGCCGTTTCCAGCTGAATCGGTAGGAAGCCGTTTAAATGGCCAGAAATAGGCAAAGAGCTCAGAAATGCATGCCTTTTGGTGATTGTACATGATATTATGTCTACTTTGTGAAAACAATTTAACGGTGTCATTTTGGATGACTTTCTCGGTACCCGCTTCACAAAAAATGCTATTTTAAGTACTTGAAAAATGAAAAGTGTGTTTTTTTGTGAAACATGTTGAAATCTTTGTTCGGCAACGTTGTTTGTAATGCCACAATGCAAACATGTGCCAGATTCGGGCACATTTCGACAAACTATGTCATGAATGGGGCCAAAACACTGCTTGTTAGTCTTGAAAGTTATGAATGTCTATATATGAAAGCAAGTTTCTGGTAACACGTTTTCAATAAAACTTCCGAATTGCAAGTTTATATTTTTTTATGGTAACTAGGTCACATTTCATGATGCCACGCGAAGGTTTTCTATTTATTTATTTTTTTTGAATTTCGTATGTCAGTTTGAAAATCTAGTCGCAGTGTTGGTCATGACCGTTCGTGTGTAGTGATTGAATCATGCAAATATTTTTGTGTATCTATGATGAAATGACTAGTTGTGAACCTAGAAATGAAATTCCCAAAAAATAACGAGCAAGATATATAGCACCTGTAGTTCAAATTTTAGCCATTTCCAGCTGAATCGGCAGGAAACCGTTTAATTGATCGGAAAATGGTAAAAAGCTCAGAAATGAATATTTTTTGGTGATTGTACATAGAATGACATCTACTATATGAACAATTTTTATCGGTTCCATTTTGGACGACACTCTCGGTAGCCGCTTCACAAAAAGTCGGGCTATTAGCACTTAAAAAATGAAAAGTGTGTTTTTTTGTGAAACATGTCAAAATCGCTGGTTGGCAACGTTGTTTGTAATGCCACAATGCAAACATGTGCCAAATTCGAGCACATTTCGACAAACTATGTCATGAAGGTGGCCAAAACACTGCTTGTTAGTCTTGAAAGCTATGAATGTCTATATATGAAAGCAAGTTTCTGGGAACACGTTTTCAATAAAACTTCCGAATTGCAAGTTTATTTTTTTTTATGGTAACTAGGTCACATTTCATGATGCCACGCGAAGGTTTTCCATTTATTTGATTTTTTTTGAATTTCGTATGCCAGTTTGAAAATCTAGTCGAAGTCTTGGTCATGACCGTTCGTGTGTACTGATTGAATCATGCAAATATTTTTGTGTATCTATGATGAAATGACTAGTTGTGAACCTAGAAATGAAATTCCTAAAAAATAACGAGCAAGATATATAGCACCTGTAGTTCAAATTTTAGCCATTTCCAGCTGAATCGGCAGGAAACCGTTCAATTGATCGGAAAATGGTAAAAAGCTCAGAAATGAATATTTTTTGGTGATTGTACATAGAATGACATCTACTATGTGAACAATTTTTATCGGTTCCATTTTGGACGACACTCTCGGTAGCCGCTTCACAAAAAGTCGGGCTATTAGCACTTAAAAAACAAAAAGGTTTTCCATTTATTTATTTTTTTTGAATTTCGTATGCCAGTTTGAAAATCTAGTCGAAGTCTTGGTCATGACCGTTCGTGTGTAGTGATTGAATCATGCAAATATTTTTGTGTATCTATGACGAAATGACTAGTTGTGAACCTATAAATGAAATTCTTGAAAAATAACAGGCAAGATATATAGCACTTGTAGTTCAAACACTGCTTGTTAGTCTTGAAAGTTATGAATGTCTATTCATGATAGCAAGTTTGTGGGAACATGTTTTCAATAAAACTTCTGAATTGCAAATTTATATTTTTTTAGTAACTAGGTCACATGTCATGACCCTACGTGAAGGTTTTCCATTTATTTGATTTTATAAATTTTGTATACCAATTTCAAAATACAGTCAAACTAGGTTAAAATGGTGTCAAAACTTTTTAACCCAACTGATTGTGACAGCCAAAAATGAAAATTAATTTTGCACCCAGCGGCAAATCTCCCGCTACCCAACTTTTGACGTCAAATGACTTGTATGCCCATAGAGATTCGAGCAGGCACCACACAACCCGGGGCAATTTTGTAATTCTAAAGCGTACAAGATATAAACCCACCCCCTCCCGAACCCTAGCGGCCCCCTCTCCACACCTCCCTCGCGCCGCCAGCACCCCACGACCGCATCCCTCCTCTCCTTCCATCGATCTGAGCCTAGCTGCTAGGTTTCCCGCCGCCGCCGCCGCCGCCACTCTCCACCGCGACCATGGCGGATCTGCAGCCCACCTTCTTCTCCACCCTCGTGCTCTCGCGGAATCCCATCGATCCGTGGCCGCCACCCGCGATCCGCCCTTCTCAAGAACCTCCCCCAGCCTCGCCGCGCCTCCGCCAGCCTCGAACCGCCGGTGGCTTGCTCGCCGGCGCGCGCGTGCATCGTTAGCGTGATGCGCGGCGCTCTGTCGAGCTCGCCTGCCTGCGTTCGTGCGCGTTGGAGAGCCACGGAGGGGTGAGCCGGCAAGCCAGGACGTGATGGCGCCCGCCCCTGCGACTCCACCATCGACTTCCCCACGCCGCCGGAAAGGTGCCCGACCCCTCCACGGTCGCCGCCATGGAGGACTTCTACGTGGAGATCCACAGACTCCACCATCTACGGCTCCGTCAACTCGGCATTCTCAAGGTAATCTCCGGCGCTGCCTCTTTTCTGTGTGTACTTGTGATGGTTTCGTATGGATTGTGGTGGCGTCGGTGTGCCTTATTCTTAGGGTTCATTGGCGTTCTTAGGGTTCGTAGGCCTCAAGGATTCAGAGGCTTTGGACTGGATTGGCTGGGACGGTGCCTGGTCTGTTGTTGCTAGTCTGTCATTAGACAGCCATAGGGTTTGATTCCCCTGTTTTTCCTGACATGGAGTGTTGGTCAACTATAAAGTTGGAGCTTGCTGTATAGGAATTTAGTCTGCATCATTCTACTAGATAAAGTACATTAGTTGGTCGTATCTGCTAAAATCTATAAAATGTACAAGTCACGAGTTTCCTGAACACATGTATATATTTGGGATCTAGCTAATCAGAAAATGGACGTGAGTACAAAATCTGTTCATAGTAGAAAATCTGTTTGCATTCCTTGATTATCTATAATGCTGATTCATTCTTATTATTTTCCAATAGCACAATTTGAAACACAAATAGTATATGATTGTCATTTCTGGTATAAAATTGCAATCTTGTGACATGTCACTTTCTGAAAATGAATATGGTAGCTACTTTCAGTTTTTAATCTACAATTTTTCTAGTGGATACAATATGTTGTCTGTCATGATTGTTCATCTCAAGTGTTTCTTGTTTGATCAGATTCGCTCGGTTGCTTCGATCAGTTTCGTGCCAGGATCTAACGTTTGTTGCTTTTATGGTCTTTTATGGTCTGTGCGTGCGCGGAAGACTTCAGTGATGCTCCTGGAGATGTTTGCCATCCACCTTGGGCTTAGCTGTGCCTTCACGGTTCCTCTCAAGAAGTACACACACGAGGTAGGGTTTGCTGGTTTCTAATAGCAGTTTCAGCACCTGAGTATTGATAGTTGTTTCTGCACGTTTGCCCTTCCTGCATCTAGAAGCCTGTTATAGGGGCTATGTGTGAAGGAAGTAGGCCTCGAATATGTTGAGCAATGACATGTTTATTTTGTCATGTGCCAAGTTAAATGCTCAACTTTGATCAACTAGTGCACTACTGTGCATTTCTCATTGGCTGGTTTACTTTCTTTTTTGTTCAGTTAGCTCTCATTATAATCAACCTGCGTATATTCCATTTCTACTATTTGTACCTAGATAGCAAAGCTGAATATGTCAATGTAACTGACTCTCCTATGTAACTTATGGCAAATATAATCATCAAGATCTTCACACTACTTGTCCTTAAATAGCTCCTGCTTGATTCTGGCTTATGTAAAATCTTGGTTAATTTGTTTGTTGTTTTTGTTTGTGTGCATGCTTGAGCGGCTATTGCTGGTGTGTCGGAAGTTTGTTAAGAGCTGGGCAAGTGGATGCATGTGCAGGTGGATAGCACAACAACTGCCAAGTAGGAGCTGGATAATCTCCAGAGTCTAGAGGTACATGTCTGAATAGGTACTATAGACTATTTAATCATGTCTGAATAACTAGTGACTATTTAATTCAATCACCCAGCTGGTGTTATAATAGGTACTATTGATTCCATATTATTCTGTATACACAAATTTGTATGATTTCTATGCTTGACATAAAGAGATGAGCTAAATGCTGTATTCCTGCTCTTGGCTGCATGGAGTTATTGGTTTGATTTCTAATTTCTGTTATGATCTGGTCGCTGGGTATAGCAAACTCAGAGGAGCATATGATTGCTAGGAACTGTAGTTTAGTGTGCCACTGTTTAACTTAGTGTTTGCAATTGTAACTAGTACTGATCCCCACTTATGTTCTTGCAGATCCAAAGGAGCCCTGATGCTATACTTCTGTGCTGGAGCACATCGACTCGAAGGAGACCCAAGGGCAGTGTGCTGGAGCATGCTGGAGCACAACAACAGAGCTTGGAAAGCATCTTTTATTAACAAAGAAGCACAACCAGGAAAGGATGATAACACTGTAGAGCTTGTAAAGCATCAGTTATTATTACCGCCTGTAACTGTTATTGCCATTGTAGTGTGTTATTTGTAGAGCAGAAGCTCCATATTGGATCTGAATTTAATTGCTTACTGGAACCTGATGTACTGTCAACTGGGACCCACTGATCAGGAACTGACTACATGGGCCCACTGAAAAACTGACAAATGGGACCCACCAGCAAGAAACTGACAATTCGGACCCACTAGCCAAAAACTGACATTTCGGACCCACTTGCCAGAAACTGACAAAAGGGACCTACTAGCCAGAACCTGACAGTGGGGACCCACATGTCAGAAGCTGACCACTTTGACCCACATGTCAGAGAACTGACCATTGGGTCCCACACGCCAGAACTGACAACTGGGACCCGCTCTATAAAATGAAAACAAAAACCACGGTCCAAAAGTAAAAAGGCCAAAATATTGGGCTTGGCCCATGTAGTTGGCCATAATTAAGAGGAAAAAAAACTATATTGTTGGGCCTGGCCCATCTAAATTATCAAACTGGATTGGGCTGATTCTGCTGTATGACCATTTAAATTGGTCACCATTTTTGCCACGTCAGCCACGCCACGTCGGATCTGACGTGGACATGCCAGATAGCAGGTGACCAAAACAATTGGTCATAACACTTATGACCCTTTTTTTTAGTCATGAACGTCTATGACCATTGCACCCAAATGGTCACGTACGTTCGTTTGTGACCGCCAGCTTTCGACCAAATGTTTTTGGTCACAAAAAGATCACAAATGATACTACGTGACCATTCAGTGACCAATATGGTGAGTCACTAGTGAGCATATTTCTTGTAGTGTATGTTAAATGCAACCTCATTGAGACAAGTGCTTGATCAATACTGTGCTAGCTCTGGGCAATTGGTAAGTGAAGCAAAATGTAGCATCTTTTTTAGTCCAAATGTTGAACCGGATTTAAGGGCAGAAGTGTGCTCCGAATTGAATATCATGACTGAGGCTCTCTCAGATAAATACCTTGGGCTACCAGCGATGGTCGGAGTAGACAGAAGTGATAGCTTTATTCACCTTTTAGAACGGATCATCAAGAGAATTGAAGGTTGGAAGGAAAACTTTCTTAGTATGGGCGGTAAAGAAATTCTGTTGAAAGCTGTAATTCAAGCCATTCCTGTATATGCAATGGCGGTTTTCAAAATCCCAAAAAAGCTTTGTAAGGAGATGATGGATGCTATGGCGGGTTTCTGGTGGGGTGACTCGGAAGTTCAGAAGAAGATGCATTGGATGGCTTGGTGGAAGATGTGTGTCCCAAAGAAAAATGGAGGAATGGGATTTCGTGACCTACACGCTTTTAATATGGCAATGCTAGCAAAACAGTGTTGGAGGCTAATTACAAATCCTGATTCATTATGTGCGCAGGTTTTAAGAGCTAAATATTATCCACACGGTGATCTTTTGAAAGCAGGACCGAAAAGTGGGTCCTCATTCACATGGCAAAGCATTATTGCTGGCCTAAGTACCCTCAAGAGAGGTCTGATTTGGCGAGTTGGTTCGGGAAGTAAGATCAATATCTGGGAAGACTCTTGGGTTCCAACTAGTCCATCACGAAAAATAGAGACTAGAAGAGGTAATATCCTGCTCAAAACAGTGGATGAGATTATCGACCAAGAATCGTGCCAATGGAAGGAAGATGTGATTAAAGATATTTTTCACCCGCTAGATGTACAAAGAATTCTAAAAATTCCGCTAACTCATCATCTGCAAGAGGATTTTGTGGCTTGGCACCTGACGAGATCATATGTGTTCTCAGTTCGGTCAGCGTATTATGCGGAGTGGGATCATCAGAACGGCCACAAACTCTCTCGTGTTGACGGACAAGGTACGTCGATTCATAATCCAGTCTGGGATATTATGTGGAAGCTGAATGTGCCGAGCAAGGTAAAGATTTTCTTGTGGAAGGCTCTACATGGCACAGTTCCGGGAATGGCTATACTGGCAAATAGACATGTTCCAGTATCTGGGCAGTGTCCGATCTGCTCCATCGATGCTGAAGACATTAAGCATCTCATGTTCACATGTTCACGTGCAAAGCAAGTGTGGAATGAGTTGGGAATTCTTCAAGTCATTGAAAATTTCCTCCAAGTAGACAGATCTGGTTCGGTAATTCTAGAGGAGATTTTACGGAGCAACCTATCTACTCCTCAACATCTCAAACATGTGGGCATAAAAGAAGTTCTGGCTGTGGGGTCTTGGTATATTTGGTGGCAGCGTCGACAGGCAGTCAAAGGGGAACAGATTGCTCCCCCTAATCGTACGACCTTCGCAATCCAAGCACTGACGCAAAATTTTCTGGCTGTGAGTTGTAGAAACTAGCATGTCTCCGCATCGAAAAAACACATGTGCACCTCCGGTACCCAGCGCACCCTAGCGCACCCTACGACGGGAAGTTTAGCAAAAACACTTTAGTAATTCAAAAAAGGTTAAAGAAATTCGAATCTCTTTTGCAATCCAAGATGATCAATTATTGTACTCGTCTAAAAAATTCGTCGGGGAATGACTTTCATTATATTCTTGGTCAAATAAACATACTTAAAACACCCTATGTATAAGTACTATTCACACTATATTTGTCATAAATGTGTTTCTTTTACTCTGAAGTTAATAGGAACCATTATTTGGCCAATTTTTCCGTATGAGTACGACTTGACCAAATTTCTTTCATAAAAAGATTTAGATTTTTTGAATTTCGGAATTCTATTTTTTTATAACGTCACAGAGTACCGGGTGGACCAAACATCACTCTTTCGGACATAAGCGTCACATGAGCCGGGTTAGGGGCCAACGGACACAGATATACCGACACATTTTGTGTATGTTTTCAGGTGCATATTTGTCCGACACCTCATTGTTAGAACAGTACTCACACATTTAGGCATTTAGCACACACGATTTTAAGATCAGTCTCATATGAACCACATATCAGATCAAGACAATCTCATGTTTGCACACGAATCTAGCTTGAAGCTTGCTCTTGCAATCCCCGTCCGCTTTGGAGAAGATGTGAAGCACACATGGTCATCCGTAGGTTTAGTTGTGGTTGTTGGCTATCTCAACGTATGCATGATGTTGCTCTGGCTTAATCTTGTCCTAACAACTAACTAACCCAATGACTGAGTTCTCTTTGATAGTTTCAACCAACAAGGTATATGTACCCATTGAACGGTTCTTAGAACATTTGACTTCTCACATGTTGCATTGATGAGGTAAACAATTTGCAATCATTTCCCTTAATTAATTTTGATAAATGCTGGCAGCCAGTCGGCATGAGATGCAAGTCGATGGTTTTCAAGATGGAATATGCCGGATGGTTGACATGGACTGCTAGCGACCTTAACATTTTATTACCTGAGTAATATGGAGTTGGATTATTGGAAAATTCATGGTTAGAAAACCCTTTTTGCCTGAGTAATGATTCTACTCTCTTGAAGGCAGCAGGTAGTAGTACTGTTGCAGCCCAAGTCACGCTTTGGAAGACCAGGAGAAATTTAATGTACTACCTCCGATCCATATTAGTGGGCACAACTTTGTCTAGATACACATGTATCTAGTCAAAATACTTAACTAGATACATATGAATTTAGACAAATCTATGCCCACTAATATGGATCGGAGGGAGTACTCTTTTTATGCAGTTTGTGTACACTCTACTCCTATATGTTATTCTGATTTTCTAGCTTCTTTTATATAGGTTGATCTGCCTGATTAATATGCTAATAAATATGTATTCACAAGACACCACAAACTAAGTCCGGATATTTTTTATAGATGAAGAGTATATATTAATATCGCAAAGATACCAATTACACTCAGTCTCTGCAACAACGTAATAACCGAGGTATTACGGATGCACACAGCCGAAAGACAATAAGAAGAAGAAACTAAAGAAGAAAAATGTTGGAATTTATGGGCCTTTTCCCAGCTTTTAGCCTATGACCCAATTAATTCCGAAAATCTCATGGCCCATTTATTTGGCTAGTTTGGTGGCAGCAAGTTTAGTCCCATACTGCTAGTTGGGAGAGAGCTGCATTAATATATAAGGTGGAGTGTTGTGCTACTTGGTAAGTATGTGAGAACATCAAGGCTCTCTCGTGCGCACTCCTCCTCCTCCTCCGCCGCCGCTCGCTCGTCACGTCACGACACGACGCGGATTGCGGGAATGAGCCGAGCCGATGCCTATATTTTTACAGTCCGGGATAATTTATTGAGTCATTTATTAATAATTAACGGACGCGTTAATTGTTTAGCCGTTTCCGATTCCTTTGGATCGTGGAGACGTTACCGTCGATCGTGGGCTGCGTCCACGTCCTACCCGACTCGCACTATATATGCAGAGGAAACCCTAGCCGCCACAACCACGCAACACATGGTCGCTCGCCGCCCTAGTTCCAGAACCTTGTGCCGCCGTCTTTAAGGTCTTCTCCATCCCGTCTTTCGGCGTGCACCGGTTGAAGGGACAACAGGCCTCCGGAACCACGCCTCTTGTGATCCTGTACGGGAGAGGGGCGATCAGGTTTTTGGGGAGCACACTCGCGTGACTGCTAGCTTTGAGTTCTTCCCCAACGACGACTTCTTCCCTGACATCGCTAATCTCTTCATCGACGACATGGGCGACACCGGGTCCGCTGCTGCTGCCGCCGCACCGTACGTTGTCTTGATCTTCTTGTTCGATATGCTGCTAGAGTTTCTGCTTGTAGTAGTTGCTCTAGATTTGTTATGTTCATCTGCTGTTCTAGTAGATAGCACGATTAGTTTAATCCTGATTATTCTAGTCATATATTGTTTCCTGTTTTCGCGGATTAAATCTACTGCTAAATTGCTTATATATGTACCGAGCGTTACTCTGGCTAAATTTTCTCCTATTTGACAACTTACCCAATAATCGAGTTCGGGTTTAATAGCATACCCCAGTAAAAGCTGCCAAAGAAGGAAGAACTGAAGGGTGCTTATGCACTCATGTCCGGGTGATTCCTGTCTTTTCAGTTGCTACTGCCTCACTGCTGGTTGGTGGCCTAGTAGCACATTTTCTTCATTACCTCCGGGACGCCAATCTGTGAAATGAATCATTTTTCTAATCGATTTTATATTTGGATACATGATGAAAAAGATGATATGGATGTTATATTTGGATTCCTCACTCCGGGACGCCAATCCGGGACGCCAAAGTCATATACATGATGAAAAAGATGATATGGATGTTATATTTGGATTCCTCTCATTTTTCTAATCGATTTAGATATTTTATTTGTTAAATTTTGATTTACGGATTTAAAGATATGAATTTTTCCATATTAGATGAAAAATAGGAAAAAAAACATAGCTGTGCCGACGGTTTTTACCGTCGGCATAGGTTTCCAAAATGATTTTTTCCAAAAAATTTATTTTAAAAAAATATTTTTTATTATTTTTTGGCTGTGCCGACGGTAGGTTTCCAAAATTATTTTTTAATTTTTTTTCATATTAGATGAAAAATAGGAAAAAAAACATAGCTGTGCCGACGGATTTACCGTTGGCACAGCCTTGCGTCAAATTTATGCCGACGGCTTTACCTATGCTGACGGCTAGGGCGACGGGACGGCCTTGTCGGACCCTGTGCCGACGGCCCCGACAAAAAACCGTCGGCATAGGATTTGGCCGTCGGCACAGGTAAGCTCTCCCGTAGTGCAAGTGTATGGATCACCTATTAGTTTTGGGTTTGAATACATTCCAGAGCCACAGCCCAAAAGTGATGAAATGAGCAGAGCAATCCTCTTATTTCATAGAGTTAACCTAGATAAGCCTCATGGTTAACAAGATGGGGAAAGCAGCTGGAAAAATCACAAGCAAGATCTACATATCACAAGTTAAATCTCGAGATCGAAGCAGAGCATGCACTGCTGTTGCATTCACGAACATTCCAACTAAAATGGCGAATAGCTAAGACGTATTATCGATCAAACAAAACTATCCAAATGCACTTAGGGACGTATTACATATGACTCTGCTTATCTCTTGCATGTACGTATATACACCAAACACCGTCTTCAGTTCAGGGCAGGCAAACAAAATATAGACTATTTTTCCAAATCAGATACAAGATATTTCTCTGAACCTATTAACCATGAACTTGCTTCATACTTTTCTTTTCACTCTCTATTTTTTTTTGTAGAAGGTGCATAAGCATACCTATCGTATATTAGCCAAAAAATCGACGGTGTCACTACTTATTTTGTTGGATAGACTAGCTTTTGTGCCTTCAAAAATTTACACTTCAAATGTTCACCCCGGCTCATCTCAATTCCTGGCTCCGCCACTAAGGTGAGTAGCTTAGCTGATTTTGTCAATGTGGAGTCTAGTCTCACGTGTTAGCACCTACAATCATTCGACTACTTTTTTCTTATCTGTTAGCTAATTAAGGGATTTGGCCCCAAAATTAACTACGATTACTCTATTTTTAATTGTCCAATGAGCATTTTGCTGGCGCAATGAGCTGGGGTGTTTCTAGAGTTCGTTTTAGTTGGCTGATAATTTGATGAATCAATGATTAGTTTTTTATGGTTAGTAGAAAATAATATTATTGGTTATTTCCTTTGTATGCTTTTCTGATATTACTATTATAGCGTGACCTTATTTAATCGATCGTAACATACCGAAATTTCTGGTACCGGGCGTACGTTGCCTTATGGGACGTGTGAGTGCTCGCTAAATTATATTTTTCTACTAACCACCAAAGTTTAATCATGGATTCGTTAAATTATCAGCTGATTAAAGCGAAATTTAGAAATTCATGCTCATTCGGCAAGTAAACATCCAGAGAGTCTACTTAATCATGGAGTCAAATTCTTTAATTCCCTTAGAGATTAAAATACAAGTTGTATGCATGTAGGTGGGGCACGTGAAAGTCAAGCTAATCAGCCTAGTCGAGCGTTACAAACAAACATTCCGTCCAATACGAGCCAAAAAAAACATTCTGTCCAACATGCATCATTTTTAGAAATTTGCGGGGCTACGTTTAACCATCAATGAAGAAACAATCGGTAATCCTTAAAATATATAAGTATTGCTGAACTGATATTACCAGATTAATCTAAATTGTTTCTGCAATGAAAGAGGGCAGCTTCCATATTCTGGAGTCCGGGCACACGAGGAAGGAATGCCCGAGGGGTTCGGTGAGTGAAGGGAGTTCGGCTAGGAAGTCGACGCGGCGAGACCGGTCGCATGGTGACGGAGAACCGGGAGCCATCAGCCCGGAACTCGAGTGTGGCCGGTGACGAGCTGACTGTGTGTGAGGCCGCGGGGGGCTGGCTCGTCGGAGCGCAGCATGCTCCGCGGCGGCCGGTAGTAGCCCACCTCGCCTTGCTCGTCGGTCGCCACCACATGGAAGGACAGCGGGCAAGCCGCCAGCAGAATGACGGGCGTCATCGCAGAGAAGAGCTATGACGTCGTCCGCGACAGCGGGCGTGGTGGCCTCCCCCGCGGGGACGAACGCGGGAAGAGAGTGGTGTCCTGCGCCGCACCCGCGCGGGCGACACAGGAAGCTGCGATCGGACGGCGGCATCCCGCACGTTGGCGAGCCCGGGGCGGTGGGGGACGTTGCCGGGAGGCGCACCAGCTCCGTTACCTAGACCGCCGCCACTGAACGGCGGGTGTGGGGTTGGGTACGGCGATGGAGGCGCTCCACCTCGACGACGGAGTACTAAGCCGTCAGATTTGTAATTTGAACAAAATCGGGTACAGGTACCATATGTGACAGATATGCTAACTGACAGAACTGTATGTTACATGTACATGGATGACGTCAGAGACGTCAGGTGATCTCTCTTCCTCAACGAGTGAAGGCCTACGACTAGTAAAAATCAAACCATACTAGTCCCTCTCCTTGGACTAGTAAAACGTACTGTATAAGTTGCCAAATGGTTCGATTTATTAAACAAAAGCAATCTGAAGCAAGAGTCTTTACACAAATGGTTAAATTTATTTCAGCAGCTAAAATATCTATCATAGTTCACAAAGCTCACACAATCAAAATACACACAGTCGGTGAAAGCAGTAAGGCGTAAAGTCGTAGCTCGATCAGAGTCTTACACCACACAAGCAAGCGTCTTCTTATTTGAAAGCCATAAACGAAATCAGCAGGACAAGACCATCGAATAGTTGCAGCAACGGTGTCGAGACCTGCATAGCAAGCAAAAGATGTTACTCTTAACATCTTGGGAGTGACGCAAATACTGTAGTAGGGATTGGTAGTTCATAGTGACTCACGTGGTACAAATCCAGGGATCCGCTGCAGGATCAATCTCGGAGAGAATACTGATATTCCTGGTTAGCGAGTCCAGGACAGTGGTCCAGCAACGTGAGGAAGTCACGGGTAATTTCACCGAAGGCTAGAAGCTGGAGGGGCAAGAGGAACTCAATGCCAGCTGGGACCTCCGCCATGCTGCTGAGGTTGTATAGTACTAATCTTTCCAGAGACGCCATGGCACCTTGCTTTATCTCCAGCTCGCTCAGATTAGGCAGGTCCCGCAAAAGGAGATCCTTCAGCTTGGGGAACCAACCCGTGAGAAACACTAGCTTCTCTCCGTTGTATGCTCTGGTGAAATATAGAACCGTCAGATTTGCCAACCGAGAGAGGGATGGCAGTGGGTCTTCTCTCAGCTGAGACAAATATAGATGCAGGGCATGCAAGTTATGCACCACAGCTTGGAGCAGAGGAGCCTCTCCCAACAGTGTCCCTTCGGCTAATCTTCCCCTCAAAGCTAGCTTTTGCAGGCTATGCGGGAGGGCGTTCAACACGAGAACCTCGTTCTCGTCACTTGCAACCACATCTAGGTAGGACAAAAACGGCATCTGCACTAGAGACTCGTAGAGACGTTCACAGTACGTTCCCTTAACATTCCAGATCCTCAAGCTTCTTAGTTGCTTCAGCTCACCTAGTTGCCTGGCAGACTCAGCTTGGGCTTCCAATCCTTGTAGAATCTGCAGATTTGTTAGATTATCAAGACCCTTGGGGATGCATATACCGCTGCGTGAACGCAATACTCTATCATATCGATCATTTACTTTCTCAACAAATAAGTGCCTAAGATTTTTCAGCTTGACAATGCCTGCAGGCACCTCCCGTATGTCGGATCGACATAGGTCTAGTGTCAACAAATTTATAAGCTTCTCAATGGATTTTGGGAGGAGCTTCACTTTCGTATCCCGCAAACCCAAATGGCGGAGATTAAAAAGATCTCCAATAGCATCTGGAATCTTTTCAATAGGTAGACCACTTAATTCCAGCACTGTCATATACCTTGACTTTTCGGATAGTAGCGGTAGTAGAGATAATGATGGCATGTTTTCATCCAGTGTCATGAAAGTTCGAATACCATGTACATTAGAAAATGACTTTTGAATATCCTTATTCAGTTTGTGCACAACCAATCGACGTGCATCCATCTCAAATGATCCCCTGCATTTATCCACCTCATAATCAACACCAAAATGATCCTTCTTGCACAAATCAATTGCCAATTCACGCATTATATCATGCATTCTGAACATCTTCATCCTGCCAAATGAGTTCCTTTCAATAAGCTGTAACATGTTTCTGTTCACCAACTCCTTCAGATATCCTTCTGCCACTTCTTCTAATGTGCTCATACCCTTCTCAACGACGAACCCTTCTGCTATCCATAACTGTACAATATGTTTTCTCTGGAAAAGATAGTCTTCCGGGAATAAGCTGCAGTACAAGAAGCAGCTTTTCAAGCATGTTGGAAGGTAGATGAAGCTCAGATGCAAAACATTTCTTACGTGATCGAAACTCGAATTATTAACTATCTCCCAACCCAATTGGTCATTTATTCTTCTCCATTCTTCCATAGTTTTCTCGCGCGCACGCAAGAGGCTACCAACTGACACGATAGCAAGAGGCAAGCCTTTGCACTTGCTAACTATTTCTCTGGACAAAGGCTCCAAATCCTCAGGACATTCACACTAGTAGGGAAATGCTTATACGTGAAAACTTATTTGTGGCGCACAAGCATTTTGTGTGCCACTGGTATTCTCTCTCCTGTTTTGACAAATCTGTGGAATTGTTACCTGTGGCGCACAAGATGTTTGTGTGCCACTGGTAATTTTTTACCACAGGTAAGTTTCCACAGATTTGTGGAAACAGTGAGAAGTTACCTGTGGCGCACAGAAATTCTTGTGCGCCACAGATAATGCTGTTACCTGTGGCGCACAGGCTGGTGCGCCACAGGTAACCACATTACCTGTGGCGCACAAGCAACTCTGTGCGCCACAGGTAAATATCGCCAGATATTTTTGAGGTCCCCAGATCTGGCCATATTTACCTGTGGCGCACAGAGTTGCTTGTGCGCCACAGGTAATGTGGTTACCAGTGGCGCACCAGCCTGTGCGCCACAGGTAACAGCATTACCAGTGGCGCACAAGCTGGTCTGTGCGCCACTGGTAACCTGGGCTGAGGCCTTAAATTCGCCCACCCACCTCCACCTCCATTATTGCAACCTCACTTCCCCCTTTCCTCTTAGCTCGAAAGCTCTTGCTTCCCATCACATTCCCCCCCCATTTTGCACCAAATTTGGTCAATCTAACCACTTTTAGTTGCTAAATATCTCCCTCACACACATCTCCTACGTCCATGACGTAGATCTACCTTCTAAAATCTCTCCCACACACCTATCTCTATAGATCTAGCTACTTTTTCTCTCCCTTCTCCAAAATAAGCTCGTCGACGTGTCGTCTCGTCTCATCTCTTCTCGTGTGTAATTAAGGTGACTATATGGATTGGATGATGTAAATAAATGAAATTGTGAGATTTGGGCATGTGATCACTAAATAATAAAAAAACACTAAATAAATGAAAATGTGAAATTTGGGTGGATGCGTGATCGCTAAATGATGTGTTCTCACCGTCCGGAAATGATGCAAATGAAAATGAGTTGCCAATGCTTTGCCGAAACGTTGATTCATTTCCGTTTCGGCAAAACTTTGGTAAACTTCTCGGTCCCAGTTTGTAGGGAGGTCATGCCGAAATTTTGCATGACGACAACAACCGAGAGATGTGCAACCTAATCATTTTGCTTATATGTACTGTGCAGGCAGGCGATAATGATCATCATGAGCGAAAGGAAAGTGGCCAGATATCTAAGACACGCGATGGAGGACATGTATAAAAAGGACGAGTTGGAGATAAACTGTCCGTGTCGAAAATGCAAGCTATTGATCTTGCACCACCCCTATTCCGGTGTAGTGCGGGATCACCTGCTCATGCATGGTTTCATGGATGGCGCCCCTTGGATGAATGATGATGATGATGTGGAGGTCCATGCAGTAGATGAGGACGAAGGGCAACATGACATGATTGTTGAGAATAACAACGAGGAGGGAGTAGACGAAGAAGGGCCTACCACACATGACAATGGAGATTTGGTTGACGCGGAGGAGGCGCCGACGCCGCCGCTAACTACGTTCTTGCAGGACCCTCATTTGCAAGAACTGCTTCTAAGGCCGACGACTAACGATAGAGCTGCTGCTAGAGAGAAATCTAAGTTGGGGCAACTTGAGATAGATACAATACTCCGTTGTATCCAGGTTGCAGGCCGAGGACTCCCGCTTGAAAGTAGCTCTCGATGTTCTGCAGATGAAGGTAAAACACCACTGGACCGACGCTAGCGTCGACGATTATCTGCAATACTGGAAGGATGTCCTTCCGGAGAAGAACACGTGTCCTAAGAGTCTACGAAGCCAAGAAAGTCGTGTGCCCTCTTGATTTACCGCACGAAAGATACCATGTATGCATCAATGATTGCTACATTTATCGGAAAGAGGACGCGGACAAGACCACATGTCCAGTGTGCAACGCTGCTCGATACAAGAAAGGGACGAAGAAAGCTCCTCGAAAGGTTGTGTGGTACTTTCCGCTCATTCCCCGTCTGCAGAGGTATTTCCTGGACCCCAAGGAAGCAAAGCTCATGCGCTGGCACGCGGATAGAAAGAAGGCACTGCTAAAGGACCCAAACCGGATGGATAAGGCAATCCTGACACACCCTTCGGATGCAACCCAGTGGAAAGCATTAGACAACTACGATCGAAATTTCGGTGCAGAGTCAAGGAACATCAGGTTGGGTGCGAGCACCGACGGACTCAACCCATTTGGCAAACAGAGCAGCACACATAGCACCTGGCCAGTGTTTGTGTGGATATACAACCTCCCCCCTTGGCTTTGCATGAAGAGGAAGTACATTCACATGAGCATGCTCATTCAAGGGCCGAAACAACCAGGCAGCGACATCAATCTGTATCTGAAGCTACTGAAAGATGAGTTGGACACGTTATGGGCCGGAAGGGGTCACCACATGGGACGCCGTCGCAGAAGAACATTTCCCATTGAGAGCCGCCTTGCTCTGTACGGTGCACGACTTGCCCGGCTGTGGATATGTCTCGGGCCAGGTGGTTCAAGGACATTGTGCGTGTCAGGTGCATGGACGGTACCACATACCTACAGCTACCGAAAGAGGGTTCTTCGAAAACCGTCTACATGGGACATCGAAGGTGGCTACCTAATAAGAAAGACCCGTGGAGAAAGCGTGGAGACCTGTTCAACAATGAAGAAGAGCCACGAGGACCTCCACGTAAGAGAAGCGGCGAAGAGATCAAAACGCTCCTGGATAACTGGGAAGAGTGCCCTGCGCCGGGAAAGAAGAAGAAGAAGGCACCTCCGCTCCTGGATGTATGGAAGGCGAGGTCCGTGTTTTGGGACTTGGCGTACTGGCCCATTCTCGGTACGCCTAATTGCCTTGATCTAATGCATATCACGAAGAATGTGTTCGAGAGTTTGTTTGGCACCGTGGTCAACATGGCGGAGAGGACCAAAGATGGGCCGAAAGCAAGGCACGACCTGATATATTATGGTTTAAGGAAAGAGCTTCACGGGGGAACCCGAAAAGGCCGGGGGAAGATCAGTCGGACGATGAGGAAACGGACGGCCACAGGGACAAAAGGGTTAAGAGGAATAATGACTATTATTGCCCCCCTCCAGCTTCACTCTGCACGAGAATGAGATCGATCAACTCTTCAAGTGCCTTCTAGGAGTCAAAGTGCCCATCGGTTACGCGGGGTTGATAAGCAGATACCTAGACCCGCAGAAAAAATGCTTCAGCGGGATGAAGTCTCATGACTGTTACGTGATGATGACGCAGATCTTTCCGGTTGCTATCAGAGGTATAATGGACAAGCACGTCCGTGAAACACTTTTTGGCCTCTGTAACTTTTTCGACGTCATCTCTCGAAAGTCGATCACCCGGCAGCAGCTCGATAGGCTGCAGGAAGAGATCGTTGTGATACTATGCGAGCTTGAGATCTACTTCCCGCCGCATTCTTTGACATCTGTGTGCATCTGTTGGTCCATGTCGTGGATGATATAATCCATCTCGGGCCGCTGTTCCTGCACAATATGATGCCGTTCGAACGGTTGAATGGGATCATCAAAGGATTTGTCCGTAACAGGGCCCGTCCGGATGCCAGCATCGTCCAAGGCTTTCTCACCGAAGAGTGCATCTCTTTCTGCACGAATTTTCTAGAGCTCGAGAACCCGGTTGGTTTGCCCATAAACAAGAAGCACCTCGGCAGGCTAGGTGGAGTAGGTCACAGAAATGGCCGGAAGGATTTGCATGTGGACTTTGAAGGTCGACGCGCCGACTTTGACAGGGCCAACTTAGTAGCACTACAACACATTGATATGGTTGACGATTATTTGACAGAGCACCAAAACACAATTACGAAGAAGTATAGTGATGTGGGCAAGACGAGGACGGAGGGAGAAATAATCAGAGAGCACAACTCCTCTTTCGCGGGTTGGTTCAAAGAACGGCTTAAGGCTAATCCGCCGCCAATGATCTCTACGGATGACATCCTCTTATTCGCATTGGCACATGGACCCGCGACCAACCTCCAGACGTTTCAAGCGTACGATATCAACGGGTACACATTCTACACGGAGGAGAAGGACGAAAACTCTGATTATCAAAACTCAGGGGTAACGATGGAATCCTACACCGGTGACGTGCTGACAAGATACTACGGAAGGATCGAGGAGATATGGGAGCTAAACTACTCTGGAGAAATAGTGCCGATGTTTCGTGTCAGATGGGCTAAGAACGTCACTCCCGAAGACCGATATTTCATCACCATGTCCATACCCAAAGCCAAATCAAGCGCCAACGTCACCGCAAAAATGAGCCTTGGGTATTGGCTAAGCACTGCACACAATGCTTCTTCATAACCGACCCGTCCAAGCCTAGCCGTGTTGTTGTGAGGAGAGGCAAAAGGAACATCGCCGGAATGGATGGAGTCGCCAACGAGGAAGACTTCGACAAGTACGGTGACCCAAATATAGAAGATGACAACAACAATCAGGAAACATACACCACAAGAAGAAGCAGGACCACAGTACCACCCAAGTCAGCAGATCCTCCATACACAAGAAAAAGTCACAATGTCGGGCTAAATTTTTCAACAGCGACCAAAAAAGGAAAGAAGATTGCAATTGGCAAACGCTGACGATTCTTCGAAGCGCTTATTATTTTGTAGTCATGAAGCACACTTATTGATATGAGAACATTATTGTATCCCTCATTTGTATGTGAAAAATATTGACAAATATATGTGAACAATTGTACAATTTAAATATCCCTCCAATTGTATCTTAGTTGTGTGGACATTTTTTGAATTTTTTTGAATTTTTTTTCAATTTTTTTGAATTTTTTTGAATTTTTTTCAAATTTTTTGAATATTTGAATTTTTTGAATGTTTTTTAATTCCTTCAAGTATCTCAACAATATTGTCAAATATATGTCCAAAATTTTGCAATTTTAATAATTTCTGGTTCAAAACTTTCAAAAACTTTGAAAACTTTGAAAAACACAGGAAAAACCCCAGGTTATCTGTGGCGCACGGGTTGCTTACCTGTGGCGCACAACTCCGTGCGCCACAGATAACTTACCTGTGGCGCACAGGGGGGCCCACATGTAAGTGGCACATAACTTACCTGTGGCGCACGAGGCCGTGCGCCACAGATAAGTTATGCCCACTTACATGTGGGCCCGGGCGTGCGCGGCAGCGCTTCACTCCTTTCTCCAAAATTTCTAAGTCCCCGCGCGCGCTCTCGCCCCTGTGCTCGCCGGAGACGCCGCGCACGGCCCTGCTCGCCGGAGCCTGCCCCACGCCCTGCTCGCCGGAGCCTCCCCACGCACCTGCTCGCCGGAGCCGCCCCTCGCCCCCGCGCTCGCGCGGCCCCTGCTCCTCTTCCTCCCCGAGGCCGGCCGCCCACGCGCTCGGCCACACCCCTGCTCGCCGGAGCCGCGCGTCCACCTCGACGCCGGCGCACCCTTCTTCGCCGGAGCCTCCCCACGCACCTGCTCGCCGGAGCCGCCCCTCGCCCCCGCGCTCGCGCGGCCCCTGCTCCTCTTCCTCCCCGAGGCCGGCCGCCCACGCGCTCGGCCACGCCCCTGCTCGCCGGAGCCGCGCGTCCACCTCGACGCCGGCGCACCCTTCTTCGCCGGAGCACCTCCACGGCACCGTCAGCGACCTCGCCTCCCTCCTCCCCGAGGTGCTGCCTCCCTGCCTCTCCATCCCCTACCTCCCCTCTCCCTTGCACCTTAGGTGTTTGTTTGAATGCCTGAGTGAATTTTTAGTGCTGCTAGTTGCTAGTTAGTGCTGCTAGTTTCTAGTTAGTGCTGCTAGTTGCTTGTTAGGTGCTTGCTAGTTGCTAGTTAGTGCTTGTTAGGTGCTTGTTAGTGCTTGTTAGGTGCTTGTTAGGTGCTTGTTAGTGCTAAGTAAATTTGGAGACTAGATGCTAAGTAGTTGGTGCTCATTACTTGCTGCTATAGTTTGTTGCTCTACTTGCTGCTAGTTAATTTATTGCTCTACTTGCTGCAAGTTGTGGATGTATGCATGAATGGAGTATGCAAGTTGTCCATTTTTATGTGTTGTGTATGTTGTGAATGGATCTATGCATGGATGAATGTGAATTTCTTTATGAGTTGTGGATGTATGCATGAATGGAGTTGCTTGAGATATGCCGAAATGTTGATTCATTTCCGTTTCGACAAATTTCGCACTCCGTAGCTACATTTTTTAGCAAAGGTCATGCCGGATTTTTCCGTTTTGTTTTGTTACAAATACCGTACTAATTTGTGCAGACATGGCGGACAACGACGAAGCCGGTGGTTCTGGGGCTCGTCGTGACAGTGACGAAGAACTAGAGAACCACTACCTCAACTTTTTGGCCTCGCAAACTCCCGAGCAACTGCGCATTGATCAAGGGAGTGATGCACAGTCGAGACCCCATGAGGACCACGACAACGAGATGGGTGATGATGAATATGACCCCAGGAGGATGAGGATACGTCAGATGGGGACGACACCAATGACACGGGCGCCGCCGGCACAGATGGCACCTCAGGTAGCAGCGCCAAGCGTCAGCGGAAGCCAAGGCGCCAGAACGTGGTGGGCACCAGCCGCCTAGTATTCACAAAGGTTGACGAGGTCAGTGGTACGCCTATAGAGCCTGAAAGATATGCGAAGGCCTTCGGCATCCAGTGTGCCGCCAATGCTCGAGAAATCTGCTCGATCAACGACGGAGAACTACGGAAAAAGAAAAGTACAGAGCCTTTGGAAAAGCAACTCATTCAGAAGCTCCACTCGCGGTACAGGTTCCCGGCGCCCTACAATGACCTAGATATCAGGAAAAACATAGTAAACACATGCGCCCTCGGCAAGATCTGCAAAGGCTTAAACTCTTGGAAGTATAGGGTGAGAAGATGCTTGACAAAGGTAAGAGTTTTGAAGAGATCCGTGCCACCTATCCCCAAATTTCGGTGGCGGACTTGACTACTTTCAAGGACGCCATGGATACCCCAGGGATGAAGAAAAAGCGGGAGTGGGGGAAGGAAATGCGGGACAAGACCTTAGGTGTCCACACTCTTGGAACCCGTGGCTACGATGGAAAGCAGCCCGTTTGGGACAAGGAGGATGCCGAACGTACAGGTGAGAACCCTTGGAGCAGGTTCAAGGACCCGTTGGCCTGCAGAACGATCAGGGCCCATTACCTTATTGATAAGGACACCGGGGAGCTCAAGGTGGCAAAGAAGGTCTTGGAGCTTGAGAAGAAGTATCTTGTAAGGAATTTACCAGTTTAAGTTAAAGTGCTTTTAATCAAGTTGATTATATTATATATAACACTCATGTCGTTTCTTAACGGTTTGAGCACATTCCTTCTCAAGGCAGAACAAAAGGCGGAAGAGGAATCTACTCAAACCTCCTCCCAAGGTTCGACAAAGAAGCTCCCGTGGGACACTCCTTGGGTCAGGGCGTACAACCAGGCCAAGGACAGGCCTGCGACCGAACAGCCGCATCGTGGCCGTGTGGTCGGCGCCGGTAAGCATCACAAACACAAACACTATTATCCTACTGAGTCCAAGGAGGTGCGAGATGAGAGGAAGAGGTTCACCGAGATGGATTTGAAGGAGGCTGTGGATAAGGAGGTGAAGGCAACCGTGCCTGGGTTAGTCCAAAACCAGCTGCAGGAGACGCTCAGTGCCATCATGCCTACCTGATGGAGTCGGTCAAGACTTGGATGGTCCAAGGGCAACAAGGGCCGTTTATCATGCCAAACTTTGTCGGAAGCAACTCCAACAATCCGGCCGCCAACCCTACTTGTGATAGGGAGGATGCGACGCCGGCCGCCAACCCTACTTGTGGTACGGAGGATGCGACGCCGGCCACCAACAATGAAGTTGCTGAAGGGGTTTCGCCAGTGGCGCGCATCAGCTTAGCAGCCCCTCCGTCATCTCTTCCATGCCCGTTCGCGGTCCAACGCCATTACCCGAGCTTGAAGCCCTCACGGTAATTAAGCGTCACAAAAGCTCAACAAATTATGTATATATGACTCATCCTTGGCGCCCTCTCTTACGCCTTATATGCATGTTTTCGCAGGCCGACGAGGTGGGATGCACGTTGCTATTGCATGTGGAGAATGAGCTTCGAGATGTGGCTACGGCAAGCATCATGAGACCAACTCAACGCGTGATGCACAACCTGCCTATGGCCCCTGACGTGTTTCGGGTACATATTCATCGGGTGCTCTCGGGTTGTGATCACTTTATCCTCCAATTCAACCCGCGGGTGCCGATTCGAGAAAACCCTCCATGGATGCTTGGGTTATCCCATGACATGGCCAAAGGCACTGATCCGTGTGGACCCTCCTGTCACCTGCACCCCGCCACAGCCAACACCGGAGGGTCGGCGAATCAGAACAGTTGATGTACATCTGGGGCATGCCACCAGACCACAAGACTCAATCTGAACCTGCACTAGTCTTTCCACCAGGGTCGGCGATTCATCGTGTCGATCAGCTAATGCAAGGAGGGGATGATGACCATGATCATAGTGATGACTTCATGGATTTTGACAACACAGAACACCACGATCAGGATCTTCAAGCTCCTCACTGCACTAAGCGTCTGTTCATTTCTCAGGGCACGCCTGAACGGCCTGTCCTCTTCACCGAGGATCAACAAGGCAACAAGCCTTTCAGCCAGGATACACTACTTAGGACGATCATCCCGGAGATTCAGAAAGGAACCATCCCGGCCGAGAAGAAGCCTAAGAAAGGAGGACGGAAAAGAAAACTGAAGGGCGCCCCCGCCTCTAACAGCCAACCAGCGCCGGTGGCTAAGGAGCCGATCCGGGCTAAGGACAAGGTAGGCGTCTCCAACTGGCATTCGATGCACGAGTTGGCTAAGCCGATCCTGCCGCCGAGATTCTTGAAGCTCCTAACGCCGGATATGCGGAGTCTCCATGACACGGTTCACCATATCGAGGACACTCTTATCAAATCATCACGTCCAGCATACCCGGTTTTCCCGGTAAAGGTACCAAAGGACATTGGCCTTGCCGATGAATACCCCGCGGACGTGTTCTTCGTGAGATTTGAAGAGCTCTTCGACATGTACCATATGAAGCGACTCCCCTTATGCTTCGTCCGCTTGCTTGCTCTCAAGATGGAGTACACGCTTATGAGAGAGGAAACCCGGGTCCTAGCGGTAATGGACCCCTACCACCTTCAGGAGGGCCGTATCAACCACAGTGAAGGTAAGCGACAAGCGACGCGGTACGTCCAAAAATTCTTCCAGAAGAATCATGAGAGGCAAATCTTTCTCATGCCATACTTTCCCGAGTAAGTCATTCGCTTTCCTCCATTACTCATGCTTTTCATGCATTTCCATCCGTACGAGGATTAACTTGAGTATGGCCGGTCTCATTTTGTGCAGGAACAAATACTGTGTCCTCATTGTTGCGTACCCGAGACGTTCGGAAGCCTTTTATTTGGACTCGGGGAGGCAGCACAGAGAAAGACTATGAACATATCAAGAGTGTTATGAATGATGCTCTCACCGGCTACGCCTTCCAGAAGGCCCCATGGAAGTACGAAAAGAGAAAGATGGCAAGCTGGTGTTCGCCCACCACACGAATTTCAAATCCGTCACGCAGCCGGCAACGAGTGACCAGGACGCCTTCTACGTCTTAATGCACATGCGGGAGTACGTACGGGATCAGCAACAACTACAGTTGCCATCTGATCTCCGCGATCGCTGCCTGAGGAACATGACGGAGGCCACTGATGAGCAACATAGAGAGGAGTTCTGTCGCATCCAGAACTCGATTGCAACGACAATCGTCCGTGATGTCCTCCCTAAGGAAGGGCTGTTCTACAACGGCAACGTGCTTCCACCGAACGCCGAAGTTGAAAAGCGCTCAGAAGATCAGGGTGACTACCGGCCGTTCAACACTTTAGATGGACACAAGCCTTTCCCGCCGAAGCCCCAACCGAGACCGAGCAGGAGCAAGCCCCAACCGGCCAAGCAGTGATCATATGGTCGATATGTTGTTGTTCCGAGTGCAATGTGGTTGCACTTTTATGTGTCTTGTAAACCTAATTCATAAACTTGTTATTGTTTTCAGTTTTTATTCGAACATGCTACTTTTAGTGTTATGAATCGGGATGTATGATCAAATGTAATGAATTTGTGTCTATTTCAACTTTCGAATGTGATTACTTTATTTTGGCCAAAACTGTGTATTTATACTCACTGTGTATTTATACCTGTGCATATATGAAATACGGTACAGCAAAAAAAAATTGCAATATATATTACCTGTGGCGCACAGGAAATATTATCTGTGGCGCACACAGCATGTTACCTGTGGCGCACAGAGTAGTTATCTGTGGCGCACAAGGCATAGTTATCTGTGGCGCACAAAAATGTTATCTGTGGCGCACAGGTGGACGTATAAGGGGGTGTCCCAGGGACCTTATCTGTGGCGCACTGAATGGCCTATCTGTGGCGCACGGCCTGTGCGCCACAGATAAGTTGGGTTATCTGTGGCGCACGGCTTGTGCGCCACAGGTAAGCCATTACCACCGGCGGAGCGATAGTGGCGCACGTACAGTGCGCCACTGGTAACCATTTTTGGTGCGCCACAGGTAAGGTTTTCCCTACTAGTGTCATGATTTGTTTCTCTTGGAAAGGATTTGGTACAAAAGAGATCCCATGCCTTGTCTTCTGGTAAAGCTTCTAATGTTAAGATATGTCCTTGAGAAGCAAGTGCAGCAACATCGCCTTCCCGTGTTGTGATTAACAATCTACTGCCCTTGTCATTACAAAGAAGTGCCCTGGACAAGTCATCAAAGGCTTCTGGAGTCCAAACATCATCCATTATGATCAAATACTTCTTTCGCTCTAGAAATTTCTTCAGTGTGTCTTCAAGGCTTGTGATGTCCATAGCGACGATGTTAGACGGGACATCAGCTCTATCTTTGAAGAGTTCCTTGATTATATTCCTCAAGACATCTTCTTTAGAATAAGTTTGAGAGATGGAGACCCATGCGTGGCACTGAAATTTTTCTCTCTGCTTCTTGTAAACACTTGCAGCTAATGCTGTTTTGCCAAGCCCTCCCATTCCATGCAGCGTTATCACAGAGCATTCTCCATCTTCAGCTCCCAACCACTGCTCAAGTTTCTCTCTGTTTTTGTCCACCCCAACTAGATCTTCTTCATCAAGGGAGCGTGAAGTGTTTGCTAGATCTTGAGACCTCTTAACAATGTAATTTGAGGTGCTAGTATCTGCATTGTTAATCATGGGAACCCAACGGTTTTTTATCTCTGAGAGGCGTGCTAGGTCCTTTTCCGTTTCCTTCACATTGGAAGCAATCTGGTTCAAAGAAAACAGAGATCTTGGTTTTCTGAGCCCTTTCTTCATGTAAAAGCAGCACCCAATATCATGTTCCCGACCAACTTGATGCATGTACTCATCCACCATGTCTTCCATCCCATTCGCTACCTTCTTCACCTCATCCAACCAATCTTCATACACTGGATTGCTGCGGTTTCGAATGTCCATTTGAGAGAGAACACCGTGAATTACATGAAGCTCCATCACAACGCGACCCATGCTGCGCTGCAGCTCCGTGAGTAGCGTCGCATACTTGGAAAACTGAGTACTGGCCTGATGTGCTGCTCCATTCGCCAAGGCGACTCCGATCTTTTCAATGACCAAATGAAGCACGATTTCAGCCATTACTTTCTCTGAGTTAGTTACGCCTAACTGTTGGTTGGTGGCCTGGTTGCATATATTTTCTCAATATATCCCCGCGACGTGAATCTGTGAAATGAATCCAGCATATGGATGAATTATACTATTTTTTGCATTTGAAAAGATTCCAAGCACAGCTAAATAGGCAGAACTTGTCAAAGTATAATCTTCTTACTCTGTACCATTATTCTAGGAAATTAAGCCACATGCATGCATGATCAAACAAACACAGCTATGTATAATGGTTAAGAAGATGGTGAAGACGGGCATGATGTGGTGAAAAGCATCTAGCAGAAGGCAATTTCACACGCAGCGCCGTCTCTAGATCAGACAAAGCAACCTGGAAAATGAACACTGATTCTCACAACAAAGAAGCTAGGGATGATCACGTACTCCGTTCGCCGGCCTGGTTTCCCCTGCCGCTCGACGTACGCCTGCGCGCAGAAAAACTGAAACCAGCTGGTTGCCACAGCTCCGTTTCTTGTCTCGGTGGGTTGGGTAACGAATCGGAGGTGGAGTGAGATAAGGAGAAGCACTTGATCGATCGGCATCTGGGATTGCAGAGGAGACGAAAGCATATATGCTGGGGCTGGCTAGCTTTACTGCTTTAGATGAAAGTAGAATGATTCTCAAAAAAAGATGAAAGGAAAATGCACCCAGCGACTGGGGCCACCCCCGCACTCAAGTTTTCTACGTATACGAGCATGTATGCACCCGATTTTTCTGTTCTCTTTGAAACCGATACAAAAGCCTTAATTGGCCCGGCCCCATCTTATTAACCAAGAAAAATCATGCATGTCCGTTTAATTACAAGAAAATCGAGCAAAAACAATAAGTACACGAGAAACCACCGCCCTCCCGGCCGACCTGGCAACCAGAACCGTTCCGGTTAATTGGCATCGCTCCCGATCAAACGACTATGCCCAACCGTCGACCGTTCGTCATCAAGGACTAGTTGGCAGCTTCAACTTTGCAGACCAGCTTCAACTAAGCTTAGCTAGGATTGCTCTTGAGTCTTGACGCAACCATCGGCTTCGATGAGTACCTGGTTTTTAAGGACATAGTAGTCTACTAGGGTTTATCTTTTGATATTACGATGACTGTCTATAAGTTAACCGACAGTATATAGAGAGAAACATATATAGGTAGCATGTGCGCCACAGGTAACTTCTCTCCTGTCCGGCCAAATAGTGGAAACTTACCTGTGGCGCACGAGTATGGTGGTGCGCCACAGGTAAATTTTCACAGATTTGTCCAAGCAGGAGAGAGAATACCAGTGACACGCAAAAACCATGTGCGCCACAGGTAACTTTTCACCTATAAGCATTTTTCTACTAGTGTTGACATGAAAATAAAACGACTGTGAAAGCCAAGCACCACAAAACATTTATACACAAATGGTTCGATGTATTCAACGGACACAACTGGAATAGGCGATATCAAATGTAGTTCACAAGTTCACACAAACAGAATACAAACAATAGTAACGTGATCAGATCATACAGAAACACAAGCAAGCATCCGGTTATTTCAAACGCAATAAACGAAATCAGTAGGCAATCTGAATATCACAGTTCACTGGCTCTCCGGTCATGCACAACGGGAGCAGGAGCGAGACCCAGCCAGGTTGAAGTGCAGCAATCTGTGTATGGTGCCTTCTTTTCCTCGCGCCGACCTGCATAGTAGTAGCTGGCAAGATGTTACTACACTAATATCTTGGGAGTGACACAAATAGTAGCCCTTGGTAATTCAGAGTGACTTACGTACAGATCCAGCAAGCAGCAGCGCTCAATCAATCTCTGAGACTATGCTGCCATCTTGAACCAACAATTCTAGGACATTGGCGCAACAACGTTAGGAACTCACGAGTGATTTCGGCGAAGACTAGATACTGGAGGGGCAAGAGGAACTCAATGCCAGCTGGGACCTCCGCCATGCTGCTGAGGTTGAACAGTGATAATGTTTCCAGTGACGCCATGGCACCTTTCTTTATCTCCTGCTCCCTCAGATTAGGCAAATCCGGCAAATAGAGTTTCTTCAGCTTGGGGAACCACCCCGTGAGAAACACTAGCTTCTCTCCATTGTATGCTCTTGTGAAGTTTAGAACCGTCAAATTTGACAACCGAGAGAGGGATGGCAGTGGGTCTTCTCTCAGTTCGGACCAATGTAGACGCAGTTGACGCAAGTTCTGCTCCATAGCTCGGAGCAGAGGAGACTCTCCAACAGTTTCCCTTCCGCTAATCTTCCCCTCAAATTTAGCTTTTGCATGCTATGCGGGAGGGCGCTCAACATGAGAATCTCATTCTCGTCACTTGCATTCACACTAACGAAGGATAAAAATGGCATCTGCAATAGAGACTGGCAGAGACATTCACAGTAGAGGCCCGTAACGTTCCAGATCCTCAAGGATCTTAGTTGCCTCAGTTGCCCTAGTGGTCGGGTAGACTCATCTTGGGCTTCCAATCCTTGTAGAGTCTGTAGATTTGTTAGATTATCAAGACCCTTGGGGATGCATACACCGTTGTGTGAATTCAGTTCTCTAAAATATCGATCATTAACTTTCTCAGCAAATAAGTGCCTAAGATTCTTGAGCTTGACAATCCCCGCAGGCACCTCCTGTATGTCAGATCAACATAGGTCTAGTGTCAACAAATTTGAAAGCTTCTCTATTGATTTTGGGAGAAGCTTCACTTTTGTATGTCGCAAACCCAAATGGCGGAGATTAAAAAGATCTCCAATAGCATCTGGAATCCTTTCAACAGGTAGACCACTTAACTCTAACACTGTCATATATCTTGCCTTCTTGGATAGTAGTGGTAGTAGATTGACTGATGGCATGTTTTTGTCCAGTGTAATGAGAGTTCGAAGTCCATGTACACTAGACAATGACTGCTGGGTATCGTTCTTTAGTTTGTGCACTACTAATCGCCGTCCATCCATCTGAAGAAATCCTCTGCATTTATCTTCCTCATATTTAACACCAAAATGATCCTTCTTGCACAGATCAACTGCCAAATCACGTACGATATCATGCATTCTGAACCTGTTCATCCTACCAAATGAGTTTTTTTCAACAAGATGTAACATGTTTCTGTTGACCAACTCCTTCAGATAGCCTTCTGCCACTTCTTCTAATGTGCTTCCACCCTTCTCAATGATGAACCCCTCTGCCACCCATAGCCGTACAAGCTTTTTTCTGTGGAAAAGATAGTCTTCCGGGAACAAGCTGCAGTACAAGAAGCAACTTTTCAAATATGTTGGAAGGTAGATGAAGCTCAGATGCAAAACATTCCTTATGTGGTCGAGTCTCGAGTTATTAATTATCTCCCAACTCAGTTGGTTGTTTAGTCTTCTCCATTCCTCGGCAGTTTTCTCACGCACACTCAAGAGGCGGCCAATTGACACGATAGCAAGAGGCAAGCCTTTGCATTTGTTAACTATTTCCTTGGATAAAGGCATCAAATACTCTGGACATTCATGATTCGTTTCTCTTGGAAATGATTTCTTACAAAAGAGGTCCCATGCCTTGTCTTCTTGTAAAGCTTCGAGTGTTAAGATATGTCCTTTAGAAGTAAGTTCAGCAACGTCACCTTCTCGTGTTGTGATTAACAATCTACTGCCCTTGTCATTGCAAAGAAGTGCCCTAGACAAGTCATCAAAGGCTTCTGGAGTCCAAACATCATCCAATACAATCAAATACCTTTGTTGCTCCAGAAATCTCTTCAGTGTATCTTCAAGGCATGTGATGTCCATGGTGGCGATGTTAGATGGAACATCCACTTTATCTTTGAAGAGTTCCTTGATTATATTCCTCATGACATCTTCTCTAGAATATGTTTGAGAGATGGAGACCCATGCGTGGCACTGGAATTTCTCTCTCTCCTTCCTGTAGACATTTGCAGCTAAAACTGTTTTGCCAAGCCCTCTCATTCCATGCAAGGTTATCACAGAGCATCCCACATCATCATCTCCCAACCACTGTTGAAGTTTTTCTCTGTTTTCATCCACCCCAACCAAATCTTCTTCATCGAGGGAACGTGAATCGTTTGCTAGATCTTGGGACCTCTTGACAATGTAATTCGAGCTGCTAATATCTTCGTTGCTTATTACAGGAAGCCAACGGCTTTTTGTCTCCGATAGGTGTTTCAGATCTTTCTCTATTTCCTTCACCTTGGAAGATCTGGTTCAACGAAAACAGAGATCTTGGTTTTCTGAACCCTTTCTTGAGGTAAAAGCAGCAACCTATATCATGTTCCCGACCGACTAGATACAAGTACTCATCCACCATATCCTCCATCACATGTGCTACCTTCCGCACCCCATCCAACCAGCCCTCGTACACCTGATTGTTGTGGTGTCGAATGTCCATTTGGCAGAGAACATCATGGATAACACGAAGCTCCCTGACAACACGGCCCATGCTGCCTTGCAGCTCTACAAGTTGTGTCGCAAACTTGGAAAACAGAGCACTGGTCTCCTGTGCTGCTCCATTCGCCAAAGCAACCCCAATCTGTTTAATGACGAGAAGAAGCAAGGTTTCAGCCATTGCTTTCTCAAGAGTTGCTAATGCCACACTGCTGGTTGGTGTCCTAGTTGCATGCTTTCTTCAGTAAGTATCTCTAGGACGGCCATCTGCAAAATGAATCAAGCGAGACATTACTTAAACTATTCATACAATGTGCTACAGAGCACTTGCCAAAAACTTCTCTGGTACAAACTGAAAAGTTGAATAAGCATACCTCTGAAAGTAATGTTTAATGTTCCCTGAATAATTCCCCAATATCGTTTACTTGGTGCTGCCAGAATTCGCAATACAGCTTCTGCGTCGAAACGAGACAGTTAATTTGGGGGCAAGCTAAGATAGCAAGAATATATACTAGGAATAAAACCTGACATACATGTGTTGGAATGGCCTGTAGACGATCTTGGAACCGTGGTGAGGTGCGCTTGTGAATTTGAAACATCAGAACAGTCCCATGTTTTGCTGAGTTGGAAATGTTAGCCCTTTTGCCGCTAAATGAAGCCGTCAACAAGTAAAGAACCTGCAAGTCAATTTGATTACTTTGAGCAATACACCCTATCCTAACGTTGTCTGGACATGATTTGGGGAACTCAATAGTTAGATACTCCGATCTAATAGAAGCCTGTAGTTATATCTGGATCTATATCATTTTATCTTAGATCTGAAGCCTGTACTCAGGTTTGGTGCTTATTTGCTTTAGAAAATTACAAGTATTCGGTTAAGATCTTGCAGGCTGGGAATATGAAGCTAGTGTAGTGGTAACTAAATTTCAGAAAGTAGCTATTGTACTGAAGCTAATACATAGCATGGATCGATCCGCGCGTACGATGTGACGATAGGATCCCGAAGCTAGCTCTTAGCAATCCTCATGCGTTTCCGGCCAGTGATAAGCAAGCTGCTACACTGCTTGGAGTTTAGCCTACCCATTGCTGGTGGTTAGCTGCCAGTTGGTGCCTAAACAAGCATGCCTATAAGAAGCACACATTCAGTGAAGTGAGTTGCTAATGCCTGACTGTTGGTGCATAGTTTCCTCAATTTCCACACTGTTGGATCTGTGAAATGAGTCAAGTGTATGGATTCATTAAACTATTTCTTGATTTAAAAACATTCCAGGCACAGGCGAAAACTGAAATAGGCAGAACTTGTGAAAGCAAATTCTCTTATCTCGTGGTGTTAACCTAGCTAAGCCGCATGATTAGTGCAGGCACATGAGAAGTGTACTAGAGTTAGAGAGAATCATGAGCCGCAGGAGATGAATGCCAAAAGCAGCTAGAAAACCATGGAGTGGAGTAGCGCCATCTCCAGATGGAAGCGGAAAAATGCACTGCGGTGGTTACGGGCAGAAAAAAAAAAAGAGGGATGAGAGAGAGCACGTACCAGTAGGAGATGTTTTGTGAGGCGGGTGCTAGCCTTGTTGTTGCTGAACCTGCAATGCTGCAAGTAAAATTGCTAGACATTAGCTAGAGCATTGCATGTATTTACCTTGGGACATTAGTTAGAGCATTGCAGGTATTTACATAAATACTTAATGTGATGTATGTACCAGTAGGAGATGACATCTACACCTTGCAATATCCAGTGGATTGCTCAGCTGTTTCCCTGGGGATGTTTGTCGGCGGCAGATTTTCACCAGTTCTAAGACGAAGCATTCACAGGCTCAGAAAGATGTGTGTTTATTTGGTGTAGAAAGTAGCCATGGATCGATCCGTGGCGTACCTGATTTCGAGGGCCGATCAGATCCCTAGAGCTAGCGCATGCAGCCCTCGTGAGCTTCTAGGAAGATAATCTGGCTGCTTCAAAATGTACCTAGCGTTACTCTGGCTAATTTTCTCCTATTTAACAACTATTCCAATAATTGAGTTCGGGTTTGATAGTTTACCCCAGTAAAAGCTGCCAAAGAAGGAACAATTGAAGGGTGTTTAAACACGCATGCCAGGGTGATTCCTTTCAGTTGCTACTGCCTCACTCCTGGTTGGTGGCCTAGTAGCACATTTTCTTCAGTATCTCCGGGATGCCAATCTGTGAAATGAATCAAGTGTATGGATCACTTATGACTTTTTGATTTGAAAACATTCCAGAGGCACAGCCGAAAAGTGATGAAATGGAGAACAAGTGAATTAAAAAAACTACTACTCCAGCCCACTAAGACTAAGATGTCGAGAACAGAGCAGCTCGCGCGGCTGCTCTAGGGTTCCACCACAGCGCCGCCGCCGCCAGGCTCTCACCGCCGCCCCTCCCCTCCCTCCCCCCCCCCCCCCCCCCCCCCCCCCCCTCCCCTCCCCTCCTCCCCTTCCTCCCGGGCCCCTCGCGCAGGGGGCTCCGGAGGCTCCCCATACGCAGCTCGCGCGGCCACGGCTTCGGGCCTCCTAGGCCGCTGCCGCTGCCGACGCCGGCGGCGGTGGCGGCGCCCCAGCCGTCAATGATGGAGGGGCTGAAGGCGGACCCCGAGGGCCATCTCCTCGCGCGGGGACGAGGGACTCTGGAGGTCGCGCATGGCGGCGCACGGTGCTGGCGCCGCGGTGGCCGTCGGCGTGCGTGAAGGCCGCCACGGTGGAGATGGAGGCAGCCGGCGTGGAGGGCTGTGGTGGTGGTCGTGGAGGTGCTGCAGCTGCTCGGTGGCCAGGACCAGCGGGGCGCGTGGAGGAGGTGATGGCGGTGGTGGACGGGGGGAGGTGGTGTGCTGCTGGTCTCTGTCTCCAGTCGCCGGCAGCCGTGCGGCGCGCATGGCGTGCGTCGCCGTGCCTGTTGTTGAGCTGCGGGCATGGGCCGTGGTGGCTCCTATCCACGGGCGGCGCTCCTCCTGGCCTTGCCGGCATGGTGCTCGGGAAGGTGCGGTGGTTTGTGCTGCGTCCGGTGGTTGGTGTTGGACCTGTTGGCCTGCCTGGCGGGGTGGCTGCCGGTAGTCCCCGCGAGGTGCGGGTGGCTGCGGCGACCTGCGTTGCACCTCCTCGTCGTCATGCTTCTTGGTGGTGGTGGTGGTTGGTGAGGCTTGCCGGCACCGGTGTCGGTGGTGGTGCGGCGGAGTGTGTGCTTGGAGCAGGGGTGAAAACCCCGTCTCGGTTTGTGCTGTGACCAGTGGTGGCGGCGGCTGTGGCCGTCGTTACCTTCTTGGAGGCATCGCTGCTATGCTGCAGCCCCCTCTTGCACCATTCCGATCGGTGGTTCAGCTCCGGGGGAAACTCTTGATCTTGTGTTCGGACGATGACGGTGCCCTGGTGTCGTTTCCCTCTTGACGGCTTTGTCTTTGGAGCTGGATTTCAGCAAGTGGGCCCAGTGGAAGGCCGAGGTGTTCGCGTTGAGGCTTCTGTGGCGACAATGATGATGATGAGCCATGTCGGAGACGTGGCTTTGGCTGCGGTAGTCGGCTCTTCTCCGGCGTGTCCTTGGGGTTGCCTCGGCATGTCTTGTTGCTGTGAAGTCGAAACTGCTGCGGTGGGTTCCCGGTGGTGTACGATGACTGGCGACAGATGTTCCTTTCGGCGAGTTTCCACGGCGCCAGCCTGCCTGGTTCTCCTTCTTAACTCTTCTTCAGAGTCGGAGCTGCACTGCCTTTGCGCTGTTGGGGGCTCCCCGGAGGGTTGTTCTTTGTGTTGCGGCGGGCATCTTTTAGGCCGGGGCGGCGGCCCCGGATGTTGGTACGACATCCGTGGTCTGCGAGCAGCTCTCCCTGGGCAGCTTGGGCTGCGGGTGACTGGTTCGTGCGGCGTCGTGGCTCGGTTGCGAGCAGTGCTATGTCGGGACGGCGGTCCCGGAAGGGGGTGCTGGCGGCGAGGCTGTCGGGGCTGCCTAGGCAGCGGCAGCAGCGGTTGTCTTTTAGGCCGGGGCGGCGGCCCCGGATGTTGGTTCGGCGGCCATTGTCTGCGAGCGGCTTACCTGGTGCAGCTTGGGCTGTGGGTGGCCGCGTCGTGCGGCGTCGTGGTTTCTCGAGGTTGTGGGCCTTCGCCCCGTGGGTTGTGTTGAGTTGTTGTATGGTTTTCGCCCGGTTTCTTCCTTAATAAACCGGGCACCTTCTGCTTAATAAATGGTGAGGCAAAGCTTTTGACTCGGTTTCGAAAAAAAAAGTGATGAAATGAGCAGAGCAATCCTCTTATTTCATACAGTTAACCTAGGTCATCCTCATGGTTAACAAGATGGGGAAAGCAAACTAGACCTTTCCCCTCGCTACAGTACTCGCAGGGGCGATTTCTGGAACCCACCAGCCAATCCACCTCAACGCCGACGAATCGCCGGGTCCCTCGTCCTCCGCCGGCGGCTCCGGCGGCGGGAGGTCGAGGGAGCCTCGTTTTCTCTTCCGTTTGTAGTGTAGGGTTGTGCAGGTACCAGCCGGCGGCGTCGGGAAGATGGCGGCGCGGTCGGAGTGGAGTTTTGGGGCGGCGGCTCTCCTCTTCGGTGGTGATGCTCTGTGGGGCGTCGTCGCCGGCCGCGCGCTCTTCTCTCAACCGCAGATCTTCGGAGATGTGGTGCGAGTTCCCCGTTGCCGGAGGCCGAGTAGCGGCGGATCCGGCCCAGTTGAAGACTCGAGCTGATGTGGTTTGCTGCTTCGATGCTGGCGGCGACGTGAGGTGGAGGATCTTCGGATCTGAGGAGCGTCGACTTCCCGTCCGTACAGGGGAGCCTCCTGTTCCAAGGCCAGACGGGAGGTGGTGCGGCGGCGCGCCGGCGCAGCGTCTTGTTCGTCGTCCATGGCGTCGAGGTCCAGAAGGACTATCTTGTAATTTGCTTCTTTGTTCTGGACTGATCTGTAAGATCTGCAGTTAATCAATATCAGTTTCTCGCAAAAAAAAAAACAAGATGGGGAAAGCAAACTAGAAAACCATAAGCCAGATCCACATACCACAAGCAAAATCTCGAGATCGAAGCAGAGCATGCACGGTTGCTGCATTTACGAACATTCCTACTGAAATGGTAACTAGCTAAGACGCATGATCAATCAAACAAAACTACCCAAATGCACTTAGGGTGGATGGATGGAGCTGCATGCATGACTGGAGAAGGCGATAGCAACTAGAAAATCGTCTCCAGATCGAGTCCAGGAGATCCGGTTCACGGTTTGGATCGAGTCAAAACAAGCTAAAAAACAGCTACCTGAAAATTTGCCTGTATTGCATAGATTAAAATACAAAGCCATAGTTCCATTTTGACTTACAGGAGCATGCACTGCAGCGGGCAAAAAAGGAGGGACGAGAGAGAGAGAAAGCACGTACAGCATTCGCGACGGCCGCCGCAGATCCGGCGATACGAATCCGAGGCTGAGACGAGCAAGGGTACTGATGTGGATGGAAAGCACTTACATATAGCTCTAGGACTACGTGCTAATGATTATAAACTAAAGTCGCGAGTTAAAAATGCACAAAAAAGCGAGTCATTTCGTAAGTAAAACACATATTCGCCTTCACAAGTTCAGAACCCGTACGAGTGAAGCGGGTCAGTTCGATTATGAAATAAATTCAGCACCCCCGTATATGTAGATAATGGAAAACAATTAGCACACTATAGAACCGCTAATAGGACGGCATAGCGTTTTCTGAATTGTCTAGCTAAATAAAGTGCACAACGGCCCGCTATAGCGCGATATGGCACGCTACTATCATTTTTCGTATCTCATACATGGTCATTTATTCTAATGATTGTATTTTTCACAGGATACCGCACACTCAGTCCAGATATAGAAGAAGGCATATGCCAAGTCCTTGCCCACATGTGGATCGAGTCGGAGATCATAGGAGGATCAGGCGGCAATGCCACGTCGACATCCTCATCCTCTTCGTCATCCAAAATCAGCCACAACGGCACCACTAAGTGCTAGGTCCGAGCTAATTTGTGTCCGGCACCCCCGAAAGGGTCCCAAGTTTGGACGCCCTCTTGTGGGTGCCGGACACTGCCCGAACATGCCCCACGACAGATGTGGCCCGCCCGTCATACACACAAGATGCGTAGATGTTGTTAACGGTGTCGTGCAGGAGGTCGTTCGGCCGGTGTAATGGCGGGGCGACGAAGAGATAGGACGACAATGCGTTTGCCGCACGCGAAGCGTCTGCCGAACGCGTTGCATTTACGCCGACACCATTAACTCCGAACGCATTGCATTTACACCGGCTTCCCAAGCACTGCATGCGCGGCGGAGACGTGTCGCTGCCATTAACTCCGACGCGACATGTACTCACCCGCCCGTTACTTCCCCTCTAGTACCACCGCTTCCCACCTCTGTTTCCCGCGTCGACACTCGACGGCTATAAATTAGCCCCCGCCAAGCAGTAGTTTCACCACACCACCACCGACGCTCGCTGTAGCCCACAGCAACACCATGCCTCGACACCTCATGGGCCACCCTCACCCATGCAGCACGCCATGCTCAACCCACGACTCAGGAGGCAGACGCCGATGAACCACCCTTCGATTGGGCGAAGGTGGCCGACGTGGACGTGGACGTATATGAGGAGCTAGAGCCGGAGCAGGAGGTGCTATACCCCTGGCAGGAGCCGCCGCCGGAGCTAGATGAGGTGCCGCCGCTGAACCAGGAGCAGGAGCAGGAGGTGTCGCCGCTGCTGTGGCCAGACTAGGTGGTTGCCGCCAACTCGTTCGCCAGCTGGCGCAACGAAGAGGCGTACCGCCAGGTAAGGTTTGGCTTCGAGGCGGCGAACAACGCCGCATAGGCAGCCATCATCCAGGCCTCGATCGAGAGTGTGGAGCGGGATGCGCGTTGCCGCGCCTTCATGGCCGCCGAGCGGGGCTGTACGAGCAGCTCAACACCCATGCGGCGACAGCCTAACTGCTCGCCGAGCAGGCGAACCACGAGGAGCTAAACCGTGTGAGGGAGGCAAGGGAGGTGCAGGCGAGGGAGGCGGCAGTGGCAGAGCAGGATGCCATGCGCCGGGCGGCGAGCACGCTCCAGCAGGAGAGGCGTGTGCGCTCGCGCTTAGCCCAGAAGCCGCACGACGACTAGGCTGACCCGAGCGGCGGCGTTTAGTTTAGATTTAGTTATTGTTCTAGTTTAAATTTCGTAATATTATATCGTTCTACTTTAAGTTTGAATCAACAAACGTCATCACATTTACACTGGGTGCATGCGCAAAGTGCAGTGTTTAAGCGATTTTGTCTTCCCAAGCGCGGTCAGCTTTAAACGACACCGCTGTCCGAGGCGCCCAGCGTTGCAGTGATCCCGGCTTTCTAAACGCCGCCTGTAGCTAACTTTATATGACGCCGGCGTCAGCACCTGTGCATATAAACACGACCGCCGTGCTGCTAGGCTTCATCCTCCTCGTCTTTCTTACCTATTCTCTCCCTCTCGCACGCCCCGCCACCATAGACGTGAACATGAAATGGCTGAACTGGCACGAGGCCAAAGTGTTCGCCGAGCACAGCATCCTGTGCGCGCCCAAGGAGAAGTTGCCTAATGGCTTCGCCCTAAACTTGGGCGGGGTGCGGGGGCGCCTGAACCCAAGGCCGACGACCCATTCTCCGACAACCCATACTGGATCACGTACTCCCGCGAGGAGTGATAGAAGGCGCTCAACCATTTCGACGGCGAACAACCACCGCCAAACGAGAACGCCAAGGAGCGGACGATGTTCTGGTTGGAGCCTGACCGCACCATCAAGGGCGTGTATGAGGCCGCCTTGGCAGGAAATGCCGCGGCCGAAGTTGCAGCACTGTCTACGCGGCGGCGCCCCAGCCCGCTACAGAGGAGGCACCGCCGCGTAGGCGTGGTAGGATTTAGGCGCGAGATTTTATAATTTTAAATTTGAATTTGTATCAGTTTGAACTAAACTTTGATTTCCATTTTATGCCCACAAGGTGTTCGATCCGTTGCTTTAAATCTCGGGCCATTTTGGGGGGCAGGCTTTGTAGGGCACCGTTGTGGGCTCCAACCCTCACTTGGACAGACACATGCCCGGCACCTCTAATTATGCCTCAATTAGTGCCTCAATTTAAGGGTGTCGGACAGGAATTTTGAGGGTACCGCTGGATATGCTCTAAAAAGATGACGAAGACAGGCATGGTATGGTGAAAAGCGTCTAGCAGAAGGCAATTTCACACGAAAGCATATACGCTGGGTTGGCTAGCTTTACTTCCAGCGGAAAGGAGAATGATTCTCAAAAAAATGAAAAAAGATGAAAAGAAAATGCACCCAGCGACTGGGACCACCACTAGTAGAGAAAAGCTTACCTGTGGCGCACATAAGAGAGCTACCAGTGGCGCACGGGACGTGCGCCACTGTAGCTCCGCTAGTGGTAATGCGTTATCTGTGGCGCACGAGCCGTGCGCCACAGATAACACCACTTATCTGTGACGCACAAGCCTGTGCGCCATAGATAGCTGGCCCCGTGCGCCACTGGTAAGTGCGGGGCACACCTCTTATACGCGCACCACCCCCTATGTGCCACAGATAAGTGATTCTGTGCGCCACAGGTAAGATACTTTGCAATTTTTTAAAAAAAATGAAAAATTCAAAAAAATTCAGAAAAAATGAAATAATTTGGAAAATCTAAATATTTGATTTTTTTTTATTTTATTTGCATTTTTTTGAGTTTTTAACCTATCTCAGATGATGACTTCCCGCTAGGTTATACATCCTCAAATTGCTCCAACCCTAGCGCGCTTAACTGTAAGTTCTATCCAATCCAGCTACCCCCATGCTACTCAAGTCTTATTGATATATATATCATATGTACACTCTTAAATCTTGTATGTGTATATGTGTGGTATGTGTTATATATGTGTGTTTTTTAATTCCAAAATTTTTAAAAACTTCTAAAGTTTCAAAAGGAGATTCAAAAGTTTCAAAAAATTTAGAAAGTTAAAAAAATCCAAAAAATCCAAAATTTTCAAAAAGTCAAAACACTTCAAAAAAATCAAAAAAGCCAAATAATTCAACAATCTTCTTTGTTATACATTTCTATGTCTTTGTTTTGGACTTTTTGAATTTTTTTCAAATTACGATTTTTTTAATTTTTTTGATTTTGTAGAAAAAAATGTTCTTTTTGAAATAACTTTTTACTCTTTTGGAATTTTCCGAATCTGAGAAAAGTTCACCGGATAAACCCAGGTGATATCGAGCTCCTTTTTTTCTCACGATTTTTTTGACATATTAAACGCATTTTTTCGACGTTGTATGCAAAAGTTATGACCGTTTTAATTTTTTTTTCTGTTTTTTGCAAAAAAGTCAAAATTCATATTTCAAAATTTCTGTACCAACTAGACACTAAAACCTAACTACACCTCAAAGGATTTAATTTTTTGAACATTTTATCATTTCCTTTTCTTGTTTGCAAAACTGAAAAGACGATCCAGGGGGGTAAGGGCTCTGCCCAGGTTATCAGTGGCGCACAGGCTACCCTGTGCGCACAGGGCCGTGCGCCACTGGTAACTACATTATCTGTTGCGCACAAGCAAGTCTGTGCATCACAGGTAGTTGGTGCACAGACTTGCTTGTGCGCCACAGGTTGGCGCACGGACCTGTGCACCACAGGTAGCTGCATTACCTGTGGCGCACAAGCAAGAATGTGCGCCACAGGTAACTTCTCCCTGTTTGCACAAATCTGTGGAAACTTACCTCTGTCGCACCACCATTCTTGTGCGCCACAGGTAATAATTTACCAGTGGCACACAAAAATCTTGTGCGCAACAGGTAACTTTTCTACGGATTTGTCAAAACAGGAGAGAGAATACCAGTGGCACACAAAAACCTTGTGCGCCACAGGTAACTTTTCACGTATAAGCAGTTTTCTACTAGTGCACACCGCACTCAAAGTTTTCTACGTATACGAGCATGCATGCATATATTTATATTTGGCATCATACATCGCTCCCGATCAAACCACTTTGATTTCTGTTAGGTGTACCTATATTTGGTACAATATTGGGTTCTTCCGACGGTTGATCGGTTTATTTTTTGGTTTTCTGATCTAAACCGGTTTGCAACGCTCGCCACCGCCCGTCGTCTTTGCACGGCTCTACTTTGACAACGACATTGACCTGCACCGACCCGCTCCTCGACATCGGTCATCGTGGGCACTCGGCCGGCCGCTGCGCCTGCCTTGGTAGGCTGCCGCGGCTAAGTCGCCAACATTGAGTCCGCACCAGCCGGCTCCTCCAAGCCGACTATCGTGGCCAACACATCAGCGCCGACTCCGCACTAACCGACTCGTCTTCACCAACCATGCAAGAAGATCGGACACGCCGTCACAACCGCCTTCTCTCGCCTCCACGGTCTCCATTGCCGGTTCGTCTTCGCCGTCATCGACCGAGACTTCACCGGCAACTTCGCCATTGACTCCGATCTACATGTCGTCGTCGCTTCCATGGCGCGTTCAACGCCGCGTCGGTCTGATCAACCGATCGCACACCTGTCTACGCCAAGCACGTCCCCGGGCACGCGCCTATCACTATCACTGATCGAGCTACAAGCTGTCGCGTCGCCCCTCCGGGCATAGATATTTGGTAGTATAGGATTTGTAATCCATTCCTACAGTATCCATAGGAGAGCCTTCTTACCCTCCAAGTTTTGTACCCCATATATAGTCGCCCATAAGGCCCAATAATACATCCAACATATTCTGCCAATCTCGTAATTCTACAATCAAAGCTCAGAACAACAATTAACCTACCTACCGTCAACCGTTCGTCATCAAGAACTAGTTGAAAACTTCAACTTTGCGGACCAGTCACTTAGAGCATCTCCACCAGCGTGTCCAATAACACTCCCAACAAGCCTATTGGGCGTGCCGGTATGAAAACGGCCAGCGGCGAGCCCAATAGACTAAAAGATGTCAACACGCTCCAAAAGAGCGTACGACAACCCCTCTTCGCGTCGTGCTCCAACAGAGCGTACACTATTTGAGGAACTTAATAACCAGACATCTAATATTCCTATCAAGAACATACATTTGATCCGATTTATCTAGGTTCTTAATAGTTCCTAGTCAGCGCATACAGGAATTTCGCCAGGAAGGTTCACTTCGAATTGATTGATATATTTATTTGTAAGCCTTAGTTGAATAATTTAATAAAAATTATGTGCACCTTTTTATGCGGGGCCTGGAGTTTAACCTCATTAAAAAAACTAATTTGAGATCGGAAGAGATATATACTTATGTGATGTCTTTACCTTCCAATATGCAGTGGATAGCTCAGCTGATCCCTCGGGTGGTTGTTGCCGGACGATTCACCGGTTCTAATATGAAGCATTATTTCCAGGTTCAGATATAGATTTATTCATCGTTAAATGCCAGAAAGTAGGTGAATCGATGCGTACCTGGTTTCGATGCGACGATGAGATCCCGAAGATGTGAGAAGCATACAAGGTCGTCCGTAGGTTTAGTTGTGGTGGTTGTCTACCTCAACGTACATACTGTTGCTCTGGCTTAATCTTCTCCTAAGATCTAATCCAATAATTGAGTTCAGTTTGTCAAAATACTTCTAAATTTTTGGTACCAGAACTGAAGTGTGAAATAAGCTAGCAGAACCTCTCACAGCAATCTTCTCTTCGTCCTTCACAAATTAAGAGGTTCCTTAACCCTGTGGTGCAAGAATTCTCCACACCACTAAGCATCAGCAATATTTATAGAAATAAGTTGTGATAGACGACGTGTCCGCGTTGGAAATAATTCGTAGTATTTGTGTTCGGATGCACAGAGAAAACGGATTGCAGACGTGGTCGATCGTCGAAGGGCTCACCTGATAGAGAGAGGACGAGTAGCTGGAGGCGGAGGGGATGACGGCGGGGGGCGGCGGAGCAGATTACGGCATCGTAGGAGCGAGAGAAGGCTCACCGGAGAGAGAGAAGATGAGATGATCCTTTTCAGAGTTTACAGTTGCACATACATCACTACAGCAGAGATAACCTGTGCCGACGGCCAAAACCTGTGTCAGCTAGGTACGTAGTAGCTGGCCACTTGGACGTAGCACAATGACCCAGTCTAACTTGGTAATGCAACCATACACTGACTTCTCAGCTTATCCATCGCTCGTGTGAGCCCAGGAAAAAAAAATCCGAAATTGCCATAGTTGGAAAATAGAGGTGGCGATGGATCTCGTTTTGTACCTACCAGCCGATCAATTTCATACACTCATGTCCATGTCTCCACGAAGATTCTGAAAATCAACGTTCTCCCATACTTGTGCAGTTGTCCTAGCTGCTGCCTCTTCAACGTTCATATATCATTGCTGGGTCTTCATTTTTTTCCAATAACCAACCCAATAATGCGAGTCTATTTTGTCAGTTCGTTTTGATGAACACAGCGTACCTACCTGCGGCAAGTTGGCGAGAAAGGAAGGAAGAAGACGTGGAATTGTTCAAGTCAAGCACGGTAATGATAATGCAAAGCATCTACGGTAACATATATCCCGCCCAAAGTGTATGCCAATCATGTACTGAGTACTTTTAACTTCCATCAAATAGAAAATGAATGGGTAAATAGTTTTCCCGAGATACTTAACTGATAATGTTATTAGATATTTGAATCTAAAATTTATTTTTGTAATGTACGATACTCACTCCATCCTGGTTTATAAGTCACAATATGAAAACCCGGTAATACCAAGAGTAGGGCGCAATTAGCATTCATTAAGAGTAAAACATCTCAATGCAAACGGTTAACCCAAGATGTCTGACCAGGTCAAACTACTGCAACGGAGATTAAAACCAACCGTTGCTAAAAATTGACCTCATCGGTGACGGTTTTTCGGCTCCGTTGCCAATGAGGTCCTTCACATCAGTCACGGAGGCGGGGACACGGACCACTTCTCCGTTTCCAATGGGGGTTTTGGCCCGTTTCCGATGTGTCGTTCTGTACTAGTGAGTTCCACTCTCGGGAGCTTTGCAGTGCGTTGCATTCGTCCGGTACGGTGGTTCCGTTTGAGGATGCCAACTGGGCAAATTTCGCACCCCCAAGGTGCAGGTGTTCTTATGGATCCTCTTCCTCGACAGGACTAGAACTCGATCCCGTCTGTTTCGATATGGCTGTGTCCCCGCTCCCCAGTGCACCTTCTACCCTGGCTATGAGGAGGACCTACCTCATTTGTTCGTTTGCTGCCCCGCCTGTCGGACGTGTGGCTGCGAGCTGCACCAGGGCTGGGCCTCCCCCATGACGTCGACATTGCGTCACTCATCCACAGACTGACTCACCGTCTCCCACGCCTGCACCCCCTTGCTCTCAACACGGCACTGCTTGCGATTGTGTGGTCAGTCCGAAAATCACGGAACAACATGGTCTTCTACACCGACATGCTCTGTACTTTCCGTGTGCTTGTCATTGTCACGGACCACCTGCGGCTCTGGATGGTATGTGCCCCCCGTCGGGTAGACCTCAGTGGCCTCCACGCCAGGTGTGACGCCCTAGGATGCATGATCTCCACTTTGTTAGGGCTCCTGCTCCTCCCCTCCCCATGTTGTTGCCCTCCCCCGGGGTGGTATGCTGCCCCGCGCGCGTCACGTCCCCTTAACGTGCGACGCTGCTACCATCTATACCTAATAATAAAAACATTAAGGCTTCTTCTCGTACGTCGTTGAAATTGCCCTTAAAGTTCGCACAAATTACCCACCACTGCCACCAACGAGTGAAAATAACGGTTGGTGTTTTCTTTTATTAAAAAAATCACGTTAGACGCCGGGACGCTCCCATCTCGGCTGCGCCTTCCCCATCCCGCTCCTTCCCCAAATCCAATCGAGCAGCACGCGCCCCGCTGCCTAGGCGCTAGAGGAGGAGCTACCGGGACCCGTTTCCCACCACGTCGCGCCGCCGTACCCAGCACCCCGCTCTTCTCCCTCACGCCCGGCGCCCTTCTTCCCCAAGCCGGCGCCGTTGACCAAATCTGCAACGTGGTTCTGGGACAGCCGATCGAACTGGAAGATGCGGGTCTCCTCGACGGAGGATAGCTCGGCGAGCTGCGCCCGAGAGTAGACGGCGCCTGCGCCCTGGTCTCCTCGGCGTCTCTGCAGGGCACGCTTCTTGGAGTTCTCGCACGCACGTGACCTGCGCGTAGGCTGCTGCCTTCCCCAGCGTGGCTGCGTCGAGGTCACTGCTTTCCGCTTCTTCAATGCGTCGAGTTTATCGTCGCCCCGGTGTCAACGTCTTCGTCTCCAATACATTGCTGCGTCAAGGTCGCCGCAGTCCCTGCGTCAAGGACGAGGCAATCCCTGACTTTTACAAAGCGCAGTGTGTGTTAAGTTCCACCCATCGAGTTCTCTACAGATTCTACATAGCTCTTCTGAAAGTTCTAACTCGGTGGTCACTGCAATTTTAGTGCAAGAGACATGCTCAGCCAGGATATAGAGCTGCTTATTAGCAGCTAATGTCTTTAGCTCATAATGCAAATTCAGATAGCTACTAGGGATCTCACTGAGCCAGCTGATCAGTGTAGTGCCGCGGTGCACGTGTACATAGGCTTCATGTGCTCATGGTGATATTTTAGTGATGAAAATAAAAATAAACATAAAAATGATGCTTGCAAATGTGCAATGTATTCCTTCCTTGGACAAAGCTCAATAAGACTCCCATAGACAGCATGCGTCATTTCTATTGCAATTAACATGTTCAGTAGTAATTCAGAACATCTGCTTTCAGTGTTTGACCGTACAGGTGAAACTCAAGCGTTACTTTCTGAATAACACGGTAATGTGTCTGAGTAAATTGGGGGTAACCAATGAATCTATTGGTGATTCCTGAAACTCGTTGGTTGTCTACTTCGGTTCATCCATTATGACCTCTTAACTGAAGTAGAAGCATACGATTTCCTGGAAAAAATATACCTTGATGCACAACCATGGAAGTATAAATCAACCATTTGTCTACATCGATTGGTTGTGCATTTTCTTGACTGCGACCTGTAGAGAAGAGCAACAATTTTTGCCGTGAGTAATTGTTTTTTGTGATTCAACATGGCTTAATTTATTTAGTGTTATCCCATGTAATCTAATGATAAAGTTTTTCAAGTACCTATGCACCCGGTGCCAAAGTGAATTTTGGTTTACATGATGTTTTCATACTTTCCTATATTTAGAAAGATTAAAATTTGGGTGAAACCAAACATACTTCAAACGGGCACAATTATACAACAAAAAACATAGTATACTTCAAACTTGAAATGTTTGGCATATTGTTGCAACGCGCATGCACTATGAAGCGGCGAACGACACTAGGTTACACGGGTAGATCTGCTTCAGGGAAAAAATTGGTCGTTCCGATGTTTTATTTAGCGATGTAAGTGAAGTGGGACGGGATAGCGAGCTCAACCCGCCTTCCACCTGACCTACGAAATCCACTTACGCGGTTTACTAAGACCCGTTTAACGCCGGCGGGAGTAGCTTTTCCTACTGCCCATTTATCCAGATTGTGAGCGATACATGCACGAGCCAGGTACGTACACAAGCGACACCCTGCCAAATGGATGCCCCTCCGATATGCGGCGGTTTGTGGTTGGATTTCATTAAGTGGTCCTGTTGGACTCTCGTGTCCCACCACATAATATCCCATTTCCTCCCATTTAGTCCAACGGGCCAACAACAGGCGGGAGGCGGCCGTCTATGCCCGTGCCGCTTGCAACCATGGTTATATTCCAAAAGTTATTTTTTTTTATCTCCCGTTGCAACGCACGGGCACGTTTCCTAGTGTATACTAAAATGTTTTGAATGAAATCGTTCAGATGGGCAGATCGCCCCGGTTGCACGCTAAGAAAAATGACAGCTAAACACGTCGGGTATGGAATTTCAGTTGAATTCCTTAATTCCCTGCCTGAAACGGTGGCTACCATACGAGGTCTAAAGTTTTTTATCTGAATTTTGAAGACGTAAACATGGTAAAGTCTGTTAGCACGACTATTTATGGGATCCTACATAAAAAGAAAATTCAGTCTTATGATATAAGAATCGAAAATGAAGTGGAGTGGAGTGCCCTGAAAAATATTTTTGTAGCATATAAAATACATAATACTTTATGTAATTCTAGAGATTCTCATCGCTCAGTTTGTGGGGTGCGTTACAAACATGGACCAACCAGGCAAATTAGTCACAGGAGAATTGGGCACAGCCGCAGCACCGTAAGTTGGCTGATGCTCTTACTTGCAGTTTCTACTGAATATGTGTATTCGCGCTTGGTCCATAAGCGAAGTTGTAGAAAAATGCAGTGTCAAGGATCCCTGACCATTTGTTCCTGACCGAAGCTGCTGCACTAGGTCCATCTTATCACGATTCAGCAATCCTTATGAACACCAATTGGAATTACTAACAAAATTAGTTGCTGCTCATACATGCAGACATTAATTATGAAAGCCAGTGCATCCGAAAAATCCACACACACAAGATTTGTTTCACTCAACAGGCACAAGCTGGAATAAGGCGATATCAAACATAGTTCTCAAGTTGACACAAACACATGTAAAGCCGTAGAGCTATCACAGTCTTAAACACACAACGAGAAATCAGTAGGCAATCTTAATCTCACACTTCAGAACCAAACCAGCATGGCGTTAATGCCCGAATGTTTCCAGAGTGATGCTTAGAGGGTATTTGGTAACTGAGACCTGAGAGTACTTACATACAAATGCCGCGGCCAATCAGTCTGGGAGACTAAAGTGCGCTTTCAGCATATCAGCAATTCGAGGGTGTTGGCGCAGCAACGCCAGGAGGCTTCTACTATGTAATGTACATTCTTGTGTTTGCATGAAAATGTTTCCATGAGCAATGAATTACAAATTCCACACAAGGAACTCATAGTAATGTTTGAGAAGAATGGAGGCAATATGCTTAAAAGAGGATATGGCTAAATTGATCATAGACACCAATAATAGTAGGGTGCTATCTCTAAATACAGTAGATCAGCTTTATCACAAAGAGATGTATAAGTATAACAGATAGAAATTACTAAATGAACAATTAACAATGAGAACTGGAAACGAAGTTCCTTCACTTTCTGAAGAAACCTCACCTCAGGGGCAATACATTATATATGTAGTATATCAAACTACAACAAACGGCTACAGAGTACAATACAACATCAAGTAGAAGTCAGAAAATTCACGTCTGCTACAAGCGCAGGGGAATAATCGTGCCTGGAACCTAGCCCTGGGCAGCTGCGGACGGAGGACGCGGAGCTACGAGACGCGCCATGGCGTGGTCGATCTTGCCCGCGAGAGCACCTACTGGAGGGAACGGAGGAGTTCAGTGGTGGGGGGACGGTGGCGGCGCCAGAGGGCCATGGGGTCTGCGAGAGAGGGGGGCTAGGGGTGGCCGGCGAGAAGGGGATTGGGGGTGGGTGATGGCGACTTCATGGTGCCGGAACCAGAGGCTGCAGGTTACAAACTTGATCTGGGAGTCGATTTCCATCAGTACGGATCCAGCGATCAGAGGGTAGCGATCGGAGGGTACACATTCATCGCTGGGTACCACGCAAATACTAGCGACTGGTAATTCATAGCGACTCATGTGGTACAAATCCAGGGATCCGCTGCGGGATCAATTTCGGAGAGAATACTGATATTCCTGGCCAGCGAGTCTAGGGCAGTGGCGCAGCAACGTGAGGAACTCACGGGTGATTTCTGGGAAGGCTAGAAGCTGGAGGGGTAAGAGGAACTCAACGCCAGCTGGGACCTCCGCCATGCTGCTGAGGTTGCCTAGTGTTAATCTTTCCAGAGACGCCATGGCACCTTGCTTTATCTCCAGCTCCCTCAGATTAGGCAAATCCCCCAACAAGAGATCCTTCAGCTTGGGGGACCACCCCGTGAGAAACACTAACTTCTCTCCGTCGTATGCTCCAGTGAAGTATAGAACCGTCAAATTTGACAACCGAGAGAGGGATGGCAGTGGGTCTTCTCTCAGCTGGGACCAATATAGATACAGGTCATGCAAGTTATGCGCCACATATTGAAGCAAAGGAGACTCTCCCAACAATGTCTCTTCTACTAATCTTCCCCCCAATCGTAGCTTTTGCAGGTTAGGTGGGAGGGCGCTCAACATGAGAACCTAATTCTCATCACTTGCACCGACTTCTAGGTAGGACAAATATGGCATCTGCACTAGAGACTCGCAGAGGTGTTCACAGTACGTTCCCTTCACATTCAGTATTCTCAAACTTCTTAGTTGCCTCAGCTCACCTAGTTGCCTGGCAGACTCATGTTGGGCTTCCAACGCTTGTAGAGTCTGCAGATTTGTCAGGTTCTCGAGACCTTGGTGATGCATACACCTCTTAATGGATGGAGAACTCTACCAGATAGATCATTAACTTTCTGAGCAAATAAGTGCCTAAGATTCTTGAGCTTGACAATCCCCGCAGGCACCTCCTGTATGTTAGATTCATGAAGGTCTAGGGTCAACAAATTAGTAAGCTTCTTGATGGATTTCGGGAGAAGCTTCACTTTTGTATCCCGCAAACTTAGATGACGGATATTAAAAAGATCTCCAATAGCATCTGGAATTTTCTCAATAGGTAGACCACTTAACTCTAAAACTGTCATATATCTTGACTTCTCGGATAGTAGAGGTAGTAGATTGACTGATTGCATGTTTTTGTCCAGTGTAATGAGAGTTCGAAGTCCATGTACACTAGACAATGACTGCTGGGTATCTTTCTTTAGTTTGTGCACTACTAATCGCCGTCCATCCCTCTGAAGAAATCCTCTGCATTTATCTTCCTCATATTTAACACCAAAATTATCCTTCTTGCACAGATCAATTGCCAGTTCACGTATGATATCATGCATTCTGAACCTTTTCATCCTACCAAATTAGTTTCTTTCAACAAGTTGTAACATGTTTCTATTGACCAACTCCTTCAGATAGCCTTCTGCCACTTCTTCTAATGTGCTTGCACCCTTCTCAACGATGAACCCCTCTGCCACCCATAGCCGTACAAGCTTTTTTCTGTGGAAAAGATAGTCTTCCGGGAATAGGCTGCAGTACAAGAAGCAACTTTTCAATTATGTTGGAAGGTAGATGAAGCTCAGATGCAAAACATTCCTTACGTGGTCGAGCCTCGAATTATTAACTATCTCCCAACTCAATTGGTCATTTATTCTTCTCCATTCTTCCATAGTTTTCTCGCGCACACGCAAGAGGCTACCAACTGACACGATAGCAAGAGGCAAGCCTTTGCACTTGCTAACTATTTCTTTGGACAAAGGCTTCAAATCCTGAGGACATTCATGTTTTGTTTCTCTTGGAAAGCATTTCTTACAAAAGAGATCCCATGCCTTGTCTTCTGGTAAAGCTTCTAATGTTAAGATATGTCCTTGAGAAGCAAGTGCAGCAACATCGCCTTCCCGTGTTGTGATTAGCAATCTACTGCCCTTGTCATTACGAAGAAGTGCCCTGGACAAGTCAACAAAGGCTTCTGGAGTCCAAACATCATCCATTATGATCAAATACTTCTTTTGCTCTAGAAATTTCTTCAGTGTGTCTTCAAGGCTTGTGATGTCCATAGCGGCGATGTTAGACGGGAGATCAGCTCTATCTTTGAAGAGTTCCTTGATTATATTCCTCAAGACATCTTCTTTAGAATAAGTTTGAGAGATGGAGACCCATGCGTGGCACTGAAATTTTTCTCTCTGCTTCTTGTAAACACTTGCAGCTAATGCTGTTTTGCCAAGCCCTCCCATTCCATGCACCGTTATCACAGAGCATTCCCCATCTTCAACTCCCAACCATTGCTTAAGTTTCTCTCTGTTTGTTTCCACCCCAACAAGATCTTCTTCATCAAGGGAGCGTGAAGTGTTTGCTAGATCTTGAGACCTCTTAACAATGTAATTTGAGTTGCTAGTATCTGCATTATTAATCGTGGGAACCCAACGGTTTTTCATCTCTGACAGGCGTGCTAGGTCTTTTTCCGTTTCCTTCACATTGGAAGCAATCTGGTTCAAAGAAAATAGAGATCTTGGTTTTCTGAGCCCTTTCTTCATGTAAAAGCAGCACCCAATATCATGTTCCCGACCAACTTGATGCATGTATTCATCCACCATGTCTTCCATACCATTCGCTACCTTCTTGACCTCATCCAACCAGCCTTCATACACTTGATTGCTGCGGTTTCGAATGTCCATTTGAGAGAGAACATCGTGAATTACACGAAGCTCCATCACAACACGACCCATGCCGCGCTGCAGCTCCGTGAGTTGCGTCGCATACTTGGAAAACTGAGTACTGGCCTGATGTGCTGCTCCATTCGCCAAGGCGACTCCGATCTTTTCAATGACCAGATGAAGCACAATTTCAGCCATTACTTTCTCAAAGTTGATTATGCCTAAAAATTTGATTGTGGCCTTGGGGCAGATTTTTCCTCAATATCTCCGGGATGCCAATCTGTGAAATGAATCAATGCTATGGATTAATTAAATTATTTTCAACTAAAAATAATCAAAAAATCAACTAGTCGATAGAAGGCAATTTCACACATCAGCGCAAGGATCTCTAGCTAGGTCAAACAAAGCAAACTCGAAAAAGAAAACAGATTCCCACAACAAAGAAGGTAGGGACGAGCACGTACTCCATTCGCCTACGCTGCTCGACGCCTACGCCGCAAACCAGATTGGCCGGTGGGTTGCTTCCGGCTGCCACAACTCCGCTTCTTGTCTCGGTGAGTTGAGTTGGCGAACGAATCAGAGGTGGAGTGGGATAGCTTGGGCACGAAATAGAGGTGGAGTGAGCTAAGGAACGAATCTCGGTGGGTTGGCATCTGGGACCATGGCGAAGCTGATTACTTGGGCGAGTGAGCTGAGAATCTGGTTGTCGGAGAGGACACGAAAGCATACATGCATGATCGCTAGCTTTACTGCTTTAGATGAAAGGAGAATGATGATTCTCAAAAAAGAAAACAAAAGCCGAGCTCAGTCACGAGAGCTTGTGACCCATGTGGGGGCATTGGATGGTGTTGGATGTTTGATGCGGACTGTGGACCTGGGCGGGAGCGCCTTTACGGCGCTCGCTAGCGTCGCTTAAAGGTCGCGTCGCCTGAAGCAGTCATTAGATGGGCCGGCCCAAGAAATCTGCGCTAGCAAAATTTGGTTCGCGTGCTGCTTGAAGCTGTCAGGCAGGGTTCGATTCCTGATTTTGCTGGTTTTCCGTTTCTATTTCTTTAATTAACTGCTTCTTTACTGTCTCATCAATTACGAAGCCAGCAAAACAGATTTAGAAATCGTGGCTTTGTTTTTTTGTTTCAGTGGTAGACGCTGTTACATGGTGATTTTGCTTGTACGTTGAACAAACCATGTACAAAACTGATTGACTCAAAATGAAAAAATGGAAAAATTGCATGAACAATGATTGTAAAAATTGGAAAAAGGAACCATTTTTTCGGTTCGGAATCATTTTTGAAAAATCGGAACCATTTTTAAAAATCGGAACCATTTTTCAAAAAGGAACCATTTTTTCGGTTCGGAACCATTTTAAAAAAAGGAACCATTTTTTTTTCATTCGGAACCATTTTCAAAAAGGAACCATTTTTTCGGTTCGGAACCATTTTTAAAAAGGAACCATTTTCAAAATCGGAGCCATTTTTTGGTTCAGAACCATTTTCGAAAAATCGGAACCAATTTTTTCATTCAGAACCATTTTTTCGGTTCGGAACCATTTTTTTCTTTCGGAACCATTTTAAAAAAGGAACCATTTTTTTTTGGTTCGGAACCATTTTTAAAAAGTAACCATTTTCGAAAAATCGGAACCATTTTTTCTGTTTGGAACCATTTTCAAAAACCGGAGCCATTTTGTTTTTGGTTCGGAACCATTTTTTTTTCATTCGGAACCATTTCCGAAATAATCGGAACCATTTTTCGGTTCGGAACCATTTTCAAAAATTGGAACCATTTTTTTGGTTCCGAACCATTTTTCGGTTCGGAACCATTTTTTTTGGTTCGGAACCATTTTCAATAATCAGAACCATTTTTCGGTTCGGAACCATTTTTTATTAAATTATTTTCAACTAAAAATAATCAAAAAAATCAACTAGTCGATAGAAGGCAATTTCACACATCAGCGCAAGGATCTCTAGCTAGGTCAAACAAAGCAAACTCGAAAAAGAAAACAGATTCCCACAACAAAGAAGGTAGGGACGAGCACGTACTCCATTCGCCTACGCTGCTCGACGCCTACGCCGCAAACCAGATTGGCCGGTGGGTTGCTTCCGGCTGCCACAGCTCCGCTTCTTGTCTCGGTGAGTTGAGTTGGCGAACGAATCAGAGGTGGAGTGGGATAGCTTGGGCACGAACCAGAGGTGGAGTGAGCTAAGGAACGAATCTCGGACCATGGCGAACCAGAGGGCGAGTGAGCTGACAGCTGAGAATCTGGTTGTCGCAGAGGACACGAAAGCATACATGCATGATCGCTAGCTTTACTGCTTTAGATGAAAGGAGAATGATGATTCTCAAAAAAGAAAACAAAAAGATACTCCCTCCGTTCTAAATTACATCTACATATGGATAAATGGAAGTCATCTAATTTAGAACGGAGGGAGCAGAAAGCAGAATGCACTCAGCGACTCGGGAGAGGCAGGACGATCAAATGTTTGGGCCCAAATATAAGATTCATATTGCACTAAAACATGTCTTTGGACCCAAAAATGCAAAAACATCTTATATTTTGATACGGAAGGAGTATATACGAGCATGCATGTATGTATGTACCCCATTTTTCTTTTCTTTTAAACTGTTATAAAAGCTTTCGCATCTTATTAATCAAGAAGAATATTGTCGGTTAACTAGAAAAAAATCGAGCGAAAAACTAAGATTACAACGCAACAATCGCCGGATGGACCTAGCCACCAACAAAACCGCGACACGAGCAACGACACGATGATACCATCACCACAAATCCGAGTAAATATGACCAGTTTATAAGAGCCGGTCGAGAAAACGGCCAACCTCTGATAATGTTAGCATCTGTCTAAACAGACGCACGACTCGAGCTAGGATATTTTTGGAGTCGGCCTGTATGAAAAACGTCTGAGGGCACCGCAAATATGGCTATACGTTCAACGTATGCAGGCTATTTTGACATCAGGTGCCAGACCTAACCCTGTCTGCAGGAAATCTGGTTTGTTTGGAAATAGCCGGAGATCCTGGATTGGCACAACCTGCATTCTTTTTCCGGTATGTGTAAGTGAGGCGGGCGTGGCGGCGCAGGTAAGGGGTGCATACGGCAGCGAAGGGGACAGAGCGGTGGCACATGAATAAGTGGGGCAAGCGAGTGGATAAGAGCTGATTAGATGGCAGTGGCGGACCCAGGATTTTATCATACGGCACCAAAAAAATTGCGTGCATTTTTAAATCAATTTTTACCTTAGATCCTTAGGATATAAAGAAGAAATATCAATTATAAGATATGACAAAATAATTATATAAAAGAAGTTTTGATAATAAAAATTACACATGCAGGTCCTATCGACCATTCTAATTTGAACTAAATTCTCCCCATCGCAGCCAACTCTAAATTTCCAAGTATTCGATCGGAAGATAAATATCAATGTTTTTTCGTATACAATACAGTGACACTGTATTAAAAAATTGACAGAAATATGTAACAAAACATACTGCCGGGCATATGAAAATTCATCATATACACAGATGGCCTATATGGTACAAAAACGAGTGTAGAATTGTCCCAACGTGCCAATAGCTAAATATTTCCTTTCATTAGTCATCGGAGGGTTTTTAGACTGAATTGTCATCATAACAAATCATGTCAAATTCATAGCAAAATAGCTACACGACTAGGATAACAATAGCATTAAAAGCGTTGTGCAGATATATTTCCTTTTCGATAGCATATCTTTTCCATATTCATCGTAGATGCATCGGTCGGTTGATCTTGTGTTCATGAAGTATATTGGCCAAATATGTTCCATTTACATGTTTTCATCCTTGACTTTCTAAATTGCTTCCTCAATATTCATGCTGGCCTCGTGTGCTAGTTATGTTTTTTTCGGCCTTCTTCATTTATTTCTCCATCTTCCAAGGTGGCCACATTTGCTTTCTCTGCCTTTTCTTCAGTCTTCTTCATTGCTTCCTCTATCTTTCGGGTTGCCTCCTGAGCTAACTCTAGCTTCTCTTCGGCCTTCCTCTGTTCGTCTCTTCTGAAGTATAAATCTGCCATAATAAGCAATTTGTTTTCTACACAGTGTTGATACCGGTACATTCACACGGACTACCACATTCACACAACAATTTCTAGAAAATATGCAAAATAAATCGAAGCGGAAAAAAGATTAGAATTCACGGAGGAGATACATACCTTGGTGTGACAACGGTCCTGCGGGACGTAGGTGGCAGAGATCCTCGAGTGTGAAACCCACCAAAGTATATGGTTAGGATCTTATCACTCGGCAGCACATTTGGCGCGGGCGTACGACCTCGAGTCGATGCGCCTCCACGACACGTCGGTGCAGCTCAACTTCCCCAACTGCTGCCCCGAGCCCCCAGCCGGCCAGATCTGGGCCCCATCAACCCTCGAGTGGCCGCCGCATGCGAACTGTGGGAGGACGGGAAGCCCGTGAGCGTCTCGAGGCGGGATGGGGAATACATGGCAGATCTCCGCCGCCGGTATCTGGAACGCGTCGAGGAGCGCCGGCAGTACAAGGAGTACAAGTCGTGGAAGACCGACGGCAGAGCCGGGTCATCCGGTGTGTCCGTCCTTGACCTTGTTAGCACCGTTAGCGAGGAACATCTGGAAAAATTTCTAGCCAAGCACGGCGATAGCGACTAGAGGTTTGGTTTTATGTAATTTTAGTTTAGATTTCGTTCAAAGTTATGAATTTGCATGAATTTGTGTTCAAATTTGTATGAATTTATGTTTAAAGTTTTAAAATGAGTTAAGTTTAAGGGATCCATTAGAAACCGCTAATTTCTAGAGTAGTAAATTTGAGTAGTTAAAGGATAAGAAGACATGTCGGGGACTAAATTTTGAGGAATCGGCTAGAGATGTCCTTATCTTTGTTTCGCACGACAATTGTCACTGGTAGAAAAATGCTTACTGCTGGCGGACGGTCATCAGGGACGGTCGTGACACAATTGGCGGCCTCCCGGAGCACGGCGGTGAGGGCCACGTGCCAGAAGCGGCCAGGTCGGCGAGCGCAGCCGGCACAACGAGCAGCCGTGCGGAATCGGCGAAGTTGAGGCACAAGGCGGAGCGGCCGCCCAGCGCGGCACGGTCGAGCAGGGAGGCGGCAGGGACAACGCGGAGCACGGCCATCTCAGGCGCCGGCAAGGATACGAGCGGCGGCGGCATATGATCCAGCTGGTCACATTGTGCGTTGCTGTGTTGTTCGTGTTCGAGCAGGGGAAATGAGAAAGGAATCGTGCATGAGAGAGAGAGGGGGGTCTGGCCTAGTGCGAGGTTCTGATGAAATCGACCTTTTTTCCTCTCGCGCTCCGCGTCGCTCCCCGTGGGCGACCGGGGTGCAAACCCTAGCCCCAGCTCTCGTACCTCCTCCACACCCCCTCCCCTTCCGCCGCCTCCGGCGAGCGCCGCCGGGCAAAGCCGTCCAGTGCCGGCAGCAGCGGCCATCCTTTCCCCACGCGCGAGGGAGTCTGGCGGGGCAGACTCGGCTTGGCGGCGGTGCGGACTCGACGGCAATCTCAGCTGGCGGCGGCGGCTCCTGCAGGACAACGGAGATGGCGGCGCGACGGCGGCGACCGGGGCTAGGCGCGGTGCTGCAAACGAGGAGTTGTGGCAGGGTCTCCCTCAAGCTGTTGGGGCGACTCACCTCGTGCGTGCTCGCGTATGGCAAGGCCCTGTGTCGAGGCCCTATGCTTCCTCGCGGTCGCACCCAGCAAGGTCGCAAGGCGGCTCCTTGTATGCGGGGCGGCGCGCGGTAGGCCAGCCGTGGGGTTGGGAGCCGACAGCTATATCTGGGCTTGCGGGCCCATATTTGGGCACCTTGGCGGGCCTGGTCAAGGTCCTCCGATGTGTGTGGGGTGGCATGTGGATGGCGCGGAGGCGCTGCGCCTGTCTTGCCCATCCCCCGTCGCTGCCATGCTCTCCCCCTATGCTGCTCGCGTTTCAGCTTGATCTTGGCCAGGCGGGTCTGGATTCGGCGAGCTCATCTTTGTCTGATGGGGGAGTCGTTGGCTAGTCGGCGAGAGATCTTGGATGCCGGGGTGGTGACCTTGGAAAGGTGGACCGCGCGGTCGGCTCTTCGGTGGGCGACGTTGCGGTGGTGGTGGCTTTTCTCTTTGGCCATGTGGGTGGCGAGGAGCAGGCGGCGGGCGGGATCCTGGTGTTGGTGGCGCTTCGGCTATGGCGGCTCCCAGATCGTGTTTTGGAGGTCTGTCTTGGTGACATCTGACGGTCCGAGCTATCGGAATGCGGTAGGAAGGTTGTTTCGGGCGAAAGCTCAGCGCTTCGGCGCCAAAGGCGGCGATGCCTGAGGGTGTCGTTACCCTGTCCTAGCAGGTCTCGGTTAAATGCTACAGCTGAAGGCGTATTTGAAGTCACGTGCTGTATCAAGCTTTCCATGGTTGTTACGATCGGTAGTACTACTAGCCGGATTGATTTAAAATTATGAATACTTGGATTCGGCTTGCATGCCAAGAAAGCTTCCGTGCCTTACCCTGTACGTCAAAGACCAGGCTACCTACCTATCTATCTATCTATCTATCTATACTATAATATGTGTAGATGCCGTGATGGTATGTCCGCGGTACGTCGGGTGGTATGTCGTGTGCTTCTTTCACTCGATAGCTTCCTCCGTTTGGCTTCCTTCAAATCCATCGCGCACACGGAACGTCGCCGGCCTCCACCGCTCCAGCCCGCGCTGGCACCTCCACTCCATCCTCCTCAAGCGTGGTCGCCGCCGGAATCCCCCTCGTGCACGGCTAAATCCTCCGCTCCCGCTACTTATTCTTGCACCAGTGCTACCTGACAGCCGCCGCAAAACCAACGAGCCAAACCCAATTCGGACCCTTAAGATCCACCACAAACCATGGCCATGCGCCGCCGCCCGACGAGCTCTCCCGGTCTCCACCACATGGTCGAGCTCCCGCCGTATACGCCGCACCAACCGTCCGCTGCTGCCGAGGGTCGTCTCGGTGACAATCAATTCCGAAGCCCACCTCCCACGGGTGCGTGGCGGATCTCCTGGCTAAGCATCGTGGGAACACGAAGGAATAAGAATCCCCAATTCCTTCACCGTTGCCGGCCGGGAGGCTGCGTAGAGTGCGCGCCGGCGGCGGCCTGCCCCGCGATGCAGTGCTAATACTGTTCTGGCGTGGGTCTTCAACCACGATCCCCATGCGGCGGTGACGCGGATCTTCGAGTACGATCTCCATGTGTCAACTGTCATGGCGTTGCTGCGGAAGTCTGCGCCTCCACTTTATCGCCGCACCTACAGGTCTCGCGGACCTGCTCATGTCTCCTACGCCGGCTGACGTCCTGAACCATGCCGGCCGCCCGCATCACAGCCGCGGGGACGACGGGCTGGAGGTCACGAGGCTGATCATCGCGGAGAGATGCGCCGCGCGGGGCATCATCAGGCCCAGGCAGCGCCTTTTGCAAAGTACACAACCGAAGCTTCAGTCCCAAGTATTTCTTGTATACTCTACACTGGTTACTTCACGTACTACTCAATTCTTGGCAAACATTGACATATGAACGTTGCTCCAAACTGTTGGGTTAAAGTTCAATGAACAGTCCTGTTGTCTGTTGAGCTAATTTAGTGATGCAAGCGTGCTCTATTGGTTCTGGCTGAGTTATGTTTTTTTCTTCTTTTAGACATGTAAAATTTCACAATTTTGATAACTGACAAGGAAATCAAATATTCCTGAATTTTGTAAGTGCCATTTAAATCTTGGAAAAACCATTACGTTTTCTCCCCAATGCAGCGGTGATGAAATTATGGAACACTTTAATAAGAGATCTAAGCAAGACGATCCTAAAAGATGGTACGAGAAATTCTTCGACGATATCCGGTGAGAATGTTTTACATGTGGCGACAAGTATAATCCCGGACATAAATGCCGGAAAAATACTGGTTGGTGTTCTTGATATTGAAGATGATTCACATGAAGCTGAACCTTCAAATGCTAATGCCAGAGCAAAAGATACTGAGCTATCAGCCTTATCTAAATGTACCACGCCCGGCGCTAAATTTCCTAACACAATTTGTTTTCATTCTTATTATTAGTTATCACCAGGTGTTGTCTATCGTCTTATATAATAGCTTCTTGTTTCACTTGCCTCTTTTTTTACTCATTTTTTATTTAAGCACAAGTTCCGTTTGTATTGCTTGAGGTTGCTTGGAGTGCACTTATATTTTCTTTATTTGAGACAGATTTTGTTTTGGATCAGATAAAATAATTTCTTATGAAATATGTGAGATAGTTTTGATTACCCATAATATACGCAAATGAAAATTCTTATGTACACGGCGAGTATTTATTTTACTTTTGTGTGGATTGTTGTATATAGGATCAGCTGTAAGAAAATTGGATTCTAGGAGAGAGCGCTATACTCTAATACGATGATAGATCCAAATTTAAATTTAAATTCAAATCTAAGATGTTTGATTTATCACCCGTTGCAATGCACGGGCACTTTGCTAGTATATATATACTAGACAACTTAGCGCGGCAATGCCGCGCCTGTTTGGTAAATTTAAAAATTGGAATGTCCATATTCAGAAGTTTTTCAAATCTGGAAATTATTGCAATTACAAAAAGTGTGCGCTTAAAAAATGTTGTAAATTTAGAAATTGTCCGTATTGGAATGTATTCAAATTTGAATTCTTTTAGAAACGATCATATAGATTTTTAAAATTGTACAGGTTGGAAGTTTTTCAAATTTAATTTCTCGCGGTATATACCGCGCTTGTGTTGTTAGAAGAAGAAATAGTGTGATGTAAGAAATTCAAATTTGTGAATGTCCGCATTCAAAGTTGTTTAGATTTAAATCTGTTGAAACTAAAAGGAAAGTTTGCACTTATAAGTTGTTTAAATTTCAAGAATAGTTAGAACTGCAAAGTTATTCATATTTGATTTTTTTAACGCTTATTGAATGTTCATATTTGATTTTTTAAATTTCAAATTTGAGTTTTGATCACATGCCAGAAGTAGTCAGCGTTTATTTTTGTAAGCATTTTTTTTTCATATTTGTGAATACCGTAATGTAAAGAATTGAAATTTGGAAATGTGCACATTCAAAAGCTGTTCGGATTTTAATATGTTCAAATTGAAGAAAAGTTTACATTTATAAGTTGTTTAAAATTCAGAAATTGGAAAATTGGGAAGTTATTTATATTTGAATTATGTCTATATTTATTAGATGCTCAGATTGGAAAGGCATTAGATATTTTAAAATATTCAAATTTGGAATTTGGTCGGACGTCATAATTAGCTATTTTTTTATGTGTTTATGTTGGTATGTTTGTCGTATTTGAATTCTCTTTGCGTCTATTAAATGCTTATATTTGAAATGCATTCAAAATTTTAAAATATTACAATTTGGAATTTGATCGTGTGCCATAAATAGTCAATTTTTTTTTTGGTCATGTTGATATATTTGTCATATTTTTCCTGCCCGTGGGGTAAATTTTCATTTCGAAATGTTAACATTCGAAAATTGTTCGAACTTTGAAATGATTGGAATTGAAAGGAGGCTGCGTTTGAAATTTGTTTGGATTTCAAAAATTGTTCAGGTTGGAAGTCATTCAGGTTTGAATTCTTTTTACGTTTACGGAATGTTCAGATTCGAAGGCTATTTAAAATTTTAAAATATTGCATTTAAAAATTTCATCGTACGGCATAAATAGTCGGCATATGTTTTTGTGACCGTTTGGCTATATTTTTTTCTCAGTGTGTAAATTTAAAGTTATTGGATTTGTAAAAAATTTCATGTTTCTGCAATTCGTGTAAGTAAGTAGGGTCCACATGGCAGGAATTTAATATTTTCTGAATTATTCTGCGGAAAGAAAAAATTCCTGACAGCCTGGGCCCACGCTGACGTCGCAATGAAGTCAGCAATGGCCTGCAATGGCACTGCCGCGAAGGCGTCGACCTAAATTCAGGTTCTAAAGCAAGATAATGCAGTTACCACTGTCCTAAATTCAGGTCAGACTTGAAAGAGTGCAAGAGTGCTAGTCACTCGAACTGCTGAAAGGAACGGACGGAGCAATGTGTTCCGTTGATGATGCGAAAACTGACGCCGAGGATCGGTCAGTGGCAGTGGTCAAAGCAGAACTCCTTTCGGATACCACAAGTGCAGGTCACGCGCACCACCACCGCGGCACATGTGCAGGCTACTGGCTCGGCGTCTGTGGTACCCTCTCTGGCTACGCTGGACACCTCCACCTCTCGATCCTATATAGGTAAACATTTTATCAAGAGACAGATTACCAGAATGAAACCAGAGGAAGTAGGAAAACCAACAGCACTATCAGTTAACTGCAACTGTTCAAAACATGACCATTAACTGCAGGAAATACATGCAATGTTCTGCAGATTCGTATGAACTGAAATTCGAATCAAGAATCCTTGAGTTGGTGTTGGAGTTTCATGTTCAAAAGTTGGCACAGGATTTGCACTAAAACAGGAGATCATAAGATTCAGATTAATAGTATGCTTAGTATCTGCTTGATCGATCAAGAAGCCAAGAAATGACCAGGTTAAATTCACATAGGAGATCATAAGCTTCAGATAATGGTATTCTGTCTCGGAAAGTATCTAGCAATGCTCAAGAAGCTATGAAATGGTCAGGTTATTCTAGAAGGTAATAAGCTTAAGTTAACAGTATCTTTGGTCTAGAAGTATCTGTGATCGCTCAAGAAGCTAAGAAATTATCAGGTTACACTGATCAAATGGTTCAAGAGTGCACAATTGGAGAGTATCTTTATACTAATGAAATTGTGAAGTACACATATATTCAGGTTAAGGACACATCTTAACAAAGCATAATAAAGCACACACACAAACTAAATACTTGGTGCATCTGAAAGTAGAGACACAAAGTTTAGTGCATGGAAGTACAGACACAAAATAAATAAGGGAAGCAAGCTCTTGCCACTGTACAAAAACTAAGAGAAAAAACATACCTATCTCTCAAAAAGGAACATTTTTCGAAGAAACGGAAGTGTATCTAACTGTACTGATCAACCGAGTTTGCGGTGCGATTCAAACAAAATGGAAGAGCATAGAGAATAAAGACATTTCGCCTTTACATCTCTTCCAGGCTAAATGCAGCTCTATGAGGTCAAATGCAACTAACACATAGTTCTAGATTAAGATAATGCAGTTAGCACTGTCCTAATTCAGGTCAGAATTGACAGAGTTCTAGTCACTCGAACTGCAGAAAGGAACGGACAGAGCAATGTGATCCGTCGATAATGCGAAAACCAACAACAATCAGTTAACTGTAACTGTTCAAAACATGAACATTAACTGCAGGAAATACATGCAATATATTGCAGATACATATGAACTGAACTTAGAATCAAGAATGCTTGAGTTGGTGTTGGAGCTTCATGTACAAAAATTGGCAGAGGATTCACACTTATAGAGATCATATCGGATTAGTATCTGCTTGATCGATCAAAAAGCCGAAAATGACCATGTTCAATAATATCAAGGATGCAGAGCATACCATTTAAAAAAAAGGATGCAGAGTATACATAGGAGATCATAAGCTTCGGATAATGGTATTCTGTCTCGGACCCTTGGTGTGAAATTTTGTTGTCGGGTTGTTTCCATGTTTAAGGCGGACGGTATATTTTTAGTGAGATCGAGCGTTGCAGCTGATGTGACTTACAGTGAGAACAAACCCATGCAATTAAGCAACTAATCTGTAAACTAAGGTACCACATTTTCAAACATGAGAAGTTGTAAGAACCAAAAAATTTAAAACTTTGCAAACATCGAACAAAATTTCCTATATGAATATGTTGAAGTAAATGCTACGATTTCGTGAGTAAATATAAAAAAATGCATGCATGTAGTATTCATTTGCAAAATAAATGGCCTTAAAAGGGGGCCGGCTTGATAAAAAAATATACTTCTGAATTATAGTACAAAAATTACTTCTTCCAGAATCAGTTACTGGTTCAGTTTCTTGCTGGCCTTTGCTATCAGAACTAATGAAATACCAGTAAATCATCCTGACATCCTACCCATTCTCTGCTATAGATGCAGCATTTCTCTATGTTTAACTTCAGAAACGATTCCTGGAGCAAAATGTCCTACATGACCAATACAACGGGAAAGTGATTAGTGATCTGAAAGCATCTCAGAGTAAGTGATCAGTGGCCTGAGAGCATGAGATATCCTAACTAAAATAAGAGTCATCTTGTGTGCCTTGGGCAGAAAATGATCAGCGGCCTTAAAGCATCTCAGAGTAAGTGTCCGATAAGAAACTCGACAATGTTCATATACATCACCTAAAATCATGCAATATAGTTGCTAAAGACAGAGAATATCATGCGGAGAAACAATCGCAACCTTGCACTCTAAGTAGCTATTTAAATGGTACCTTTTGCTCTTTTGCACTTTATTGAGCACGTAACATCTGCAAGAAAAGGAAATGTAAACATAAATGATAGGCTAAAATTCATTTTATGTACTTAGCTGCAACAATCCAAGAGCTAAACTGTGTGTCACCGGTAGAGGACCGTTTGGTGACCGCACCGGTAAGCGGCATGCTGAGTGACCAAGTTGGCGAATTGCAAAACTGCAGCCAGCTAGGCCATTCAAGACTTTGACCACCATTTCAAATTTCATTATGAGATTACACGCAGAATCCCCTGATTTTTTTGGCATGGCAAACAAAATTTTACCATCTGAATGAGTAGTACCCTAAAAATGTACACTAACTGAACATAATCATTATTCATGCCTTCCCAAGAACTAATACGATTTGTTACTCCTAATATGCTGCAAATCGTATAGATCTTGACCCTACATGGGTAAAATTTGTCACCGATTCAACTGTAAACATAATATAACAAATGTAAGCAGCATGATCACTACACATTGCTGGTCACTACACATTGAGTAGGAACTGTGTGCCCCAATTTTTACATTCAAAAAGTATTTATTGTAAGAGCAGGTTTTGCATCCGATGGAAGGCTCAAAGTGTGCTCATTGCACTGGCAAAGACACATGGGATGGGCATGGTGAGGCATTGATTGTATAATATCCAACCAAACTAAAAAGGAATAATATAAAAACCTGTCTGAACTTCTGAATATATTGCAATATAAAGGTAGGTTATAAAGAAACAGTAAGAGATAAAATGTACCAAGAGTTCACGACTGTTGTATTAGTTCACGACTGGATGCTTCTGACAAAATAAATAAAAAGGATTGGTTGATCATGAATGCAGTAACATTTATATAGAGCTATTAGTGAAATAAAACATAGAATGAAGGCACTTACTTGGCAGTTTTTTCAGGAAAATACTTCCCAGGCTGCTTCTGCCTTAGGGTATGCAAGTCTCCTCAGGGCAAAACTCCATCACCAAGCATGAGAAGTTATCCGTCTCGAAGTGGGTGTACAAAGTTGGAAGAAAAGGATGGTCCAAGCACTGCAGTATCTCCCTTTCGGTCTGGGCTCTCAGAAACTTTTTGCGGCCAGCTAGAGACGCCTTGTCCATAATCTTCATAGCAAAGTAGCATTTTGTGGCACTAAGCTCCGATAAACAAACACTGCCAATGTCGCCGCATCCAAGCCTCTTAAGCAGCAGGAAATGACTCAGCCCTAGAATGAAGTACTCAATTTTGTACACTGTATCCTCTTTTAGCTTTCTTCTGAACATGGTCACTCGGTCTTTTCCTATGCACCCTTCAATGACGTTTCCCTGGAGAAAAAAGAAAAGTTTGATGTAATATGCTATTTTTGAAAGATAGGAAAATGAGTTATAACATGTTCAGATTATAAACGATATTTTTACATCTCAAAGGGCTGGGAGATGGTAAGTTATCAGTATTATATGTCTGAAATTTGCTTCCATTTTACAGTTACAACAGCATTCTTTTTAAGTATGGTGTAAAAAAAGTGACTTAAAAATGGGAGTTTAGAGATGGTTGCCACTGGTTTTAAACCAAAGGTAAACATTTAAACTCCAAAAGGGCAGCAACAGGCAGGCTACATTCTAAGTATACAAACAGAATTTAATTTTACAGGCAAGCTGGGCTGCACTAACACCAAAAATGTATTTGAAACATACATAGAAAAGTGTATTTATCGTTGATCCACTTGGAGCTATACACTATATAGTGTAAGAAGATACCAAATATGTTAGTAAGCTTGATGTAGAGAGTTCACCATATGAATTCAAATCTAGGTGCATTTGCATATACAGCAAGTTAATACTTGCAGAAATTCTGCAAATTTTTTTTTGCATATACCTGATGGTAAGGAAAAGCAAGCCCAACTCATACATCTCTTTGGCCTGGCTCCAATTTTCCTAGATTTGTATAAGCTTAACCAATACTGTCTGCATTGCTGAAATAAGATGTCTGCAAAAAGTTAATAAGAAAAGAAATTAGACAAAGGGGATTGGATTTGTGTCTTTAATAGGATTTGAACTTCGAACTTATCAATAGAGCAACAGGTGCGTATCAACTGGGTTATGACTCACTTTCTGACTGAGTTTCAGAGACAAATATATTTCAACAGCAGAGGCAACGCTAACTGAATTTTTAACTGCAAAGCTTCAGACTCCTAGGTGCAGAACGGCAACGACGAAGAGTATCAGCAGGGTCCGGCTGCTCCTTGCGAACGTGCGAGAGTGCACGGGTTGCGTGGGTAACGGCGTGCGTGTGGAGGAGTATGTGGTGCGGGCAGAGTGTAAAGGAGCAGCAGTGCCAGATACAGATCGAAGTCGAGCTCAGGACTGTCGCGTTCATGGCGGACAGGAAATTCAGCCCAAGATTGGTAGAAGTACGGCACGAAATCGAATCGAAAAACAGAGGTAAACGGAAGAGATCTCACAGGGAGGCTACCCACCGTGTGCGCGCCGCCGCCAGGAGCCTCATACGCGGTGCGGAGAGATACTCACAGGAGCAGGCTCGCCGCGGACGACCGGTGGAGGGGAAGCTGGAGACCGAAGCGGGTCGTCGGCTGGGAGGCGTCGGCGCGGCCAAGGGCGTCGTGGTGCTGGCGCTTCGGGGAGCGTAATGGACGGGCTCGGCGCGGCCGCGCCTGCGAGGAGAAGCACGGCCACGCCGTCGTCCCTGCAGGTCGCCGCCGCCGCCTTGACCCTCCTGCGGGCCGCCGTGCCCTCCTGCAGGTCGCCGCAGCCGCTTCGACTATCCTGCGGGTCGCCGCCGATGCCTTGAACCTCCTGCAGGTCGCGGACGTCGCCGCCGCAGAGGAGAAGAAGCTCGGGTGCCCCCGGCCAGAGCTCGCAGAGGAGGAGGGCGGCCCGCGAGCAGGCGCGGACGATTCCGGCGACGGCGTGGCGTTCCGGCATGCGAGAGTGGGCGAGGAGGGAGAGGGCGCGACGCCACATGTCTCCGTGCTCGGCGATTTGGACGGAAGGACTGTGGCGACCGTGCGCCGCCGGTCGCGGGAGGAGAGGAGAAGAGGAAGGAGTGAGCTGCGGTGGCATTTTTGCTGAGAGGCCCTTGGCTTTTCCGAAAATTGGAAAATAGCCCTTTGCGGGCGGTTTTTTGCAAGATGGTGCACCGGAGCGCGACGTGTCTTCGCGCGATTGGTAGATATTCGACTGCTACAGTACTACAGTAATACTGTAGAACACGATTATTGACGCGATCTGGACCGTCAGTTGGCTTGATCGGACGGTGCGCGTTTAGAAGGCGACATGGAAGCAGGACGGGGCGCGAATCCGTCGTACTTTTATATATAGGGGCATATATATATATAGGTATGTGGCCGATTGAAAAGCCCCCAATCGACATTCATCTAAAAATACATCTACTTTTTACGTATCTTTATTTTTCTTATCGTTCTTCTACCACCGAGCCCTAGCAGCCCTACGATTTGGCGATCTTTGCCGTTTTGCGCTGAAAAGCGGTCGTCTCTCCTCCACGAAAGCGAGGGGATCTTTGTTACTTTGCTCGGAAAGCAATCGTTTCGTCGTCACGAAAGTACGATGGGTATCGTGGTGCTGCGTGGCAATTTTGCGTGGCAACAACAATCACCTTATAGCCACAGATAGCAAAAATAACATGACCATGAAACGGAGAAACAAGTAAAACTATTCCAGCATGATCACCTTTAACAAGAAATACTACAGTTCCAAGTATGATAGAACTTGTACTCACAGAACCGAGGAGATACACGAGTTGCCATGTTGGTGAGATCCTGCATTTCATAGTTTTCTCCCAAGAGAATCCCTGACTCCCAAATACTCTGATGTCGTCGCCACACCCAAAGGTCTGCTAGTCTACCTCTTATGAACCACCCAACAACTGGATGATTTTTACTATCATCCAGAAGTACAAATTTGGAACTGCAATAGCACTCAGCTATTGGCCAGCGAAAGACCAATAAATCCAATAGATTCTTGCAACAACTAAAGAAGAATGAAACTGAAGTGGTTCCACTGCTTCAGTTCTATTTTTAAATAGCATCCGGGTTATATCATTTCTAGTTTTAGGTAGCATTTAGGTTTGCACAAAATCGATATCCCACAGTGTGGATGTGCTCCATTGTAAGTTCTGCTAATGGTCCACGATACCATTTCTTATGAAACCCATCCTACAATATAAATTGCATATGCTCAACTGCCAATATGTGTTTGGAAAAGTATCTAAAGTATGACAAATGAGCGCTAATGAACCTGCAACTTTTGATGGTCCGAGACTGAACATGTTCAGCTGAAATTTGTAATTATGGAGCCATATCAGGAACTGAAAAGGCTTGCTCCCGAAAGGTCAATATGGACAAGTGAAGGACACAAGTACTTTAAGAGTAGCACAAGCATTGTATACTTCTTTACGAGTATCTCCAAGACCATCAACGTTACAGGTAAAAGTGGTAGTGACCACTTGGAAAGATTAGCTAGAGACAGCTCTAATAGCAAACAAGTACTTCTGTATTTGTCTTACACGCTAGAGAAACTGAGTTCTAGTGTTAACATTGTGCAACACTTCATCTACAATTCTAGTAAGCCAGGCAGAAGATTAAATGTTCGTACCATAAGAGAGCCTAGCCTATTCTGGCCCTCTGTTATTCAAATGACCACTAGTAGGGAAACCCTATATAGGTGGGTGGACACTTTGTGGCGCACCCTTAATTGGTGCACCACAGAAATATTTCTGTGGCGCATGGGAGGAGGTGCGCCACAGAAATATTTACCTTTCTGTGGCGCATCTAGTGTCGATGCGCCACAGAAAGTAGATTTTCTGTGGCGCATGCCTGTCCATGCGCCACAGAAATTATGTGGGTCCCACGTGCAATCATTGGGCCTAGATCCATCTGGGCAATTTCTGTGGCGCACCGCCGCTCGTGCGCCACAGAAAGTTCACATTCTGTGGCGCACTAGTCACCATGCGCCACAGAATGTTGCTTTCTGTGGCGCACCAGAAACAGTGCGCCACAGAAAGGTGATATTCTGTGGCGCACCAGAAACGGTGCGCCACAGAAAGGTGATATTCTGTGGCGCACCGAGCTGAGTGCGCCACAGAATGGTCGCCCAGATCCACAAAAAGGTGGCAACACCCACTTTCCCCATGTGACCTTCTTCATTCTCCCCCCATGCATCTAGCTCGAGCTCCTCCTCTCTCCCATGGCATTTTGACCATCCTATTATCCATTATTTGTTGTTAAACCTACTTTGTTTGACATAGAATTGGTGAGGGCTTGGGGAAAGCCTCCATATATATTCTCCTCCTCTCTTTTTGTCCACTATTTTCCTCCATCACCACACACTCTCTCTCATCGATCACGGTCACGTCTCGGCAACGGATCTAGATCTACAAGGTGGGTATTGTTGGATGGGTGTTTGTTAAAGGCATGAGAAACTTGTCGGCGGGCGATTGTGTGTGTGGTTTGCATGAAGCAAACTATTGTTGAACGGATCTATGCATGAAACTTGTGTGTGGTTTGCATGAATCTTGCGCCGGCGTGGTGCATGGATGTTTGCCGAAATGTTGATTCATTTCCATTTCGGTAAATTTTTGCACCACATATGTCCTACTTTTAGGGGAAGTCATGCCGAATTTTTTCGTCGAACATTTCCGACTTTCCGACTTCCCGCATGAGAAGCTTGTATGTGTGTGTGTGCATGTTGCGGTTAATTAATTCTAATTAATAACACATACTCTATATGTATACCGCGTAGGCGACCATGGTCATCAAGATGAGCTCCAGTCGAATCAACAACTACAAGGAAGAAGCGAAGGCGGAAATGAGTCGGTGCAACGGGCGCCAGATACGATGTCCGTGTCGAAGTTGCAAACTTGTGAGATGGATCGACCCTGATTCCGGACAATTGGAGGAACACCTGCTCAGGCGCGGTTTCATGCAAGGCTTCAACCAAGCGCCGACAGCAAATGTTGCGCCTGAAGACGAGGGCGGGCAAGATGATCGTGACGAAGGAGATGCCGACGGACATGGTCACGATGAAGGAGTAGATGGTGGTGGAGAAGACGCGAACACGCCGCAGAGCTCGCTAATGTCGGCCTTGATGGAGTCTCATGTTCAAGAACTGCTCCTCAAGGAGGCGAGCACCGTTAGAGAGAAAGCCAAGCTGGCGCAAATGGAGATAGACGGGAGGACTCCGTTGTATCCTGGGTGCCGGCCACAGGATACGCGCTTGCAAGTAACGCTTGATGCTCTGGAGATGAAGTCGGGAAACAGATGGACCGACGCGAGCTTCAACAAGAGCATGCAATTCTTCCACGAGCGTCTTCCCGAGGGGAACACATTGCCAACAAGTATCGAGGAGGCCAAGAAAGTCGTGTGCCCTCTTGACCTACCGCACGTTAAATACCACGCCTGCATCAATGATTGCACAATTTATCGGGGCGAGTACGAGGACAGAACCACATGTCCGGTGTGCGGCCAAGGACGGTACAAGAGCCGTGGGAAGAAAGTTCCTCGAAAAGTGGTATGGTACTTTCCTATCACTCCCCGTCTGCAGCGGTACTTCGTGGACCCTAAGGAAGCAAAGCTCATGCAATGGCACGCGGAAAGGGAGAAGCCCGAAGAAGATCCGGAGAAGGGCAGGATCCTTACACACCCTTCAGACGCTAGCCAGTGGCAAGAGTTGGACGCCGTCGGAAATTTCGGAGGCGACGCAAGGAACGTCAGGCTCGGTATGAGCACCGATGGACTCAATCCGTTCGGCAACCAGAGTAGCACGCATAGCACCTGGCCCGTGTTTGTATGGCCTTACAACCTTCCCCCGTGGTTGTGCACGAAGCAAAGGTACATACACATGAGTATTCTCATTCAGGGGCCGAAACAAGCAGGTGTCCACATACATCTGTATCTCGCGCTGTTGAAAGAGGAGTTAGCCACGTTGTGGGAGACGCCAGCCCGTACGTGGGATGCCTACACTGGAGATTATTTCGACATGAGAGCCGCGTTGCTCACGACGGTGCAGGACTATCCTGGTTGCTCATATGTATCGGCCCAGGTAGGCCACGGATTCTGCGCATGTGTCAGGTGCATGGATAAGACCCCGCATCTCCAGCTACCAAGGAATCCCGGGTCTTCGAAAACCGTGTACCCAGGGGCTCGAAGGTGGCTTCGCATGGATCACCCGTGGAGAAAACGCGGTGAACTGTTCAATGGTAAGGACGAGATCGAAGAAGCCCCGAGCCCGAGGAGCGGCACAGAAATCGACGAGCTGTTGAAAAATTGGGAGGAGTGCCCCGCGCCGGGAAAGAAACGACCGAAGGTAGATCCGCTGCTGGGTGTATGGAAAGCGAGGTCTGTTTTCCACGACTTGGAGTACTGGAAGGTCCTCAAGACGCCACATAGCCTCGATATGATGCACATTACGAAGAATGTCACCGAGGCTCTGCTTGGCACTCTTTCCAACATGCCGGAAAAGTCCAAGGATGGGACGAAAGCAAGATACGATCTGAAATGGCTTGGTGTCAGGAAAGATCTTCAGATCCCCGATAGTGATGACGATGATGATGATGATGATCAGACGGAAGGGACTCAAGGTCGCCGCAAAAGGGTAAAGAAGAACACCGTGGTGCTTCCCGCTACGTGCTTCACTATGAGTCCGGAGGAGCTCGAGCAATTCTACAGGTGTCTCCTAGGAGTCAAATTTCCTCATGGTTACGCGGGGCTGATAAGCAGATATCTGGACGGAACAAAGAAGAGGTTTAGCGGGATGAAGTCTCACGACTGTCACGTGCTGTTGACGCAGATACTTCCCGTTGCGATTCGAGGGATAATGGACGAGCACGTCCGTGATACGCTGCTTGCCCTTTGCAATTTTTTCGACGTCATCAACAGGAAGTCGATCGGCGTGAAGCAGCTCGACAGGCTACAGGAAGAGATCGTGCTGATACTATGCGAGCTCGAGATTTACTTCCCGCCAGCATTCTTTGATATCTGCGTGCATCTCCTTCTCCATGTCGTTGATGACATCAGGCAGCTCGGGCCAACGTTCATGCACTACATGATGCCGTTCGAAAGGATGAACGGTGTCATGAAAGGATACGTTCGCAACAGGGCCCGTCCAGACGCAAGCATGGCCAAGGGCTTTCTAACCTACGAGTGCATCTCCTTCTGCCAGAATTATCTAAGCACCGAGAACCAGCATGTTGGTCTGCCCAGGAGGAAACACTTCGGCAGGCTCCAGGGATATGGTCACCGAGACGGCACCAGCTCAATCTTTGTCAGCATGCAGGGTCGAAAGGACGACTTCGACAGGGCTCACCGGGTCGCGCTACAACACTTACAATTGATCGAAACTTGGGTGGAAGAGCACAAATGCTTACTCGAGCAACATTACATCAACCTGGGCCGGCCGAGGAAGAAGGGAGACGTAACCAGAGCGCACAACTCTAGCTTCACGCGTTGGTTCAAGCAAAAGCAACTGGAGCTAGCAAAGAGCAAAACGCCATCTACGGAAGATGAAAGACTCATATTCTCCTTATCACGGGGTCCCTCGCACAACGTAAAGACCTATCAGGCGTACGACATCAACGGCTACAGATTCTACACCGAGGAAAAGGACAAGAACAGCGAATATCAAAACTCAGGAGTAACTATGCTATCCTACGGCGATGACGAGGCTACTGTCAAGCAAAGATACTTCGGAAGGATTGAGGAGATATGGGACCTCAACTACTGTGGAGAGTCGGTGCCAATGTTCCGTGTAAGATGGGCCAAGGACGTCGTCAAAGAAGGCCGGTATTTCACCACCATGGTAATACCCGATGCCAAATCGAAGAACGCCTCCGCGAAAAATGAGCCATGGGTACTCGCTAGCCAAGTTGAGCAATGCTTCTTCATTACCGACCCGTCAAAGCCTAGCCGTGTTGTCGTGAGGAGGGGCAAGAGGAGCATCATCGGAATGGAAGGAGGCGCCACCGAGCAAGACTTGGACAACGAGCCAAAGATCGAGGAGGAATTCGACAAGTTCTTCGACATGCCTACTACTAGTACACAAAGAAGGAAGACCTCCCTGCCTACTAAAGGTTGTCCGTTCACGCGAAGAAATCTCAAGGTCGCCGGCCTAAAGTTTTCAACCGTGAAGAAGGGAAAGAAGAGAAGCTAGCTCGCGGAACCGAGACGAAGAAGAGACTTTTTTGGTGTATGAGACATTTGGTGTGAGACAATGCAAGAGTTATGTATTCAATGAACTAAATATGTATGAGACATTGTGTGTATTAAATGAATTGAATATGTGTGAGACATTGTGTGAATTTTGTAACCAAATTTAACCAAAAATATTTTAAGAAAAAAATGAAGAAAAAAATGGGACAGCCAGGATTTTGTACCATAATAGTATCAGTTAAATCTGGCGTTACAATTCTGTGGCGCACCGCGTTAAGGGTGCGCCACAGAATCTCATTCTGTGGCGCACAGCGGAATTGGTGCGCCACAGAACCTCATATTTCTGTGGCGCACGGATTAAAGGGTGCGCCACAGAATCGCATAATTCTGTGGCGCACAGATTAAAGGGTGCGCCACAGAAATCCTTCGACCTATTACATGTGGGCCACCCCGCGCTGCCTCTCTTCTCCATCCGAAATTTCGCTAAGTGTAGAACCGCGCGCTTCCTCGACCACCACCGCGTCCTCGCGCGCTCGACGACCACCACCGCGTCCTCGCCGCCGGCAGCTCCCGCCCGCGCGCTCGACGAGCACCTCCACCACCACCCCCGCCACCGACGGCCAGGAGCACCTCCACCGCCACCCCCGCAACGCCCCTGCCCAACCGCACGCTCGGCCCCCGCGTGGCGCCGCCGACGAAGACCTCCCGCCCTCGCACCTCCCTTCCCTCCGCACCGGCGACGACCTCTACACCGCGCTCGACGACCTCCCCTCCCTTCCCTCCCCCAGGTGCTTCCCCTTTCCCCCTCCTCCCTCCCCTACCGAACTGCTGCCCCGAAGGTGTTTGTAGAAATTCCCCTGTGGTGCCTGCTTGCTTGATTTGGTGCTTGTTGCCTCTGAAGTGGGTAGAAGTTCTGGCTTAAGTTGCCTCTGAATCTTGCCGCAGTAGCACGGTGCGGTGTAGCGTCGGAGTGGTCCTCGCCATTTTCCCTTCGACAAGCCTACATGAAACTGAACTAGTGACCTGTTCATATCTTTCATTCATTCAGCCTGTGGAATTATACATTACAGACACCGACACAACACACTAGCTAGCTAAGCTATGCCTGCCTGTCTTTCTTTGTCCTGGTAATTTCATTTGCACAAACATTCTTGCAGGTTGCTTCTTTTTTTTAATTTTGAAATGCACACAAACATCCTGGTAATTTCCTGCCTGTAGTTCCCTTTTGAGTCATTGGCAAAGATCATGCAAAAGGATATTTACTGCACAAAAGGGTGTTTGATATAAAGGATAGTCCACTGATTTTATAATTGCATAGAGATTTCATTAGAAACATAGGATATAGGTGTGGACATCAAGGGTTTACTCACTGGTTTGTGTTGCTGCCCACTTTGTAGATCTATTTTGATTATTTCACTAATGGTCACTGGTTTGATTAGCTCCCAAAACCATCATGGATAATTAAGCAAACTATTTCAAATCCTTTCAAACTTGATTTGATAAGGAAGATGAGATGGAGTAGATGAGATCTATAAAGGTGCATTTCCCAAATTTTCAAGATTTAATCAAATGGGAAAGGCCTAGAAATGCTATGTGTTAACATGAGTGAAGATAGGTTTTAGTGCTGGTTGCTGTTAGTTGAGATGAAAAAAAATGTTAATTTATTGGTTTTGTTAATTTATTGCAGCACCACGAGGAGCACCTCCACCACGTCGATCTCGGACCCGAGCCTCCCTTCCCTACCCGAGGTAGTTCCTCTCTCCCTCGATGTGGATGTGGATGTGGTGATGTATGTGCATGAGGATATGTGTCCACGACCATCGTGTCGTGGTTGTTTGTGCTCCGACCATCGTGTCGTGGAGATGCCGGCCGGAGATGCCGGCCGGAGTTTTGGATATTATTTGTGAAATGTTTGCAGGTACCCCGTGAGGCCCTTGAGATTGCCGGAACGTCGATTAACTTCCGTTCCGGCAAATTCGGGTACTCCATATGTCCTATTTTTAGCAAAGGTCATGCCAAAAAATTTCGTGAAATTTAGCATGACTTTGCTAAAAATAGGACATATGGGGTATTGCGGCTAATGCATGGGCCGGGGTATCTTAGTACTAAATTAAGGCATATGGGGTATTTGTTGTACTAACTTTTTTCCTCTTTTTCAATGCAGTGCAAACATGTCCTCCGAGGCCGGCCCTTCTAAGCACATGAGCGTCGAAGAACAAGCTAGAGAAAAGAACAAGCCGTTCTGGGAAGTGAACCCGGAGATGGAGGATGCGGAGGCCGCCGAACTGGCTCGTGACGGCGATGGTGACTTTCTGTTAGAGATGGAGGATGTGGAGGATGCGGAGGACACCGACGGAGATGGGGACGCAACCACCACCACCGAGGGCGGCGACCACACGGATGTCGGGGGTGGCGACCACACGGATGGCGGTGGTGGCGACCACACGGATGGCGGTGGTGGTAGTAACCCGACCGCTAAGAGGCATAAGAAGCCGAGGAAGGACCGGACACCGCAAGCGGTGGCCCCCATCACAGACACGTTCACTAAGGTCTCCTTAAGTGGCCAACCACAGGAGCCTAGGAACACCGCAAGCGGGTACAGCATGCAACTAGGGTGCATCCTCCGGGAAACCGTGCCGATCACCACGTATGACCTCAGGAGCAAGGAGAATGAGGCTTTGCACGGAGACCTCCTCAAGAAGGTTCACCAACGATACAATTTCCCGGATGATGGAAACAAAAAGGTGGACAACTACGCCATCACGAAGATGAGCACCGCCTTGACCAGCTGGAGAGGCCGGGTGAAGGCGAAGATTGACAAGGGTCTTAGCTGGGCGGAGATCAGTGCCAAAGAGCCGTACATCGACATAGAAGAGTTCGAGGCATTCAAGTTGTCCTTGCAATCTCCGGAGGCTCAAAAATGGACCGAGTGGGGGAAGAAGATGCGGGCACTGAACTTAGGTAACCACCGTTTGGGAAGCGGCGGTTACGCAGGAAAACAGCCCGTTTGGGACAAGGAGGATGCCGAGGTTGCGAGACTTGGGAAAGAGAACATGTGGCATAAAATCACGGACGAGCAAGTTAGGAACTTTGTTCGGTCCCGCTACTATCTGAAGCCGGGGACGGGGGAATTCGTTACCGACTATCAAGATGTGCTGGATTTCGAGAAAACGCTGGTAAGGAACTTAATTACCGCGGATATCTCAAAGTCCATTTGCGTTGATTTCTACATGGGTTCACGTTTATTTCCTTTGTCCGCAGGAGGCTGAGTTGAAGGCTGAGGCTGAGGCTAGCCCGTCGTCCCAGGAGGCTCAGGCCGGCCCGTGGGACACGACTTTCAACCGGGCGATGAACGTTTACAAGGGGAGGGACAAGTCAAAGCCGCCGACGTCAGCTGGCCGTGTGACCGGCTTTGGTACGGCGATGAAGTTCATCGAGTACTACAGCACGGATCCCGAGAAGAAAAAGGAGAGGAGGAAGCCGGCTAAAGATAAAGCCGAGGTTCTCGAGCTAAGGAAGAAGCTGGAGACACTAGAGAAAGAAAAGGTGGACTCCAGCATGGTGGACAAGCTAGTGGCCGAGAAGGTGGAAGAGCAGCTCCGGAGTTTCTTACCCCCTGGCTTGATGGAGGGGTTAGCTGCTTGGAATGCGGCAGGTCGACAGGGGCCGATACACGTGCCCAGCTACGCCGGCAGCACCTCCAGCAATAACGTGTCGCCAGTCCTGGTGACCCCAACGGTGCCCCCTGTCGTGGATCAACATACACCAAGGCCGGAGAATAATGATAATGCGCACGAGCGGCCGGAGAATGATAGGCCGGCCGCCGGCATCGGCGCCCTTGTCTCGACATTAGCCGAGCTCGACGCCATCACCAAGGTAACTAATTAGTTAGTCCGCGACATCTTCTATGACTATATATGCCTTTGATGACTGCCATATCTCATGCATGGTGCCCAACATGTGTTGACTCCCAGGACATGCCTTGCATACTCCTGCATAGGGTGGGGGCCGGCGGCGAGTTGAAGGAAGTCGCAACGGCCAAGATCATACAACCTTCGACCGCGATATGCACAACACCCGAATGAGCGAGGCCGTGATGAAAGTCAATGTGAGCGAGGTACTGCCTGAGTTCCGTGACATCGACCCCCCCACGCAACCTCCGGGAGCCGAGAAACACATGAAGCTTGGCGAATGCGGGAAGTGGATGATGGAATGGCCGAAGACCCAGATTCGTCTTGGGGATGTTCTTCATGGGGTCAGGCGCACCGGCGGCGCCACCTCGAGGCCCCGCCCCCGGTCATTCGGCCCCCGCCGAGGCAGCGACAAAAAGCTGTTGCGGATGAACCGGCGCCACAAGCAGCCGTCGCCACCACCCAGAACGAACCGCCGGTCGCCGCCACCACCGGCCGGAAGCTACCGCCGGTCGTCGCCGCCACCAACCGCCACAAACAGTTGTTGGGAACGTCTTCACCGCAACCGTCCAAGGTTAGTTCTGACTTTCCGAATTCCCCGACTTTCCGACTTTCCCGACTAACGGATGTGCTATTGTTTATGTTTAGGACAAAGCCGTTGCACCTCAACTTGGTGGCAACGACGACAATGAGGAGGAGGAGAATGATGTCAACGTCGATGACTACATCAACACTGGCGCCTGCATGGATGGTATGTACATGCCTCCTGTGGATGAAGAACCCTTCCGCGACCACCGCGGTCAACCTGCTCGTCCCACTTCATGCACACAACGCCTGGCCTTCACCGACACGCCTCCGAATGCCGAAGATCATCAAGCTCAACCGGGTAACATTTTCAGCCCTAACACACTCAAAGAAACTGTTAAAGCGGGGTTCACTTCACCCCCACAATCCACAGAGATGAAGAACAAGAAGCACAGGAAGAGAAAAGGATCCTCCACCTCTGCGAGCCAGCCAGCTCCTAAGATCCGGGGTCTTGAAGACACGATTCCACCCCGTGCGGATGGCTTCCCCCGAGTTCATGAGGCTGGTAAACCTATCTTGTCTGGGGACTTGCTCCGCCTTGCAGAAGGACCCATGATTGCCTTGCAGGAATCTATCTTGCATCTAGAGCAGCTCCTTCTTAAAGACAAGCACCCGAGTTACCCGGCGTTCGCGGTCAAGGTGCCAAAGGAGCTGGTGGACTTCGTCCAGGAAGACCCCGCGGATGTGTTCTTCATAGCGTACGAGGACATCTTCAAACTCTTTCACACTCAACGGCTGGACTATAACATGGTCCGCCTATATGCGCTCGATGTGGCGATGAAGATCAGGAGAGATGATACCCCGTACGTCGCGATAGTGGATCCCTACTACATGCGCGACAGCCATCTGGTGGAAGGATCAAAGACACGGGAAACGGCCATGGAGTACCTCGTAAGGGTCATGCTGGCCAACAAGAGGAAGAACGTCCTTCTTCTGCCTTTCTTTTTCGAGTAAGTACACATCAGCTCGCCACAGTCGTATCTTATGCCTTCTTCTACATTTCTTCCATCGCTGATCCTTCTTCAATTGTGTTGAGCAGGGACAAGTACTGCGCACTCATCTGCGTATCCCCGAGGTGGTCCATTGCCACTTATTTGGACTCGGGGAATAAATCCACGCCGAGACGATACACCAGAATAAAGGGTGTTCTCGATGACGCTCTCGAGGCCTATGCCCAAAAGGGCGGCCCCTTCCATAAGAAGGCGGAATTCTTCACGGATGAGAACACACACAAGTTCCAGCATGGGACCGGATTCCATTGCGTCAAGCAACTGGATGGCAGCGTGAAGGAGGCCTACTACGCCCTCCATCACATTAAATCGATTGTCCGGGATGTCGAGAAAACGAAGATTCCATCTGGTCTCGCAGAATACACCAAAAGCGCGGATGCTCTCACCGATGCTGATTACAGAACAGACTTCCATCGCATCCGGCTGCAGTTGGCAACGATCATCCTCGAAGATGTCATTCGCAAATCAGGGTCCTTCCACTACCCCAGAGGTATTATAGAAGTGCATGTGTAGGGTTATATATTATATATATGCTATGCTATGAAACCCAAATAGGATAGCCATATGATTTCCAACCATGACAATTGATTGATTGTCTTGCCTCTCTACTTAGATGAATAAATTATACTCTATTTATATCACTAACCAATATATATCCCAATCCATCTTCAGGGTTGTGTCAGAGGGATATCGAAGAACGACTAGAGGCACAGAATGACACCAGGAAGTGGAAGACGAAAGAAGGCTTTCTACCGTTCCCGGCGCCGCTCAAGAAGAGGACTCCATGATCATGCATGCTCCCGCGCGCTCTTGCTCACCATTATCGCTGATGTGTACTACATTTGATCATAGTTAGGCGGCGAACACTTGATTTGTAATGTGTAGTGTGAAATGATGAAACATTCGGCACTTTTGTGACTATGTGTATATACGTATCTCGATCGGGCACTAAGTAATATGTGTGATGACATATTGATTAATGTGTTTGTCTGTTTATATACCTGTCAAATATTACTGTATTTCTGTATAAACCTGTATATACCTGTATTTGTACAGCAAAATGGAAAAATACCGGTATTTCTGTTTAATATATCTGTGGCGCATGCTTTTTTTTTTGTGGCGCACCAAGAAACAGTGCGCCACAGAATGCCTCTGTATAGGGGTGCTGCCGAGCTATTTCTGTGGCGCACCTGTGGCGCATGCTTTTTTTTTTGTGGCGCACCAAGAAACAGTGCGCCACAGAATGCCTCTGTATAGGGGTGCTGCCGAGCTATTTCTGTGGCGCACGACCTGGGTGCCACAGAAATAATTTTAGTGGCGAGAATTCTGTGGCGCACCCAGCAACCAAAACCGTGCGCCACTAATAGACGTTTCTGTTCTAGTGGACCTATGAAGTATAGAAAACCAAATTGCATTCCAAGAGCTTTCCTTCGTAATTCGGTGATATGTGTATAATTTGCCATGTTACTTCGATATTGGCCAGTGAAACATGTTATGCAGGTATATCGAAGTAAATTACCCTAAGAGAACAATCTTAGATGCGTAAGTTGTACTTTGTCGAAAGAATCGGTGGGACGCATAATTGTGTTCCTAGACACACAAAGAATAGAGACATCACGACAACATATAAGCAAACGTTACCGAGAGACGTGCACAAATGTGAATATTGTGACCTTTTGACTTGAGGAAGATAGCAGTAGGAGTAAAAGAACTGCATTGGTAACACAAAGGCATCACATAAGAACTCAGCCTAAGGAGTAAACTATAACTAAGTCAAAAAAAACTTCAGCGCAAGTAATGTGCCAAAATACAGACAACAAGTATAACAAAACCAACAAGATAGTATGATACAATGATACCCAGATTCAGACATCAACCAATCATACAATGATAGTATGGCATGCATGCCAAGATTACATGAAATTGATAATATGTCAAAAGCCTATATCTACATGCTAGAACTTCATGATACTTGAAACATAGAGAAAAACAGGGAGCATGGGAAAATGGAACCAAAGATGTTACTTAAGAATTTCACCTCCAAGAAGACATGGAAACACACCTCGCTAAGGTTAAATTTCTTGGATAGTGACATGCCCTGGAAAGACCTCTCACATATCCAAAAAAATGGTGTGTATCCTTGTCCTTAATGCACAGAGGTAAATAGGTAATCATGTTCGCTCCACTTCTGTTTTCCTGCAGAAGAAGTCACCATTAGCAATTACTTACTCATATGATAGAAACAATCTTAATTCCCCTGATGAAGACTCCAATTTACAACAATTCCAGAAATCAAATAATGCTGTCAAGAGCGGAAAAGACATGGAAGATAGGAATAATGCAATTTTTTAATTATAACTGTATAATTTAGGTAAACATGTGATGCTCTGTAAAATAGTGGTAAACTGAAAGGAAGCATCCTAGGCAGAGTACCCTGCGGAACATAATGAGGAGCGTGTGCAAGGATTGATGCATAAATATTTTCCCTCACCTTATATATTTGTCTACAAATGCATATAACCACGCAATACCGTAAAATGAACTTACGATAACAAAGACTCAAGATTAACGATTGTGCACAAAGCTCCACGGACAATTTTGTTTCCTATAAACTGAGCATTAGAGTAGACTTTGTGGATGATACTGCAAGAGTCATAAGTACAACTGCTTCCAGGTAGTTTCTTCACGCGCAATACTTCTCAACGGAAAGACCTGGAAGATCTGAAGCGAGAGTTACGATAATATTAGAAAAGCATTGGTGGTAATCGTTGGGTGCAAAAATTAGATTCCAGAGTGGAAGAATTCAGGATTGAGTTTCAGTGCACACTCACGCTACTGCACTGTTCTTTTCAGTCATGCCCAGAACAACTTTGGAGGCCCCCAAACAAAGAAACTTCACGAACCAGGACTCTATGAGCCCTTGCAAATATTCACCTTCAGATTAATCTGAGTTATAGCATACAGAAGCGTCAAACAGTTGTTAGCAAATTGTAGCAAAAAAGACAACGAACCTGCAAGATTATAGCAGAACTCAAACATACCTCATTAAAATACACAAAGATTGCAGTACGCTATGGCAGGGCGACCTTGCCGGTGAAGTCGAGGCGGAATCTGGCGAGAGTGTCAGCTGAACAAGAAGCATTGCTGCTCCATCTACAAGCCCCAGTGATGGCAAGGTCAGAAAATATGAAATCTAAAAATATACAGGGAAAGCTTTGATTTTAGACAAGAAAGATGAATAGTTAATATGTAGGACGTGTACGGCAGAAGCCATCCTTACCTGTGTGTGTTGTGGTGGGGGGAGGATATCGACAGAAGGAGAGAGGGCGTCATGCCTCCTCCTGTGACCCACGCGACCACGCCGCCGTTGTGGCTTTCCGCGGCCTTAGCTTGCAGGGAGTTGTCCGCGGGGCGCCATGCATCCGAGAGTGGGGAAAAGAGAGAGCAGCGCCGGCGGGGAGCAGCAGCTAGAAGGCGTTGGCGCGCGGGGCGCCCCCAACGCGGTGCCGCTGAGGCGAGCGTTGGGAGATTGGGGACGAGGAAATGGCGTAGTGGGGGACGGCTCGACCGAAAGATGGTGGTGGAGCCGTGGAGGACGAGGAGAGTGGAGCAGGACGGGGGGATTTGGGAGGAGACGGCGCGATTGTGTAGTTGTGAGGAGTTGTGCTGCCTTGTAGGATCCATAGTTTTTTGTTAGCATAACCAATTTTCAAATGAGAAACTCACCTGCTGCGGAAACTCACCTGTGTCTAACTGCATGTTGATCAATACTTGTGCTCCACGATACAACGGTACCGGATCTATTTCAGTCTGGTGAGAATAATCCAACATGAAATTCAATTGTCAAATGATGTGATTTAATACATTCTAGATACTTAAAAAGCCATGCTAATGGAATTGAACTTGGAAATCGTCCCGCCAGGCAGGTAACAACTTCAATCAGAGGAAAAAAGTCGACATACCTGACCAGCATATATTAGAGCTAACATTGCCCATGCAGTGCCGACCGCATGTGGAGTACCACTATCAACATAATCCTGTCATGATTCGAGGGAGAACACACAATTGTCGATTATCTATCAGAAATGAAACTGAAAATTCAACTGGAGCATGGGAAACTGGAACCAAAGATGTTACTTAAGAATTTCACCTCCAAGAAGACATGGAAACAGACCTCGCTAAGGTTAAATTTCTTGGATAGTGACATGCCCTGGAAAGACCTCTCACATATCTAAAAAAATGGTTTGTATCCTTGTCCTTAATGCACAGAGGTAAATAGGTAATCATGTTCGCTCCACTTCTGTTTTCCTGCAGAAGAAGTCACCATTAGCAATTACTTACTCATATGATAGAAACAATCTTAATTCCCCTGATGAAGACTCCAATCTACAACAATTCCAGAAATCAAATAATGCGGTCAAGAGCGGAAAAGACATGGAAGATAGGAATAATGCAATTTTCTAATTATAACTGTATAATTTAGGTAAACATGTGATGCTCTGTAAAATAGTGGTAAACTGAAAGGAAGCATCCTAGGCAGAGTACCCTGCGGAACATAATGAGGAGCGTGTGCAAGGATTGATGCATAAATATTTTCCCTCACCTTATATATTTGTCTACAAATGCATATAACCACGCAATACCGTAAAATGAACTTACCATAACAAAAACTCAAGATTAACGATTGTGCGCAAAGCTCCACGGACAATTTTGTTTCCTATAAACTGAGCATTAGAGTAGACTTTGTGGATGATACTGCAAGAGTCATAAGTACAACTGCTTCCAGGTAGTTTCTTCACGCAATACTTCTCAACGGAAAGACCTGGAAAATCTGAAGCAAGAGTTACGATAATATTAGAAAAGCATTGGTGGTAATCGTTGGGTGCAAAAATTAGATTCCAGAGTGGAAGAATTCAGGATTGAGTTCAAGTGGACACTCACGCTATTGCACTGTTCTTTTCAGGTATTTTTTGCCAAATCTGGCCCATTTGACGAACTAATGACGGAACTGGCCGCTGCGGGAAACTATTTCCAAATCTGGCCCCTGAGGTCGGCGACAACGCAAATGGAGCCGAGCTTGTGCAGTTCGGCGCCAACAAAAATTTGCAAATCTGGTCCCTGAGGTCGGCGCCAACGCAAATGGAGCCGAACTTGTGCAGTTCGGCGAAATGGAGCGTCGCCGAACTGTACAAGTTCGGCTCCATTTGCGTTGGCGCCGACCTCAGGGGGCCAGATTTGCAAATAGTTTCCGCGAGCAGCCAGATACGTTATTAGTTCACGAAAACGGCCATATTTGGCAAAAAATACTCTTTTCAGTCATGCCCGGAACAACTTTGGAGGCCCCCAAGGCCCAAACAAAGAAACTTCACGAACCACGACTCTATGAGCCCTTGCAAATATTCACCTTCAGATTAATCTGAGTTATAGCATACAGAAGCGTCAAACAGTTGTTAGCAAATTGTAGCAAAAAAGACAAGGAACCTGCAAGATTATAGCAGAACTCAAACATACCTCATTAAAATACACAAAGATTGCAGTACGCTATAGCAGGGCGACCTTGCCGGTGAAGTCGAGGCGGAATCTGGCGAGAGTGTCAGCTGAACAAGAAGCATTGCTGCTCCATCTACAAGCCCCACTGATGGCAAGGTCAGAAAATATGAAATCTAAAAATATACAGGGAAAGCTTTGATTTTAGACAAGAAAGATGAATAGTTAATATGTAGGACGTGTAGGGCAGAAGCCACCTTACGTGTGTGTGTTGTGGTGGGGGGAGGATATCGACAGAGCCACAGAGGGAGAGAGGGCGTCGTGCCTCCTCCTGTGACCCACGCGACCACGCCGCCGTTGTGGCTTTCCGCGGCCTTAGCTTGCAGGGAGCTGTCCGCGGGGCGCTATGCATCCGAGAGTGGGGAAAAGAGAGAGCAGCGCCGGCGGGGAGCAGCAGCTAGAAGGCGTTGGCGCGCGGGGCGCCCCCAACGCGGTGCCGCTGAGGCGAGCGTTGGGAGATTGGGGACGAGGAAATGGCCTAGTGGGGGACGGCTCGACCGGAAGATGGTGGTGGAGGACGAGGAGAGTGGAGCAGGACAGGGGGATTTGGGAGGAGACGGCGCGATTGAAACTGGGTGGCGGCGGCGACATGAGAGGGATTTGGGGAGTTGTTTTTTCTCGCAGCGCAACAAGCCAAATCACGCGCGCCACGAACGTATGGTGGATAGGCTGAGAGGGGCTTGTTCTCAATATATGCCATCCGTTGCCGAGACTGATGCACAAATAGTTCTATTTATTTCACCATGCACAAATGGAATAGTAGACTTATATTTCACAAGCTCACACACAAAAGTCTCAAATCGCCTTACACCACAAGCAAGTACCTTGTTATTTCGAAAGCAATAAACGAAATTAAAGCACAAAGGTCTTCTACAAGCAATCTGAATCTCACACTTGACAAGCAAAGCAATATAGCACTCAGGTCTTGGACAACAGGAGTAGGAGCACATGGCTGTAGTGCAGCACTCATGTACTCGAATACTGGATATCTTCTTTTCCTCGGGGCGACCTGCACAGTGGTAGCAAGCAAGATGTTACTGTACTAATATCATCTTGGGAGTGACACAAAATATAGTAGCCCGGCCTTGGTAATTCAGAGTGACTTACGTATAGATCCAGCGAACAGCAACGCTCAATCAATCTCGGAGGGTATGCCGCCATGGTGAACCAACAATTCTAGGACAGTGGCGCAGCAACGTTAGGAACTCACGAGTGATTTTGAAGAAGCCTAGAAGCTGGAGGGACAAGAGGAACTCAACACCAGCTGGGACCTCCGCCATGCTGCTGAGGTTGCCTAGTACTAATCTTTCCAGAGACGCCATGGCACCTTGCTTTATCTCCAGCTCCCTCAGATTAGGCATGTCCCACAAAAAGAGACGCTTCAGCTTGGGGAACCAGCCCATGAGAAACACTAGCTTCTCTCCGTTGTATGCTCCGCCGAAGTTTAGAATCGTCAAATTTGACAACCGAGAGAGGGATGGCAGTGGGTCTTCTCTCAGCTGGGACCAATGTAGATGCAGGTCATGCAAGTTATGTGCCACAGATTGAAGCAAAGGAGACTCTCCCAACAATGTCTCTTCTACTAATCTTCCCTCAATCGTAGCTTTTGCAGGTTAGGTGGGAGGGCGCTCAACATGAGAACCTCATTCTTGTCACTTGCAACCACTTCTAGGTAGGACAAATATGCCATCTGCACTAGAGACTCGCAGAGGCGTTCACAGTATGTTCCCTTCACATTCAGTATCCTCAAGCTTCTTAGTTGCCTCAGCTCATCTAGTTGCCTGACAGACTCATGTTGGGCTTCCAACGCTTGTAGAGTCTGCAGATTTGTTAGATTATCAAGACCCTTGGGGATGCATATACCGCTGTGTGGATACAGTACTCTATCAGATCGATCATTTACTTTCTCAACAAATAAATGCCTAAGATTTTTCAGCTTGACAATGCCTGCAAGCACCTCCCGTATGTCGCATCTACCTAGGTCTAGTGTCAACAAATTTATAAGCTTCTCGATGGATTTTGGGAGGAGCTTCACTTTCGTACCCCGCAAACCCAAATGGCGGAGATTAAAAAGATCTGCAATAGCATCTGGAATCTTCTCAATAGGTAGACCACTTAATTCCAGCACTGTCATATATCTTGACTTTTCGGATAGTAGTGGTAGTAGAGATAATGATGGCATGTTTTTATCCAGTGTGATGAAAGTTCGAATGCCATGTACACTAGAAAATGACTTTTGAATATCCTTATTCAGTTTGTGCACAACCAATCGACGTGCATCCATCTCAAGTGACCCCCTGCATTTATCCACCTCATAATCAACACCAAAATGATCCTTCTTGCACAAATCAATTGCCAATTCACGCATTATATCATGGATTCTGAACATCTTCATCCTACCAAATGAGTTCCTTTCAACAAGCTGTAACATGTTTCTGTTGACCAACTCCTTCAGATATCCTTCTGCCACTTCTTCTAATGTGCTTGCACCCTTCTCAACGATGAACCCTTCTGCAATCCATAACCATACAATATGTTTTCTCTGGAAAAGATAGTCTTTCGGGAATAAGCTGCAGTACAAGAAGCAACTTTTCAAGTATGTTGGAAGGTAGATGAAGCTCAGATGCAAAACATTCCTTACGTGGTCGAGCCTCGAATTATTAACTATCTCCCAACTCAATTGGTCATTTATTCTTCTCCATTCTTCCATAGTTTTCTCGCGCACACGCAAGAGGCTACCAACTGACACGATAGCAAGAGGCAAGCCTTTACACTTGCTAACTATTTCTTTGGACAAAGGCTCCAAATCCTCAGGACATTCATAATTTTTTTCTCTTGGAAAGGATTTCTTACAAAAGAGATCCCATGCCTTGTCTGCTGGTAAAGCTTCTAATTTTAAGATATGTCCTTGAGAAGCAAGTGCAGCAACATCGCCTTGTCGTGTTGTGATTAGCAATCTACTGCCCTTGTCATGACAAAGAAGTGCCCTGGACAAGTCATCAAAGGCTTCTGGAGTCCAAACATCATCCATTATGATCAAATACTTCTTTTGGTCTAGAAATTTCTTCAGTGTGTCTTCAAGGCTTGTGATGTCCGTAGCGACGATGTTAGACGGGACATCAGCTCTATCTTTGAAGAGTTCCTTGATTATATTCCGCAAGACATCTTCTTTAGAATAAGTTTGAGAGATGGAGACCCATGCGTGGCACTGAAATTTTTCTCTCTGCTTCTTGTAAACACTTGCAGCTAATGTTGTTTTGCCAATCCCTCCCATTCCATGCACCGTTATCACAGAGCATTCCCCATCTTCAACTCCCAACCATTTGTCAAGTTTCTCTCTATTTGTTTCCACCCCAACAAGATCTTCTTCATCAAGGGAGCGTGAAGTGTTTGCTAGATCTTGAGACCTCTGAACAATGTAGTTTGAGTTGCTAGTATCTGCATTGTTAATCATGGGAACCCAACGGTTTTTCATCTCTGACAGGCGTGCTAGGTCTTTTTCCGTTTCCTTCACATTGGAAGCAATCTGGTTCAAAGAAAACAGAGATCTTGGTTTTTTGAGCCATTTCTTCATGTAAAAGCAGCACCCAATATTATGTTCCCGACCAACTTGATGCATGTACTCATCCACCATGTCTTCCATCCCATTCGCTACCTTCTTCACCTCATCCAACCAGCCTTCATACACTGGATTGCTGCGGTTTCGAATGTCCATTTGAGAGAGAACATCGTGAATTACACGAAGCTCCATCACAACACGGCCCATGCTGCGCTGCAGCTCCGTGAGTTGCGTCGCATACTTGGAAAACTGAGTACTGGCCTGATGTGCTGCTCCATTCGCCAAGGCGACTCCGATCTTTTCAATGACCAAATGGAGCACGATTTCAGCCATTAATTACTTTCTCCGAGTTAGCTACGCCTAACTATTGGTTGGTGGCCGGGTTGCGTATATTTTCTCAATATATCCCCGCGATGTGAATCTGTGAAATGAATCCGGCATATGGTTGAATTAAACTACTTTTTGCATTTGAAAAGATTCCAAGCATAGTTAAATAGGCTGAACTTGTCAAAGTATAATCTTCTTACTCTGTACCATTATTCTAGGAAATTAAGCCACATGCATGCATGATCAAACAAACACAGCTATAATTGTTAAGAAGATGGGGAAGACATGCAGGACATGATGAAAAGCATCTAGCAGAAGGGAATTTCACACGCAGCGCCCTCTCTAGATCAGACAAAGCAAGCTCGAAAAAGAAAACTGATTCTCGCAACAAAGAAGCTAGGGATGATCACGTACTCCGCTCGCAGACAGACTGAAACCAGGTTGCCAGAAACCAGATTGGCCGGTGGGTTGCTTCCGGCCGCCTGCCACAGCATATATGCTTTAGATGAAAGTAGAATGATTCTCAAAAAAAGAAAAAAGATGAAAGGAAAATGCACCCAGCGACTGGGGACCACACCGCACTCAAGTTTTTCTACGTACTAGTAATCGTGCACGTGTAATGCACGTGATGACTAACATAACATTTGCAAACACAACAGCGCTCACGATTCTATTAAGCTACCATGTAAAAAATGGCATGCTTTTGGTAATAAGATAACAGACCATCGTCATCTCGTACATTGATCTGGTACTAGTGGAATTCGGTGCGGCGACACGCCGCACCCGTTGTGGCAAAATTCGAATTTGAAAGTGTCGACATTTTTAAAATTGTGTAGTTTTGAGATTTGTTGGAATGCAAAGAGAGCGTACGTTTGGAAATTGCTTAGATTTCAAAAATTATTCAGATTGGGAAGTTTTTTAGATTCATTTTGTGATCATTTATATATATTTTTTAGACTTTGTTGGTGGATATAATTGAAGGTACTGTTTTTGTATCGTTTAGTAGTTCTTGGAAATTATTTAAATACCGTAAAACAATATCTATAAAGTGTTGTAAATTTCGTAAAGCATGCTCTATTTTAATTTTTTGTTTTTTTGATTCAATTATATTTAGTTGGAAAATAAGGTTGAAACAACTATGTCTCAATATTCACATTTTTTGGTATTCTTATTTTGATTTTTTGAAAGTCCATGAAGGTACTGTTTTTGTATCGTTTAGTAGTTCTTGGAAATTATTTAAATACCGTAAAACAATGCCGCGTGACGTTTTGTATCGTTCTTGGAAATTTTTTTGAAAGTCCATGAAGGTACTGTTTTTGTATCGTTTAGATGTGTGGTACTGTAGCGATCTACAGTGCCGCGTGACGTGGGCACTCCCAGCGATCGCTGAAGCCGTGCGCTTTTATATAGGTAGGATGCAGTCTTTCCTTATCCAAGATCGACCAGACTGAACCTTCCTTGCAAGAGGCATAGGGATCTGGCGAACAGAAGTGCTACATATTGCTTTTCTTTCATAGGTCACACAATAATTAACCTGAACGATAAGCCTCGCTTTCAGTATAAGTTCTACATTCAGTATAAGTTCTACAAATTGCTTTCCTTTGAGATGTCTCAGGTTTGATTGTTTACATAAACCCAACAAATATAACAATTCAGTTTGATGGTAAGAAAGAAAATATCAGATGTTATTGGAGCTCAGTTGATTGTCCTCATCATTCTACTGTAAAATGACTTATGCATGTTTATCTAGCAGTGGATAACTGATATAAGCACAACACGATTAAGCATGTGAAAAACCGCACATTTTAGGCAATCGGTGCCAACTGATCCCTCCAATACAATATTAATTTTACAAACAGAAATGACAAGGTTTGTTTTTCTTTAACTGCGGGTATACAATGCAAGAATAAAGACATAACGTTAGTCTTTATTAACCATTTAAGAGGCAGATCATCAAGCCATACTAAATCCAACTGAAAAGGCCAACAATAATAAATAGCTAAGCTGCTTACTGCTCACGGCTGCATGCATATATTCTCCATGGATGCCATGGTCTTATTGCCCTGAATCAAAAAACAAAAACTTCACATGAGTCTGACATCGCTGAACACATCATATGTAAATCAAAAGGCTGCACCATGCATGGACAAAAAAATCATTCATAGACAAATGGCAGATGCATATCGTATACTTAACCACTACCAAAATAGCAAATAATGCTGATCCAATCGGATCAAACTCCACTCCTTAAAACAAAAGGCTACATCTGAACTATATTGCACAAGCTACTAACCTTCTTGGGAACCTGGATCATCCTCCGTGTGCAGGGTTCCAGCGTTGCTCCTGCTCAGACATCATGTCCGGTAACTTCTACTTTTCAATCTACAAAGAGAGTGATATGAAAATGTAATCTATCTGAGAAGGCTATTTCAGAGAAGAAAGTCAAAAGGAATCCTAAGAGCATCTCCACTCGGGGCGCCCAAACGGCCGACCAAAGCCTTTGGGGTGTGCCGGACCAAAAACGGCTCCCACTCGCGGCGCCCAAACACATTTTTGGTCCGGCGTGGCCCAATTTTTGGTCCGGCACACCCAGCCCATACCCTCCACGTAATCGAGCACGTGCAATGCACGTGGTGAATAACATAATATTTCCTTAACTAACATAATTTAATTCGAAATTATTGAAGCCATAACTTAATATGTGGTATTATTATTTGCAAAATTGAGGACATAAAACAACAAATACTTTGATTCGCATAACATCTATTGATTTGATGCATGAGAAGGCAAGGACATGGTTCTAAAGAACTATCTGATGTTTCTGTGGCATTTATTTTCTAAAGCCAAGGGCAGATGCAGCTAGCCAAGCAACACAATGATGTGCACCACCGGCTGCACAAATGAATGGACTGGTATACTTACTTTACCAATTCCGATACATGTGCTAACAGAGTTCATTATCTATGTCAAAATAGCAGCAGGACATACAAAAAAGGGGAAGCATGATAATTTCAAGTTTCGTCATTCCGAAAACAACATTGTAGGAAATAACCTAGGTCATTTCGCCATTAAGAGAAATCGAATCAAGACCACATATGTAGGCATAAAATCTGATCTCAAGATATCAGAAACATGGGTTGCCGTATATTGACCATGTAAGGTAAATTCGATGCAAATTCAGTCAGCAAGTCATAGATATAAAATCTGTTTTCAGGTCGCAGTGTTACCAAAATTAAAATCTAATATCAGATCAATTGACGCAAATCCATGTGCACTCACATGCCCAAGATGCAGGGCAACACGGCTCGAAGCAAGCTTTCAAACATGAACTGCTTCTGTAGCCTTTGACATAATTCAATTAGCACAATGAATACTGACGTACCAATGAGGCACATATGAGTATGCGAGTAATTTGATTTATAAAGATGTGCAATATGAATACTGACGTGCACAAACTTTGATGCAATATCTATAACTGATGGGAAACGTACCAATGAGGCACATATGGGTTAAGAATTGAACTGAACCAGGCATTGTGCAGTGCAGACATTTACTGAATAGTGAAGTACAACATCACTTATGCACGATCACAAATTCTGGAGTGTAGTAATGTGAAATTAAATAAACATATGGGCAAGGATAATAGATTGGAGAACAACCTGAAATATCCAACAACCAAGAGAAATAAATGTTTCTAGCAGCCAAGATCGAAATAGCTGAACATATAAAACCAAACTGGTACCATCCGTTAATTGTGAGCGGGAGCAGCGGCAACAAGCATCTGAAATAAGAATATGTAATTAATCTTGAGCATTCAAAGTTCATATACATAGCATGATTATATAGATAAGCTGTATGGAGTGCCGAGTGGCCCATAGTTATCGGTTCACGGCTATTTAAATACCTAACACCAAGGAAGCAAGCTTTGTTAACTCCAGCAGGAAAAATAAACTGTTATGCCACAGTCAAACAGAAGTAAACGTTTGATGGTCCAATGTGAACGAAAATTTTGGCAGGAGCCTCTACTCTTAGCACTTCCGCAAGGAGCATTACTAACCTCCTCCCGTTGCCTTCTATTGCGACCAATCCTCCGCTGTGCCACAAAACCATCCAAGCATATAGATGACATATGGATTTCTGCTTTCTCTATCTCGGAAAAGTAATAGGCATTAAATAATACCGCCTCCCTGCAAACTGCAGTAGCATAAATGAATGAATTCAGAATAATTTGTAAATCCCAGTAGGATGCCAAACGTACCCTAGCACTTAACGAATTATCAGTACCGTCTTGTTTCAGCAAAAAAATACACTGTACTGTACAAAGCTAAATTGGCAAGCAACTCTAAAGGAAGGCAATGATTATTGTATCATGTCCTACGAACTACAGTTGTCTTCGTCTCAAAGTTGCATGATAAAAGACCATTGTTTACGTTCAAATGCAGTTCATTGCCTCCAGCCAAAGCAAGAGCCTGATGAAATATCTCCTTCTCATGGAAAAGTCTGCTCCTGATTAATCATTACTTCATGACACTTCTTGAACCCAATCAATTTGTACATATCAAAACGCACATCAAGAGGCCTTGGAAGACGTCGAACCTGATGAAGAAAGTGCAGCACCGAGTGTTGAAGCTGCAGTGAAGACATGGAGCTGCTGGAAGAAAGGAAATATCAATCCAAGATATAAATAGACAATATCAAATTGGTTCTAGCGGATCATTTTGATAGATCTCAAACTAACTTGGATCGATATTTCATTCTCCCGAGATCAATGGTTATGAGGATTGGCAGACATAAAGATTTGCTCACCCTTGCCCCGAGCTACCAATATTTAACAGTATACAAAGAAATGGCTGCTTACTTCAAGAAAAGCTTGATTAGCAAATCTAAATAAGTCAGTACCAAATACCCATCTCTAAAAACATGATAATAGCCCAACGAATGATATCTGCAGAGGGGTAAATGCATTTTCAATATACACACATTTCTGCATATCAATGATATGTTGATGGGTTAGACTAAACCTGTTTTTTCATCATATGGGTAGAAAAAATTCTGAAAACAAATATTTCTGCTAGGTGTTTATTGAAGAAACACCTGAACATCATATTCCAAATCTTCTTTAGATTCAAACAATCCAACTAAAAATATGCTGCCAGAGAACGCTTACACAGATGGCAAATTCTAATCCCAAGGCCCTATATGTACCATGAGCATTCTGTCGAGCATGTCGTACCCAACATCATCTTCAAGAAACAGGGGGCGGAGGTTGGGGAAGACTGACATGTAGGTGATGGGTACCTTCATAGGTAGATCGTTGAAGTCGCCGGCGGCGTGTGGCAGCGATGACTCCAACCCGTAATGGGTGCAGTGTGCACAGAGAGCCCCCGAAGGAGATGGATGCAGGGGGCGCCTGAGCCAACGGGGCGAGCGCGGTCTGGGCGCTCCCCTGAGCCGAGGGCGGTGAAGGCAGTTGTATGGCGTGGATCCCGCCTCCGCGTGTGCCGGCGGTCCGTGTTCCCCGCGAATGGTTGGTCGGTGGCCGGCCGGTACGGCGTGTTGACGTCGCTCGGAGGGAAGGTCCGAGGGACGGTGCTCGGACAAAGGCGGCTTCACGCGAGAAGGGCAGCACCGCGTGAGGATGCGAGTGTCGACTGAAGATCCGTCTTGAATGGGTGGGGAAGCAGGCTCCGGCGGGATGGGCAGCGGGGCGTGGGTGGGCGGCGGTTGGGAGGCGATGCGAAGCAAGTGGCGTCGTGGGGATCAGACTCGGCGGTGGGGGCTGCTGTCTTCTTTTTCTGTTGATGATTAGGTGCACATCATACATCATTGGGTAAATCTGAGACGTTAATTTGGGTGTGATGGACGGTTCAGATCCTCCGGATCTGACAGACTCTGTCTTTTAATATTAGTGGAGATACACGAGCATGTATGCACCCGATTTTTCTGTTCTCTTTGAAACCGATACAAAAGCCTGGCCCCATCTTATATTAACCGAGAAAAATCATGCATGTCCGGCCGGTTAACACATCATACATGATTCGAGCTCCAACAACAACTATCACGACGCACGCGGCACTCCAAAAACAAATTCCGGACACGACGACAATGTTTGGACCCTAGTTTAAAAAACCGGACCGGACCGCCGGTTGAACCGGGAAAACCCGGAACCGAGAGCCTCTCCGGTCTGTTTAGCGCACAGGACCGTCCCCGCCAGCGAGCCGGGAAAAACCGGGCGAACCGGCCGGTTTTGTCATAAACCGTCAAACCGGCCGATTTGGGTCAAGCCGCCCGGTCCAATGTCTGTTCCGCAAATACCCCTCATTCCAATTGATTTTGAGAGGAAAATTGAGGGGCAAACTTGGGAAATCAAAAATTCCCTAGGTTTTCTGCTCGATCCAGTGCTCGATCGATCCCCTGCTCCTCTTGCGCCGCCACGATAGAAAGAACTCGGAGAAGATCGACGCGGCGACGCCATGGCCGCCGCTTGAGAAGCTCGTTCTCCACGCCGCCTGGCCGGATCTGCCGGTTGCAGCTCGTTTCCGCGGTCACCCGCCGGCCGCGTTGCTCGACGCCACCGCCGCCGACTGCCAGAGTGAAGCCACCCGCCGGCATCCTTGCTCGACGCCACAAGCTGCACCGCCACCGCGTAGTTCGACACTTCAACTCGAGGTATGCATCTCCTCAGCTCATGGAGTGGACTGGACACTGGAGTACTGGACGGCTTGATAGTTGATACTTGATAGAAATAGAATTAATTTCCTAGTCAATATGTGTAACAGCCCAACGCTTGGAACCTGAAAATCAGTGTAAATTTTTGCTTTTGAGTTGCATCGCATCATGGCATTCATTTTAAGTTGCTAATCAACACACTAAATGGTTTGGCAATATTGAAAACCAACATGCAAAGCTTGTCCTAACCAAGTTCACAACAAGGAAGACACTCAAACCTGCAAAGAAAATTACCTTGACCTCTTATATTGTCCAGGTAGTTCCACGAGTCCAAACTAATATTTCTGCCTTGATTCAAAAGTTACTAAAGTATTTGTGTTGGAGAATTTAGCAAAATGCCTATTAAAACCTCTATGAACAAATGTTGTCAAAAACATTTTATTTTGCAATACCAATTTTTGTGGTGCCTCTACAGGTGATGGGGAGGCTCCCCAAATTTTTGCAGATTTTTACAAAATGTTTAAATGCCTCAATAAATTCAAAACATGTGCTGGTTTTAATTTTAAAACAAAAAAGGACCTATTTGTAATTCCAGGAGGACATGTCCGTGTTGGGATTAGTTTTCCCAGGGGGTTTTGTGGAAGATGGTCTTCTTCCTCCTTGCTCTGTAGCGACCGAGAACACCGGCCGAGCCGCACCCGCTCACCCTTGCCCCGCCCCTGCCGCTCCGGGCCCCTCCTCTGCCCTACCTCGCTAGGGAAACGAGCACCGCGTCGCCCTGCTCACCCCATTTCCCCTCGCTCACCTGCTCCCCGTTTCCCCATCCTCTCTCCCCCGAGCTCCATGGACGCCGAGCTTCGCCTCCACATCGCCGGCGAGTGAGGGCGTCCCAAGCTAAGCCACGACCGCCATTAGCTCCGCCGGACCGTGCTCTACCTTCCTGCCAGAGGAATCGACAGGGGAGGTCCTAAATCGCCGCCGCCGTCCGTCGATCCTCCGACCACCGCCGCGCTCCGCCGCCGAAGTTTCGTCGTCGTCGACCTTCACCCCGCCGTCCCCGACCTCCCCACCGTTCTCCTGGTGAGCACCCAGTGCCGAGGCAACCCCCTCCCCTCTTCCCCTTGCTTCCACCTCGCCGGAGCCGCTCGCCACCGTCTCCGTTTCCCGTCGCCGTTCAACTCGCGAGACCGGCCGCAGCACCGGCCTAACCGGCCAGGAGGCCGTTGCGCTCGGGCCTGTGCCCGGCTGCTGGGCCGGCCCAACCGGCCAGAAGGCCGGCCTCCTCTGTCTGCTGCCCGGTTTTTAAACCGGCCTTAGCCGGGCTGACAGCCGGGCCTCTCTGGCCCATAGCCGGCCTGTAAACCGGCCCAGCCGGGCTGTGGGCCGGCTAAACAGTTTTTCCAGTTTCCCTTTTCTTTTTTTTACAAATGCAATAACTATTGTTTGGTTCCTCCGATTTTGGTGTACAATATATCAAAGTGATCAGCAACTCCAATGCGATCTAACCATGCTAAGATCACATCATGACAACAACTTTTCTCCGTGATGTCAATCGATAATCGGTGAAAAGGAAGTAATTTCAAATAATTTTTAATTCACTATTTATTCCTCGGTACTCGAAAAATTACAAATGAGGTACCAAAATGATCGGGAGAACAAAACATATCTAATCATGCCATGTTCATGCATATTTGAGCCACTTCTTGGTAATGTGATAATGGATGAACAAGGTGGTCATTAAGCTAAATATGGGGTTGCTTCCAAATAACTGCACTAATTATTTGGCTCTCCATTTAATTTTGCTAGATAAACTAAATGATGCCATCTCCGCATAAACTTGTCATGTCATCATGTGGTTGTGCATTGCATGGTATACATGAGTGGTGATTGATTTGTTTTCCGTTGTGTGCTTCGATAGATCAAGCAGACGGGGTTCCACCTCAATACCCCGCCGAGCCGTACCACCAGCACTCTGAACAAGGCAAGCGTAATCCCCCCCCCCCTCTGAGCATATCTTATCCTATGTTTCCGCAACTATTTTCTCCACTATAATATTGCATGCGGTTCCAAATGTCAATTTTATTGGATTAGAGTATCCTATAGTTGCATTAAGTTTCCGATGCCAATACCTGTTTTCCCTCCTATTATCCATAGGTTTGTATTGTTGGCCTGAGTTACTTACTATGCTATGTTGATGCTTAGCCATGCCTAGTTAATTGCATAGCTATACGATGGATGATTCATGTGGGAAACAGGTGATGATATGAGAATGATGGTGGAGAATTGTGGTGACGGATAATAAAATGCTTAAAGGTGGGGATGAGAGGCCACATGGGATGTGGTGGGTTGTCTCGTTCTCGCCGCCTAAGTGCGAGTTCTCGCCTACGAGCCAAGTTGAGCGTGCAACCATGCGTGGGCATATGGAACCTCGTCGACCGACTAACTTGTGGCGGACTAGCCGAGGGTCCTCTAGTTTGGCTTTCCATTTGCGCGTGCGTTGAAGATGGTGGCCAAGACTGAGATGAGGATGGTTGTGTCAGGAAAATAAGTGGCCGCGGGACAGGGTGCGAGAAGGTACCTCTTGTCCTACCGCCACTGATGATCCTGGGTTAGTCTTAAGCGAGGTAAAGGTCGTAGCCGCTCCCACCCAGCCGGCTTTCCCCGGAAGAGAGCTAAGAGCTAGGCAATGGGCCGGACGGTACGCATGGATAAGAAGCTGGGAGGTCCCTCGGGAACCTGGCGACTTTCACATTGTACACCCCTGCAGGGATAAATCTTTTCGAAAAGCCGTGTCCGCGGTTATGGACGACTTGGTGACGGATTCAGAGATCATAGAATAACTTTAACGGAATGATTAAAAACTGGGTACTAGAGGTACCACTCAAGATTGTAAGGTGAGCTTCCTCGAGGGTGATTCGGGGAGGTGCCTTTGATGAACAGGTACATGAGGTGATGATGGTGATGATGAGAAATGTGATTCAAGAGAAAGAGTTACTTACCCCTCTTTTAAAAGTATTCTGATTAGACGATGCCATGGAGTTTGTTTTATAAATAAAATCAGCTTTATGCAAAAGAGCCATAAAACCTTGAAAGCCAATCATCGAGCATATATTAGCTCTTAATCTTGCGAGTTCGTCGAACTCAACGTCGTTTGTTTTGTTTCAGAGGAGGACTTCACCGACCTCGAAGGTGGGTTCTTTGTGGACGTCGACGAGTAGTCTGGGGTTCCCAGGTGGCAGCTTGGGACATCCTGGAACAGCTGGCGTTGTGATGTTTATCTGTAGGCCTCTTAGGCCATATTTGGTTCTTGTTGTTTAGAACAACCTATTTGCTTCCGCTTGATGTAATGTTGGGTCTGTGACCTCTGGTTGTCATTTGCTATCTTTCTCTATATAAGAGTTGAACTATATGATTTGTGTCGTAGAGTCTGTGATGTGCCAGTTGTTCCACAAGTCTTGATCTCTCTATTATGCATTGAGGGTTGTGCCTGTGTTAAGGCATCAATCGGGGTGTTGTGTTGCCGATGATCCATTCCGAGCAACGCCTGCCAAAGGTTTTGGCCGGGGATTGGTAAACCCGTAACCTCCGGTTGTATCGCTTAACCGGTGACACACAGCATCACTGTATAACAGTCGGGTCGGGGCGCCACAAGTTGGTATCAGAGCAGTACTGCCTGTAGGAAACCCTTCTACTGGTCGATGTTGAGTCTAGTGTTTGTGAAAATATTTTTAACCTAAAAATGAGTTGTGAAAACCATCTTAGGATTCTTTTTACTCCTTATCTGGTTACCCTCTAATCTCGGAGCAATCTTACCTCGATTTGAGTTAAAGGTTTTACTTCTCACCTGTTACTTCAAAATGATTAGAAACGGGGTGGGTTCGACCTTTAGTGTTATGTGTCACGTTGCTCCCGCTGCGTTGCAATCCCAAATCAACTCAGATGTTTCTACCGAGTCAAATCTTTTGATCCTTTCTTTGGGTTTTAACCCACGGACTTGAACATAAGGTCCCGGATTGTGTCAACTAGAGTGTGTTAAGTTGTGATTTCTTAACTCTCACTAGTAGCACATGATGCTGATCTTTGACCCAAGTTCTATCTTGTTGTTTTCCTTCTCGCAAAGTATTATCGTCCCTAGTCTGTGTACTTGTGAGACGCTAATGCTATTGTTCGACCATTCGGAGAAAGATACTAACTGTGTCATTGTCAAATCTCCAGAATGGCTCGAGGAGGTCGTGGAGGCCGTGGTGGTCGCGGTAACCACAATGATGATGAGGATGATCTGCCGCCACCACCCTCGATGGCTGAGGTCTTGATGGCCATTGAGGAGAACCGTGGGCGCAATGAGCGCTTGCTGGAACAGTTGGTGCAGCAGAATGCACGGAGGAACGAGTGCAACACTCTCACTGAGTTCCTGCGTTCCCAGCCACCCACTTTTGCTGATGCTAAGGAGCCACTGGAAGCTGATGATTGGCTTCGTGCTTTGGAGCGCAAGTTCTCCGCGCTTCATGTCCATTGGCTGAGCAAGTCAACTTTGCCACCTACCTCTTGGTTGGTGCTGCTGGCTGTTGGTGGGAGAGCCATGTGGCTTTGTTTCCAGCCAACCATGTCTTCACTGGGCTGATTTCCGCACTGCCTTCCGTGCGGAGTACATTCCCCAGCCAATCATGGATTGAAGAGGAGGGAGTTCCTGGATTTGCAACAGGGACGGATGGACCTCCGCACTTATGGTCGTGAGTTCAACCATCTTCTCGTTACGCCCCAAGGGACGTGACCAATGATGCTGACAAGCAAGAGCTGTTCCGCAAGGGTCTGAATCCGCAGCTCCGCTATGAGTTGTTGCCCTTCAGGTTCCAGACCTATCAGGAGCTGTTCAACCAGGCTTTCACTCTTGAGCAAGGAAGAAAGGAACTTGAAGCTTCCAAGAGGCCCGCACATGGGGACCACCAGAGTTCCTCGGGTTCTGAGAGCAAGAAGCGCAGGGTGTTTGTCCCTACAGCGCCGTACCTCGTGCTCCATTCATGCCAAGGAGCAGGATACAGGCCACCTCCTCCGCGCCCACTACTTCGACACTTGGGATAGGCGGAAGTGGGTACCGTCCTATGCTACCTGCTCCACCTGGAGTCACTTGCTACACCTGTGGCCAGGCTGGTCACTACTCCAGGGAGTGCCCCCAGAAGGCACCTCTCGCGATAACTCCTGCACGAGCCCCTGCCACTCCAACTGGCAAGGCTGGACCTATGTGCGTGGTCGCCTGAACCACATCTCTGCTGAAGAAGCTGAAGATGACCCCGGCGTTCTTATGGGTGAGTTACGAATCAACGGCAATACAGCTACAGTTTTGTTTGACTCTGGAGCATCGCATTCATTCATATCCATAGCGTTTGCAAAAGAGCACAAAATACCGTTCGAGAAAATGAGCCGTCCTTGGTGATCGCTACTCCTGGTTCCAAATGGCAAACCGATGGGTTACTCCTGAGGTCCAGATTAATATAGGTTCCTTGTCTTTTCCTTATGCCTTGGTAGCTCTGAAGTCCAAAGGCATTGATGTCATATTGGGCATGAACTGGCTAGCTAAATACCAGGCTAATCTCGACTGTGCCGCCAAGACCATTACTGTGACCGCTCCTTCCGGTGACATTGTGTGTGAAGTATTGGCCTGCAACATCAATACCTCCGTCCGCCATCGTACCCCGCTCACCTGAGATTCTCCTTTGCTTTATGGAAGGCGAATCCCCTCCTGAAATCCAGGACATACACGTGGTGTGTGACTTCCCGGATGTGTTCCCGGAAGAGTTGCCTGGCATGCCTCCTGACCGAAGTGTGGAGTTTGTCATAGATCTACTTCCCGGTACGCTCCAATTTCCAAGAAGCCCTACCGTATGCCGGTGGAAGAGTTGGCTCTGTTGAAAGAGCAAATTGATCTGCTGCTAGCAAGGAGTTCATCCAGCCTAGCAGTTCACCTTGGGGTTGTCCGGTACTCTTTGTCAAGAAGAGGGATTCTACCGTGCCTCGTCTAGTCTCTGACTATCGACCGTTGAATGCGGTGACAATCAAGAACAAGTATCCTATTCCTCGCATCAATGATCTGTTGGATCAGTTAGCTGGTGCAACGGTATTCTCCAAGATGGATCTGAGGTCAGGCTACCATCAGATAAAAATCAGAAAGGAGGATATTCCAAAGACGGCATTTGTTACTCGTTATGGCTCATATGAGTATACCGTCATGTCCTTTGGTCTCACAAATGCTCCAGCTACTTTCATGAGGCTCATGAACTCCATCTTCATGGATTATCTGATAAGTTTGTCGTCATTTACATTGATGACATCCTCATCTATTCCAAGACCAATGAAGAGCATGAGGAACATCTTCGTTTGGTTCTGACAAGACTTCGAGAACACCGCCTCTATGCCAAGTTCTCCAAGTGTGAGTTTTGGTTGGATAATCTCATCTTCCTTGGTCATGTGATATCCGCTAATGGTGTGGCTGTCATTCCTGACAAGATTCAGTCCATTTGGATTGGAAAACTCCAATGTCAGTCAAGGACATTCGAAGCTTTCTCGGATTGGCGGGTTACTACCGCCGATTCATCGAAGGTTTCTCCAAGATAGCCAAGGCCCTGACTGACCTTCTCAAGAAGGATAAAAAGTTTGTATGGTCGGCCGAAGCTGAAGAGAGTTTCCAAACACTGAAAGCCAAGCTCACGTCCGCTCCTGTGCTTGTCCTGCCGGACACAAGCAAGGATTTCGTCGTCTTCTGTGACGCCTCTCAAGGCTTGGGCTGTGTGCTAATGCAAGATGGCCATGTGGTGGCGTATGCTTCTCGCCAATTGAAGCCGCATGAGCTCAACTACCCAACTCATGATCTAGAACTTGCCGCTGTGGTCTATGCTTTGAAGCAATGGAGACCATACTGTTTGGTAACCGTTGCGAGATCTTCTCGGATCACAAGAGTCTGAAGTACCTCTTCACCCAGCCGGATTTAAATCTCAGGCAAAGGCGTTGGTTGGAGTTAATCACGGACTACAATGTGAGTCTGAACTATCAACCCGGCAAAGCAAACGTCGTGGCTGACGCGCTAAGTCGGAAGTCCTATTGCAACAATCTGATGATTGAGAAGGCCCAACCCGCTCTTCATGAAGAGTTTGCCCGTTTGAACCTGGAAATTGTTCCCTCCGGCTACCTTGCAAATCTGGAGATCAAATCTACTCTTGTGGACCAGATTAAGGATGCTCAGAAGCTGAATGAGGGTATCCTGAATATCAAGAGGAACATTGCTAGTGGCAAGGCAAATGTTTCTTGGAAGATGAATCCGGGTTGTTTATTTTGGTGACCGTCTAGTGGTGCCAAAGAACCGGAATTTGAGGGAGCTCATTCTCCAAGAAGCTCATGATTCACCTCTCTCTATCATCCCGGTAGTACCAAGATGTACCAAGACCTTCGACCACAATTCTGGTGGACTCGTATGAAACAAGAAATTGCCAAGTATGTTGCTGAATGCGACACCTGTCGACGGGTAAAGGCTGAACATCAAAGGCCTGCCGGCACTCTTCACCCTATTGCTATCCCCGAGTGGAAATGGGATGAGATTGGTATGGATTTCATTACTGGGCTGCCGAAGTCTCCCAAGGGAAATGATGCCATCTGGGTAATCATTGACCGACTATCAAAAGTGGCTCACTTCCTCCCTGTTCGGGTTGATATCACAGCCGCTAGGTTGGCGGATCTCTATACCTCCAGGATTGTAGTGCTTCACGGCGTTCCCAAGAAGATAATCTCTGATCGTGGAAGTCTGTTCACTTCCAGGTTCTGGACTAGTTTCCAACAAGCCATGGGAACCCGTCTCAACTTTAGCACCGCGTTCCATCCCCAAACTGATGGTCAGACTGAAAGGGTGAACCAAGTGTTGGAAGACATGCTTAGGGCATGTGTCATCTCTTTTGGCAAAGGTTGGGAAAGTATCTCCCTTTCACGGAGTTCTCCTACAACAATAGCTATCAAGCTAGTGTGGGCATGGCTCCCTTCGAGGCTCTATATGGAAGAAAATGCCGCACTCCGCTGAATTGGTCCGAGACCGGAGAGAGAGCACTCTTTGGTCCAGATGTGATCAATGAAGCTGAGGAGAAGGTTAGAATCATAAGGGAGAATCTGAAGATTGCTCAGTCTAGGCAGAAGAGCTACTATGACAAGCATCATCAGGAGATTCACTATGAAATTGGTGATAAAGCTTATCTCCGTGTCTCTCCCCTCCGTGGCGTTCGCCGCTTCGGAATAAAAGGAAAATTGGCCCCTCGCTATGTCGGTCCGTTCACCGTCCTGGAAAAGCGAGGAGATCTTTCTTATAAGTTGGAGTTGCCGGTCAAATTTCCGAATGTGCATGATGTGTTCCATGTCTCCCAACTCCGCCGTTGTTTCAAGGATACTATCCATGGGGTCAATCATGAGGAGCTAGATCTACATGAAGACCTCACTTATCGTGAACATCCTATCCGTGTCTTGGATGAAGCCGAAAGGAAGACCCGGAACAAGACTACCAAGTTTCTCAAGGTTCAATGGTCTCACCATTCCGAGGAAGAAGCAACTTGGGAACGAGAGTCTAGTCTTCGTGAGGAGTATCCCGACTTCTTTTCGCAGTCTTAGAATCTCGGGACGAGATTCCTGTAAGGAGGGTAGAATTGTAACAGCCCAACGCTTGGAACCTGAAAATCAGTGTAGATTTTCGCTTTTGAGTTGCATCGCATCATGGCATTCATTTTAAGTTGCTAATCAACACACTAAATGGTTTGGCAATATTGAAAACCAACATGCAAAGCTTGTCCCAACCAAGTTCACAACAAGGAAGACACTCAAACCTGCAAAGAAAATTACCTTGACCTCTTATATTGTCCAGGTAGTTCCACGAGTCCAAAGTAATATTTCTGCCTTTGATTCAAAAGTTACTAAAGTATTTGTGTTGGAGAATTTAGCAAAATGCCTATTAAAACCTCTATGAACAAATGTTGTCAAAAACATTTTATTTTGCAATACCAATTTTTGTGGTGCCTCTACAGGTGATGGGGAGGCTCCCCAAATTTTTGCAGATTTTTATAAAATGTTTAAATGCCTCAATTAATTCAAAACATGTGCTGGTTTTAATTTTAAAACAAAAAAGGACCTATTTGTAATTCCAGGAGGACATGTCCGTGTTGGGATTAGTTTTCCCAGGGGGTTTTGTGGAAGATGGTCTTCTTCCTCCTTGCTCTGTAGCGACCGAGAACACCGGCCGAGCCGCACCCGCTCACCCTTGCCCCGCCCCTGCCGCTCCGGGCCCCTCCTCTGCCCTACCTCGCAAGGGAAACGAGCACCGCGTCGCCCTGCTCACCCCATTTCCCCTCGCTCACCTGCTCCCCGTTTCCCCATCCTCTCTCCCCCGAGCTCCATGGACGCCGAGCTTCGCCTCCACATCGCCGGCGAGTGAGGGCGTCCCAAGCTAAGCCACGACCGCCATTAGCTCCGCCGGACCGTGCTCTACCTTCCTGCCAGAGGAATCGACAGGGGAGGTCCTAAATCGCCGCCGCCGTCCGTCGATCCTCCGACCACCGCCACGGCTCCGCCGCCGAAGTTTCGTCGTCGTCGACCTTCACCCCGCCGTCCCCGACCTCCCCACCGTTCTCCTGGTGAGCACCCAGTGCCGAGGCAACCCCCTCCCCTCTTCCCCTTGCTTCCACCTCGCCGGAGCCGCTCGCCACCGTCTCCGTTTCCCGTCGCCGTTCAACTCGCGAGACCGGCCGCAGCACCGGCCTAACCGGCCAGGAGGCCGTTGCGCTCGGGCCTGTGCCCGGCTGCTGGGCCGGCCCAACCGGCCAGAAGGCCGGCCTCCTCTGTCTGCTGCCCGGTTTTTAAACCGGCCTTAGCCGGGCTGACAGCCGGGCCTCTCTGGCCCATAGCCGGCCTGTAAACCGGCCCAGCCGGGCTGTGGGCCGGCTAAACAGTTTTTCCAGTTTCCCTTTTCTTTTGTTTTACAAATGCAATAACTATTGTTTGGTTCCTCCGATTTTGGTGTACAATATATCAAAGTGATCAGCAACTCCAATGCGATCTAACCATGCTAAGATCACATCATGACAACAACTTTTCTCCGTGATGTCAATCGATAATCGGTGAAAAGGAAGTAATTTCAAATAATTTTTAATTCACTATTTATTCCTCGGTACTCGAAAAATTACAAATGAGGTACCAAAATGATCGGGAGAACAAAACATATCTAATCATGCCATGTTCATGCATATTTGAGCCACTTCTTGGTAATGTGATAATGGATGAACAAGGTGGTCATTAAGCTAAATATGGGGTTGCTTCCAAATAACTGCACTAATTATTTGGCTCTCCATTTAATTTTGCTAGATAAACTAAATGATGCCATCTCCGCATAAACTTGTCATGTCATCATGTGGTTGTGCATTGCATGGTATACATGAGTGGTGATTGATTTGTTTTCCGTTGTGTGCTTCGATAGATCAAGCAGACGGGGTTCCACCTCAATACCCCGCCGAGCCGTACCACCAGCACTCTGAACAAGGCAAGCGTAATCCCCCCCCCCTCTGAGCATATCTTATCCTATGTTTCTGCAACTATTTTCTCCACTATAATATTGCATGCGGTTCCAAATGTCAATTTTATTGGATTAGAGTATCCTATAGTTGCATTAAGTTTCCGATGCCAATACCTGTTTTCCCTCCTATTATCCATAGGTTTGTATTGTTGGCCTGAGTTACTTACTATGCTATGTTGATGCTTAGCCATGCCTAGTTAATTGCATAGCTATACGATGGATGATTCATGTGGGAAACAGGTGATGATATGAGAATGATGGTGGAGAATTCTGGAGACGGATAATAAAATGCTTAAAGGTGGGGATGAGAGGCCACATGGGATGTGGTGGGTTGTCTCGTTCTCGCCGCCTAAGTGCGAGTTCTCGCCTACGAGCCAAGTTGAGCGTGCAACCATGCGTGGGCATATGGAACCTCATCGACCGACTAACTTGTGGCGGACTAGCCGAGGGTCCTCTAGTTTGGCTTTCCATTTGCGCGTGCGTTGAAGATGGTGGCCAAGACTGAGATGAGGATGGTTGTGTCAGGAAAATAAGTGGCCGCGGGACAGGGTGCGAGAAGGTACCTCTTGTCCTACCGCCACTGATGATCCTGGGTTAGTCTTAAGCGAGGTAAAGGTTGTAGCCGCTCCCACCCAGCCGGCTTTCCCCGGAAGAGAGCTAAGAGCTAGGCAATGGGCCGGACGGTACACATGGATAAGAAGCTGGGAGGTCCCTCGGGAACCTGGCGACTTTCACATTGTACACCCCTGCAGGGATAAATCTTTTCGAAAAGCCGTGTCCGCGGTTATGGACGACTTGGTGACGGATTCAGAGATCATAGAATAACTTTAACGGAATGATTAAAAACTGGGTACTAGAGGTACCATCTCAAGATTGTAAGGTGAGCTTCCTCGAGGGTGATTCGGGGAGGTGCCTTTGATGAACAGGTACTATGAGGGTGATGATGGTGATAGATGGGAGAAATATGATTCAAGAGACAAGAGTTACTGCTTACCCCTCTTTTAAAAGTATTCTGATTAGACGATGCCATGGAGTCTTGTTTTATTAAATAAAATCAGCTTTATGCAAAAGAGCCATAAAACCTTGAAAGCTAATCATCGAGCATATATTAGCTCTTAATCTTGCGAGTTCGTCGAACTCAACGTCGTTTGTTTTGTTTCAGAGGAGGACTTCACCGACCTCGAAGGTGGGTTCTTTGTGGACGTCGATGAGTAGTCTGGGGTTCCCAGCTGGCAGCTTGGGACATCCTGGAACAGCTGGCGTTGTGATGTTTATCCGTAGGCCTCTTAGGCCATATGTTGGTTCTTGTTGTTTAGAACAACCTATTTTGCTTCCGCTTGATGTAATGTTGGGTCAGTGACCTCTGGTTGTCATTTGCTATCTTTCTCTATATTAAGAGTTGAACTATATGATTTGTGTCGTAGAGTCTGTGATGTGCCAGTTGTTCCACAAGTCTTGGTCTCTCTATTATGCATTGAGGGTTGTGCCTGTGTTAAGGCATCAATCGGGGTGTTGTGTTGCCGATGATCCATTCCGAGCAACGCCTGCCAAAGGTTTTGGCCGGGGATTGGTAAACCCGTAACCTCCGGTTGTATCGCTTAACCGGTGACACACAGCATCATTGTATAACAGTCAGGTCAGGGCGCCACAATATGATACCAGTGTGCAATTGTACATAGATGGAAGCAATTTTTTGGTGTTAAGAGATAGAAATCAGATTGCTACTTTGCTAGTGCAGCTGCAGATTGCTACTTTGCTAGTTTTTGATGTTGTATTTGTTTGGCAATGTGTGCAGTGGTAAATGGATTCGTCTGATACGCCTCGGACTGATGGCACCTCGGCATCACAGACTGAATCATCGCAGCTGCAGCAGCAAACAAGAAGTCGAGCAAAAATGATGAAGCAATCATCCAAACGGGAGACCAAGAACAAATTGATGGAGATGTCCAAAGGGATGAAGAAACTCGACATGTGGATGGCTATGGAGATGAACCGCGTCACGGGAATGTGACTGATTGGACCTTCGACTACTGTTGAGAGCTTGAGAGTTGAGACTTGAGACTATTGCCTATTTATTTCTGGACCTGTAATGTTTGAGACTATTGCCTATTTATTTCTGAATCATGTATGAGACTATGAGTACGACAGTATGAGAGTCTTTGAGACTATTGCCTATTTATTTCTGGACCTGTAACTGTAATGTTTGATAATTGAGACTGAGACTATATCTATTTATTTCTGGACCTGTAATGTTTGATATATTGCCATATTTATGTGTGAAAATTATTATTTTATATCTTAAAAACCGAATGCTGAACCGGTGAACCGGCGGTTGAACCAGTGAAAGCCGGAACCGAGAGCCTCTCCGGTTCTGTCACCGGTCCGGTTTTTTAAACTAGGGTTTGGACCTCTGGGCACACGGGATGTACGGAGTATACGATTCTTCTGGAAATATTTCCTATTTTCCATGATTAATTCTCATTTATAGCTTTTACTTATTTAATTTATCTACATGTATGGCATAAAAGGGATGTAAATTCAAGAAAAAAATCATAATTGACTACATCTAATTATTTTACAGATGGACCGACGGTACGTGAATGTACCACAAGAATCGTGCAACCAATGTATACCTCGATGTTGTGTCGGGTGTTTTGGAAGCAGCTGAACAACATTAGGGTCTGTTCAAAAAAACCATTAGGGTTCACAGGAAAGACTAGCTAGCGTGCAGCGCCGTGGGCGACAGCGCGAACATGTGCTCGTGCCGCGTTGGTATCTCGCGGCAGTGCTCACGCCGGATCCCGGCGACGCGTGCGGCCTTGCGGAAGGCGAAGTGGGTCTGGTCGGAGCAGTAGACGACGAGGTCGCCAATCCGATTCCCGCCAATCTCGTCGAGCTTCTGGTCCCTCGCGGCGACGACCGCGCAGAGTATGGCCGCACAGGAGGTGCCCAGGAGCGTACCCCCGCCACCACCGGCGAACAGGAGGCTCTCCGGCAGGTGCAGCGCTTTGCCTAGCCAGTCGACGACCACCATCTCAAGCTCGGTGGCGGCCGGTGAGGCGGCCCACGTGAAAGGGACGACGTTGATGCCGGCCGTGAGCGTCGACGGTGCTGCTGGACGCCGGGAAGTGCGCCAGGTGGCGAGGGCTCTGCCAGTGCGTCAAGCCGGGGAGGATGACGTCGTGGAGTGCCAAACTGAAAGCGTCTGGCTCCGGGCGGGACGGCGGGTCAGCGGGGAGCAGGTTGCGCAGGAAGCCAGGGGTAACCCTGGGGTTCACGGGGTAGTCGCCGATGCGTTCGTTGGGCAAATCCGGCAGCAGGAAGGGAGATGACGAGGAGCATGATGGTGAGAGCGATGGACTCCACGCCACCGCACCCTCTCGCCGGCGAGAGATGGTTCCACCAACACTCTTCGACCGCGCCACCTTGGAGCTCAAGGAGGGGCTGCGCATGCAGGGCCGCGGCGGCGTACCCTCACCTCGCAGGACGCCGCCTTGCAGCGGACCGGCGTGGCAGGCGCTGCATCCACGTCAATAACGAGGGCGTGCTTAATTATCCTAGAGGCAGCCGTGGCTGTGGACATGCATGGCGAACCTGCTCGTGGACGGCAACCTTGTTGTTACCCACGACATGGATGCCCTGTACCCTACGCTGCCCCTGTCGGAGGTAATTATTGTATGTATTACTACAAGCTCCGCCCCTGGTTGTGGACATGGCGAACCTGCTCGTGGACGGCAACCTTGCATGTCACCCACGACATGGATGCCCTATACTCTACGCTGCCCCTTGCCGGAGGTAATTAGTACCTCGATCCACGTCGATCGTTGCATGCCCTAGACGCCTTCCAGCAGATATGCCTACGTGACACTTTTGTCTATGTGGAGGAGAGAGACAAGGTAAAATAGATAGAGCGGCCTCTCATGCAAGAGCCAGACTCTACGCGTGCTCCTGGACAAAAACATTAAATACAAGAGGAGATAAAGATACAAAGTGGGAAAATAGTAATGTAATAGTCATCCTTATACCCAACTCTATGGTAGCTAGCTTTGATGACATGTCAGTTTCATATAGCCGGTTGTTGGCTCTACTATTAAAATTAAACGTGCTCTGATGAGATCCGGAGAAATTGCACAACCAAGAGGAGTAAATCGTGCATGCATTGGTCATCTGCATGCAAACCGAGCGTAAAAGCGAGAGATAATTAATAAGGTCCTAATTAATAGCACCTCTTAATTGCAAAACGGGGCCTTATTTCTGTGTAATTTCAGAACAAATAGATTTTGACTAGGGGCCTAACACAGCTAAACGGAGAGAGTAATTAAGTTTGAGGAACTTTCAAGATACTTCACACATAGAAAATGAGCATGCCAGCGGAGTTTTGAGGAACGGTAGGTAGGAATATGCTCTATAAAACTTTCTAAATCTACTACATCTATACATATAGAGGTTTCTTCATCGATCCAGCACGACTATGTTATATCATCTTGCTGCACTAAAGTTCTATGTTGATCCAAATTTATCATCTTGCTGCAGTAAAGTTCTAGAGGTTTCTCCAATTCCTTTTGCTAAGTTTGAGTTTTACTCATGCTTAATTGGTATAACCATTTAGCCCCTAGTGGTTGTTGGCGCCAAAAGTGTTTTCTTTCTTGTTTCAAGATGAATGTTTGTTTTATGCAACAAGATGGATTTTTCTCAAAGTGGAGTGTTATTCTATGGTGATCCAAATTTATATAAAGATAGATGCTAACTTCTGACGAGAGGAGCAAGGCCCGTTGCCGGAGGCTTGTGCCGAGTGGAGCGATCATAGTGAAGAATTGCTAGCTGGCACCCGTGGTTTTTTCTCTTCCTTGTTGGAAGGATTTTCCACGTTAAATCTCGTGTCTTCATTGTGTTGATCTTGCGTTTATTCGTCGTTTATTTGTATGTCGCTTATAAAACTCCACGCCTTTCTCGAGCGGTTGCATGCTCACGCTGCCTCCTTCGAGCTCACATCGGCCCTCGCAGTCCAGGCGTGGGCGGCTCGACACGCCAGCAGAAGGGCTAGCTCAAGGACCTAGCCGGTCTCTCTAGTACTCCCTCCGTTTCGTAATGTAAGATGTTTTATGTGTTACACATGTTGTCTAGGTTCGTAACAAAAAGAGCGTATATATACACTAAAACGTGTCTAGATACATATGTGTGCATGTGAATGTGGCAAAAGTCTAAAACATCTTATATTGTGAAACGGAGGGAGTATATTGTAAGTGTTTATGCATGCATGTTCATGTGGTTGTAATGTAACGTGTCTATGTGTGTATCTGAACCTCTCACTTGCCTCTTCGTCATCTAATTTATCAGTCCACAATTCCATTATGAGGTGTACGTGAAAAAGATAAAGATTGGTAGTGTGATTATATTTCGGCAATCAATTCCAAGTTTCGTGAGCTGAACTTTTCAATTTTTTGTTATTCAAACTTATTTTAGACGAATTTCATCATACTGCTCACACATGGTCCGTTTGAAATTTCCTTTGAGAAGTAGATTCAACTTGCTGTTTCACACAACTAGTTTGTTATAAGTTAGTGCTGTCGGTGTTCATAAATGAGTTTCGCACAAGTAGTTTGTTATAAGTAAGTCATGTTGGTGTTCATAAATGATTCGATTTGTATCTCTACTACATTGTAAGATGTTTGTGTGTGGGTAAGCAGTCAGAGTAACATCAATGGTGGATGTAACCAACAAGCAATATTTGTGTTTCTGTTGGACATGTCTGGACTACATGTGATCAACCAAACAAAGTGCACAACATGATTGAGAGGCTATTTTTCCTAACCATGCTTGACAGAAACTAGTGTTTTGTAGCCCAAAAATAGTTGCAGGCTACCAATCATGCCCGGCCCGATAAGGATGTAAGGGGTTTTCCTAACCATGCTTCTAGAAAGTCTTCCTATCCACTACACGGAAGGGTGTGTACCCTTCAGATGTTTATTGAGCCCGACCGGATACAAATGAAGGGGGTTTTCTATTTCATTTCAATTCTATGTTTTCTTTATTTTAAATTTATTCTTTTTTTAGTTTATTTAAGAATGACTTTGTAATAGAATCGGTATATTTATTTATATTTTAGATATTTTGTGATAAATACACGAAATGTTTTTAATAAAAATGAATAAATATTTTTGGAAATCATGGATATTTGTTTTTAGCTGAGTTGCTAATTAATGCCTCACCGTTGGTTAGATTCCTAGTTGCATATTTTCTTCGGTACCTCTAGGATGACCATCTGCAATGAATAGGGTGATGCATTAGCATTCAAACAATTCGCTAGTTGCAAACACATGCCAAAAACTGCCCTAATACAAACTGAAAAGTGAAATAAGCATCACCCCAGAAAGCAGCCCTCTTATTTACATTGGCAGTTTAAGATGTTCCACAGTCCGTCCTTTCCCCGGGAAACCCCCTTAATCTTGTTCACTTGGTGCTGTGAGAATTTGCGTTACAGCTTCTGCATCGGAAGGAGACAGTTAATTTGGGGGACAAACTAAAATAGCAAGTATAAATGCTAGAAATAAAACCTGACACACCTGAGTTAGTGAGTCGAGATGGCCTGTATACGAACTTCGCCTGAATACTTCTGAATCTGAAACCATGAAAACAGTCTCATGTTTTGTTGAGTTGGGAATGCTAGCCTTCATGGTGTTGAAGCCGCATGTCAACAAGTAAATAATAACCTGAAAGGCTACAATTCAAATTTTCTAGAGACAATTATTACTTAGAGCATACAGTTGATACTTATTTGCTAGGACATAGGAGTATAGGACAAAATTTTGGGGACTTAATAACAGATCTAACAGAAGCATGTAGTGAGATCTGGTGCATGGATTTTATTCCTAACTATTAGAGCATACACTTATTGATCCTAACTATTTAGGTTCTTAACAGTTCCTAGTTAGCCCATGGAGGGATTTACCTCGAGCCTTATTATACCAGTTTGTTTTGTTTTGTTTTGTCTCTTCACAGATTTTGTGCGAAATTTTGCGACAGAAAATGGTAACAAAATAAGATCTTGCAAGCAAAAGAGAGAAGATATATACTTATGTGATGTCTTTACCTTGCAATATGCAGTGGATTGGTGAGCTCAGCTACTTCCCCTGGGGTGTTTGTCAACGGCCGATTCACCAGATCTAATATGAAGCAATTATTCCCGGCCGGGCTCTCAGGTACAGATACATTTCGGAGAGTTAACAAGAAAGGAAGAAAAGACACAGATCACAAAATTTAAGAAAGCAGCTAGCTCTTAGCTCAGGTGCTGAAGCTACATATCGATGGATGCGTACCTGGTGCGGTTCGATGGGACGATGAGATCCTAAAGCTCTTAGCTCTTAGCAACCCTCTGTGCGTTTCCAGGAGGATGGTCGTCTGTACACAGCGTTGCTCTGGCTTAATCTTGTCCTAACCCAATAATTGTACCTACCGGCTGCAAGTTGGTGCTACAGAATAGACGACTTGAAGTGGAGGGTGTATGTGAGTCAAGCACGCTATTGCCTCACGCATTGAACCGGCCGTTCTCAGGATATTTATTTTCTCACATTCAATTGATCAAGTAAACAATCAATTGATCAAGTAAAACAAGTTGCAATCAAATTTTTCTTTTTTGTAATTCTTCTTTTTATTCCGAGCTATGTGTATCTGTGTGGCCGTTAGGACAACACGTTGTTTTAGAGTCTGGGTGTAATTGGTATCTTCACGATATTAATATATATACTTTTATCTTAAAATTTAATCTTGGTAAACAATGCTTCGCTGTTGACAGCTAGTCGGCATGCGATGCAAGTAGATGTTTTTTAAGATGGAATATGCCGGATGGCTGAGATCGATGGACTGCTCGTTGGGATATGCAAGTAGAGCTAGCGACATAGACATGGGATGATATGCAAGTGGGCAATTTTTTAACATGTCATATGCTGGATGGAAAATCACGGTAGCTAGGAAGTAGGGACCCTCACATATTACCCAAGCAAAAAGTCATTTCTACCTTAATTCACAGATTGGTTTCAATTGCATGGAACTAGCATAATTCTTAGGCGTTCTCTCAAAAAAAAACCTCGCTTCTCCAGCCATCCCCGCGCCTGTCTGAGCTCACCACCGCGAACGGCCGAAGAGGCGACACCTTTCATCCTGCACAGGCAGCACCTCCGTGGGCACCGTTCGGCCTGTTCTGCATTGTGACGGCCCATTTGTAGTTTCTGGCTTTTTTCCTTCTTTGTTTTTTAATTTTGTTTTTTACATGGCTTTTTTGTTGGGCTTGATCCACTGAAGGCGGATGCTGCACTGCTCGCTTGCATCCCATGCCTTATTTTTTTTTCTTCTTATTCTTTTTATTTTTGACTTTTCTTGTTTGAATTAAATTTGTGACTTTCCGCCATTGGAAAATAACTTGAAGAAAATAAGATTCTTTGGGGTGGGGCCAGACGTAAATAGGGTAAACCTTCATACGCGCACCTACTCTATTTAAACGAATTTTCTAGCTCCCGGTTAGCCGAGAATATTGTTAGCACTTGGTCAGTGATTTTCACTGTTAATTCCATCAAGTTACGCTTTTGGTAATGCTCAGTTGCCCATTTTAAACTTACGTCTCGGTCAAGTTTCGAGCCGTGCGATGGATCATCGGGTTAAGCGATTTTTAACCCACCGAGGTGGTTTGTTTCAGCCGTGCTCGTTTGTCGCCCGTTTGCAATTTGTGCTTTTTCGTTGCTCCTTTTGTTTTTGTTTTGGCTTTTTTGTTGGGCCCTTTTCTTTTCTGGTTTGACTGAGATTTTTGTGTTCGGGTTTTTAATATCAGACAGATCAACCTTTTAAACTTTCTTGATTTTTGCTGGGTTTCTGTCTTGGTCCGTTTCTTTGTTGTGATTTTTTCGCAAGAAAACTGTAGATGAATCCCTTCGAGTGTAATTGTACATTATAGTATACAGCTATATGAAATTGCAACTGAATTCTCCAAGTTTAATTGGCAAATTAGTATGAACAACAAACTGTAGCTGGATCCTTGATTTCTAGGAACATGCCCCCAGTTCGTTGAATCCTTGTTTCCGATGCATGTAAATAATATTTTATAATACTGTTCTATAAACACGAATTTTGATAAGTTTATATGAACCTTTGTGGCGAGGAATAAAATCAGACGCAACGCACGGGCAGTCAACTATAACAATAAAGCTTGTAGTATATTTACAATTTTTTATATGGTGTGGGTGATAAGGAAAAAAAAGCTGATATTCCGTAGCAACACACGGCACTAACAAGTTAAATTGGTCCTCTAAATTTTTTTGTTCTTCCCAGGAGTAGCCGGCGTACTCCACTGGTACGCTTCCTGCATAACGACCAGTAATGCAATTGCATATTATTGCCAATAATGTGTAACTGCACAATAGTAGCCATAATGTGAAATTGCACATGTATTTAACTTTTGCGTATTTTCCCATGTGATAGTTTCATTATGGCGAGTAATGCGCAATTGCATATTATTTCCAGTAATATGTAATTGGACGATAATAGCCATTTTGTGAAATTGATATAATACCCTGTAGTTATAGGGCTCAAAACCGGTAGAAATTAGGAATTGTATTTTTTTTTCATCCTTGCGGCCATGGAGTTGCCACCTACAGGAGTCACATGTCGCCAAGATACCTTGGGTACGTGCAAGAGTTTGTAGCTTGATACAAGGCCATTACCAGATGGTCCGTGTATGAACAACAAATTGTAGTTGGATCCTTGATTTCTAGGAACATACGTCCAGTTAGTTGAATCCTTGTTTCCGATGCATGTAAATAATATTGTTCTATAAACATGAATTTTGATAAATTTATATGTACCTTTGTGGTGTGGAATAAAATTAGACACAACGCACGGGCAGTCAACTATAACAATAAAGCTTGTAGTGCATTTACAATTTTTTATACAGTGTGGGTGATAAGAAAAAATAGCTGATATTCCGTTGCAACTTACGGGCACTCAACTAGTTAATTAGCAAGTTAAATTGGTCCTCCTTTTTGTTCTTCAAAGGAAAGGAGTAGTAGGTGTATTCCAGGTATACGCTTCCCGCCATGCATTACGCTCCGTAGTCTGCACCTTATCCTCTGACCGAGGGCAGACACGTAATTTTCAGCACCAATCCCCCTCGTCCCTCCAACTGGCGTTTTTCAGCACTGCAGTGAGGATTCTTCTTCACCGAGAAGCGACGAGAAGGGAAGGAGCGCGACGGCGGCGGCGCTGGTAACCCCTCCAGTCCGTTATCTTCTCCACGGCCTCGCTCCTCCCCCATAATCTTCTCCGCTCATTCTCCTTCCATCCTCCCATGGACCCTACTCTGTCCTTCCTCTCCCGTCCCCTAGATTACCAAAAAGGTCTCAGATTCTAATCCTTTCTTTCCATTTTCCAGGTTAATAATTCGATTCCGGTGCAGCAATCAGGCCAAGAAAAGGTAATGCCAAATACCACGTATTTCTGTTTTTTGTCAGGAATTTTGTGCCCGTAGATGACAGCCCAAGTGCCACTATATGCGTTCTTGATTCTTGTTTTCACTGTAAAATAGAGTACCCCGTACAGGTTGTGACACACTACATTATTCCCCTCCCCCCTGTTGCTTACATTCAGCGTTGTGCACTCGTTCTACAGGAGAACTGAGCTAGAGCAGTGAGATTTGATACATTTAGTTAATTTACTGTCAGTAGCAGTTTGTGTTTCATCCTCATGTTTCGTGTCGAATGCTATAATGCACGTACGTGCTGTATGAACCACGCATTTATATTTGTCACTATATGAAACGTGGAGGCAAGAGATATGTTTGCCTGTTTCTTTCCTGAATGATGGCGCCTGTTAATTGATACCTGCTAGCATCTCACTTGTATCATGCCAGTACTGCAGTTCTTTTGTCAAGCTTGTGAACTATACAGCCAGAACATTTCTCATGATTTCATCAATAGCTTCCATACAAAAAAGTTTGCTTGCTATTGTTTATTTAATAGTTTCCACCCATGTTGTTTTTCGGTGCAGTGAGGATTCTTTGCTCAACCGGAGTGTTATCCAATCCATCCATGGCGTCTCTTCTTCTCCCTCCTCAATTCGCCTGCTCCCTGCCTTATTACTGCATCAGGTAATCTCTCGCCTTCTCGCTCTCCCTCTCCCCTGGCAGGTTTCCTCACCAACATACTCCGTCAGGGTTGGAGGTGTTTGCCCTTCTGACGAACCTGAATATGTGTCGATTTCTCTTGGATTATGTAAGCGAGTTGGGGGAACATGAATATTGCAGACTTCCTTTTAATCTTGCTTTCCATCGATTTCTTACTTCGAAAGCATTCCTTGCATATACCATATGGCATTTCCGTGGGAGCCTGGGGTTACTGCCAGCTTGTAAATTGCATTTTTCAGTTTTTATTTTCTTCATTCTCATGGCCAACCTGTTAATCTAAGATAACCTAACAAGTCAAAATTATCCGCAAGCGTTGTTTTTCATTCACCAAGTATACTACCAATGCTGCCTAATCTGAAAAGTGAAGTCAGGCTCAATCGTGTCTCTGTGACGACTTTAGTTTTATACCTTACTAATATTTTCTTCAGTTTTAACTGATAACCACTTAATCGCTTTATCCATGAACTTGTCTAATTTGGCCACTCGTCACAGGGCCAATTACATTATAAGTCCACCATTTTGGGAAAGTGTATGACCAAGACTAAAATGGGCTTGCATAACCGAAACGTGAGTTTTGTGTCAAAGAAGAGTTCTCAAGATGTTGAAGAAGGCTCAAGTGATGAAGAGAGTGATGTCGAAATCCCAAAGACCAAGAAAAAAGCAGTGAAGCGTGGAAGGAAGAAAGCCACCACAGATACATCAGGAGGGGAACACAAGAAGGCCACAAGGGCACGGAAGATGCATCCCCTGAAGAGACAAAGATAGTTAAAAAGAGAGGCCGCAAGAAGGGTAATGTGCATATTTTGCATTCATGAGTACTCTTATTTTATATTGGTCAAAGGACTTTATGATTTTTCCAGATCACATCCCTTAGAACTTTTCTCATATGGTGCAGCTGCTACTACTGCATCCTCAACAGAAGAGAAGGACAAAGCAAAAGAACCAAAGAAGAGGGGCAGAAGAAAAGCTAAGGTGGCTGAACAACTGAGTGACGATGAAGGAGAAGATAAGAGCAAAGATCTGATGCCCTCTAATGAAATACAAGATCCCATTTCAGTCATTGATCTTGAAAGTAGAGTAGAGTCACTATTATCACAAGATATTGGAGAGGTCGATAAGTTAGCGCCCCTTGTCTGCTGCTTTGGACCAGCTAAATACTCGTTTATTCCTTCAGGAAGACCTGCTAGTAGGCTGGTGGATCATGAGATTCATAGTAGAATGAAGGATATGTTTTGGTCTCCAGATGAGTTTGTCAGGGCACCTGGAGGGTCATCGTCCAATGTTGCCCTTGCTCTAGCAGCTCTTGGCGGCCGAGTTGTGTTCATGGGAAAATTAGGTGATGATGAGTATGGTCAAAGTATGCTGTATCACTTAAATGTCAATGGAGTTCAAACTCGAGCTGTTAGTTTGGATCCTTCAGCGCCAACTTCCATGTCCTTGATGAAGGTGACGAGCAGAGGTAGCTTGAACACGAGCTGTGTGAAACCATGTGCTGAGGATTGTTTTCTGCAATCTGATATCAACCCAGATGTTCTAAAGGAGGTAAGACAAGCCCATCAAAATTGAGTCACCGTGACACCATATCTTACATGCTCTATTTTTAACATGGCCCGTCTTACAGTGCAAGGTTTAGTTTATCAGAAAGAATCCAAATGTTGATATTAGAAGAATCTGGCCAGTGTGTTGTTTATGTGTCACAAATATGTTTGGTAGGTCAGCTTAATCTGATAGTGAACATTGTGTCTTCAAGCTAACTTTGCTGATTTTTTTATGTTCACGTTAGAAGTTACTTGGGTCTTAAATATTCATTGTAGAAGAATTGCCCAGACTGGCAAACCAATAGATATTTGCTCAGACTGGTCTTAACTCTTCATTAGTGTGTAATTCACCTTACGGATACACAATTTGTTTTTGGACTGAGGGCACATAAATATTTGCAGTTTGTTGTTTCTCCACAAAGACATGCGCTATACTTTGTTTTGACTTGATGAAAACCAGAATTGCATACAAATCTCTTCAACATTGAAGTGCTGACGGTTGCTCCATACTAAAAACCATTAGGATAGTATCTTCGTTATACCGGAGCACCTAATTTTGTTTGCCCCCAAATAAAACATTATATCTGAAATTTAATGAGAACAGCTAATTCAAATTCGAATGTTAAAGGTCTCATATCCACTCTGAAATTATGAAAATCAAGTAGTTATTGTTTACGAATAAAGTAGAAGGATGCATTATGTCTTAAAAGAGAGATGATGACCTTCCTACGCTTGTTAATGCAGGCTAAGATGTTTTACTTCAACTCGTCAGCTTTGCTAGAGCCGACTACACGGTCATCGTTGTTAAAAGCAATCGAGGTCTCCAAGAGATTTGGCGGGACAATATTCTTTGATCTTAATCTTCCATTGCCACTATGGGCATCCAGTAAGGAGACCAGATCACTCATCAAGGAAGCATGGGAGGCTGCTGATATTATCGAGGTCACGAAACAGGAACTTGAGTTCCTCTGTGGTATTAAACCGTCTGGGCAATCTAGCATGAAAGACGAGAGATCTGAATTCACACACTACAGCCCGGAAGTTGTTATGAAGCTATGGCATGACAATCTCAAGGTTCTCTTTGTGACCAACGGGACCTCGAAGATACACTATTACACGGAGAAAGACAACGGCTCGGTGCGCGGGACAGAAGATGCACCAATCACTCCTTTCACCAGCGAAATGTCACAGTCAGGCGATGCCATTGTTGCAGGTACCACATTTGATATATCCTTTTTTCTCCCTACTTCTGCAGAACATTAGGAGATGTCACACTTTTTATTTACTCTTGGAACCTCGTATGAACTAAATCCAGTTCAGCTGACAGTTGTGTGTGCTCTTATTTTGTTTGCCAGCCCTCATGAACATGCTGTCAATAAACCCTCACCTGGTGACGGACAAGGTTTACCTGCACAAAACGGTGAAACACGCCATCAAATGCGGCGTCATCGACCAGTGGCTGATCGCAAGGGAGCGGGGTTTCCTCCCAAGAGAAAGAGCAGATCCAACCGGCGAGCAGGACGAATCAAGGTTCATCACCGAGAGGGAGTACCGCACGATCCCTGAAGTGCCCGCACAACCGGTAGCCAGCTTGCCAGGCAGTGAGCTCGCACACGTGGAGTGATCGAAAAATGTGTAGGAACTCAGCATTTCTAATAGTAGCGAGTTTCTAGTTTTCTAGGTTTGTTGATTGGGCATAGGCTAAGAAAGAGCCCCAGGAGTAGCAGAGTGACATGTTAGCAGAGAATCAAATTTTGTACCGAGTTTTTGCTGTAGATTTCACGGTTTTTGAAACTAGTGCAGAGTTATAAATCGATCTCTTCCTTGTGACCCTTGGCCGTGTGTTTAATTTTTATGTTCAGATGACTGATACTTTTCTTGCTCACAAAAGCTTGCTATATTTAGTTACTTAATCGACTGGCCATGAAGCATGCTGAGGCATGCCTATGCCCCATGTTGAGATTAGATTTCCACGCATATGTTTCATCCTGTGTGCTCTATCAAGAATCTGGACTTCAAAACGGTAAAAACAAGATATAGTAGCATTGCTGTTGAATCTGCAGGCGCCTGAAACCAGACATCCACTCATGTTCGTTGCCAGAATGTCCCAGTATGCAGCAGTTATCTCTTTCAGGCAAACACAGGAATTTTCGTAACGGATCCCCGACGAACACAGGAAGGTGAATTCAGCCATATGTCTCTTTCATCTCAAGAGCAAATGAGACACGCAATAGCAATGTCGTAAACTGACCAAACCGCAAATTCATCACACAAAGGGAGCACGAAGTCATGTTCTACAGCTACCCAAAATCTCAAAGATCCAGAACAGAGCATACAACGTATATAGAAGCCTGACACCGAACACTTCCCCGCCATATACATAGGAAGGCATCGGCATATACATCCAGAGTAACACCGCTAGGATTATTCTTGTACAACAGTGGCGCTCCTAGGCTGTGCCGTCGAAATGTACACGGAGGGATGGATGGCCTGTAGGGAACAGGGATGGGTCTTACGCCTTGTTGGCCTCCTCCAAAGCTTGGAACACATCTGTACGCGTGACGATCCCTGTTTGTTGGGAAATAAAATAAAAATGTCGTGAGAGGTGCGTTCTTGTTATCGTAAGGACACCAATGCTTATTCAGCTACAATTTTAGAATTTTATGCAATTGCGTCGTAACTCGGACAAAGGTTCTGTGAGAGTGAGAGCTGGTGAAACCAGCCAGTTACAGGTGAACTTGTTAAGGACAGTATGCCAAACTTTGGATTTAGTTAAAGAAGCATGAAGCTACATAAAGAATAGAAACTTATTTAATATAAATTAAAATGCCTTGTTCATGAGTGCCGAGTACCCCCTGAAACCGATCGGTTTTCATCCAACCTTTAAGGACCCAATATTTCACTTTAACAGCGAGCCTAAACACTACCTTTTCAGTTTAACTACACTGCAGCCGATAGCACTTATGACAACCCAAATGAACTATTCAAGTAAATGCGCACAGCTACTTATAACCTAATGAATCCAAGGAGTTTTCAAATTCTTACCAATCACTTGCTGTTGTTCATTGACAACCGGTATCCGATGAACTTTATGCTTCAGCATTAGCGCGGCAGCCTCTGCTCACGTAAGAATTCACAAACAAGGACATTAGCACTTCTTACCTACTAGAACACTTTGTGTTTCTGTGTAACTGTGGTCTGGGAATGGAAGGCAGGTTGTGTTGGGAGCAGAGTGAAGCAACACTTACCCAAGACAGTCTTATCAAGCGTGAGAGTTATAGCAGGAGATGACATGACTTCTGCAACGGTCGAGTCCAACTGCAGTCATAAGAGCAAGCAAGAAAAGATGAGCATCATCACAGACTGAATATCAGAAACTGCAGAAGCATATTTTTTTCTCCCGTTATTACTCTCTGGTACAGTTTCATCCTTATCATACCCAAGCTGAAATTGCCAAACCACGAATCCAAATTGATTTGAAAAAATCGTTCAGCTTGCCACATGATTGCAGCATTATTCAGTCCTTTTGATGTGAAATCCATGGTCCATGTTTATGTGTTCTGAGATTGTTCTTAGAAGTCTACGCACCCTGATTGTAACTCCCGGACATTGGGGTACCATCTTAAGGGACTTCTACATCTCACTCCTCAGCTTAATTTGGTTAGTGGCACTCGATCTGAATCAAACAGTGTAGTCTAGCTGAGATCAATTATTCAGTACGCTCTGAACCTAATTGAATCTGGCACTTGTCTGTGTTCAACAGATATCAGACACGACTACATATTGTGAGTAATGGCAGCAATTGCAAGTAATAGCAGGCATTGCATGCTTGGCTATATATTGTGCTTCAGCATGCAAGATGAAATAGAAAAATCAGCTAGTGATACAACTGAATCAGGCACTTGGTCTGTGTTCAAGAGATGTGAATGCCTATGCAACTCTCTAGTGCATATGGCATTTCTGTCCTACTTAAGTGTAGGTGCAAGTGATGAGAAAGAGGTTCTCATGTTGAACACCCTCCCAGCTAGCCTGAAAAAGCTAACTTTGAGAGGAAGATTAGCGGAAGGGACATTGTTGGGAGAGTCTGCTCTGCTCCAAGCTGCCGACCAGAAGTTGTATCAACTGAACCTACATTGGTCCCAGCTAAGAGAAGACCCCTTGCCATCCCTTTCTCGGTTGGCAAACTTGACAGCTCTACTATTCAACAGAGCATACGTCGGAGAGAAGCTAGTGTTTCTCGGGATGGTTTCCCAAGTTGAAGATTCTCTATTTGCGGGATCTGCCTCATCTGAAGCAGCTGGAAATACATCATGGTGCTATGGCGACTCTGGAAAGATTAATACTAGAAAATCTCAGCAGAATGGTGGAAATCCCACCTGGCATTGTGTTCCTCTTGCCCCTCCAGTATCTAGGCTTCCACGAAATCACCCGTGAGTTCCTGACGTTGGTGTCTCAATCCCCTGAAATTGTCGGGGCACAAGCGCGTTGTACTCTCCGAGATTGATTGGCCGCTGCTTCTGATCAACGAATTCTTATGTGAGTCACACAATTCTTAATTACGAAATACTATTAGTATTACTCTTGAAATGCCTGTGCATTAACACCAAGCTGGTTATGCAGGTCGTCTTAAGGAAATGAAGACACGGTACAGAGATGCACTGCATCCATTTACCCCGGCTGGGTCACTCCTCTTCTCCTGCTGTCCAAAACTGCAGTGCTATCTTGGTTTGGTTCTGATTTGTGATATTCAGATTGCCTGCTGATTTCGTTTATGGCTTTCAAATAAGCAGACGCCTACTTGTGCTGTATAAGAATGTGATCGCGCTACAACTTTATGTGTTGCAGCATTCAGCTATTGTGTGTATTTGTGAGCTTGTGAACTATGATTTTCATTCATCCATTCCAGTTGAACAAATCGAACCACTTATGTGTCCCAGCAATGGTTCATTCTTTTCGACTTCATGCAAATCCTCCATGCTTCAACCTAGCTGTACATCTGAGTAGCAATTTACTGGCTTACTGCTCATATAAAGCGAAAGAGAAACACTTGTATATAGCTGGAGAAACATTTTATTACTCTCTATTGATGTCTACTCTGCCCCGATGCACTTCCAAGCCTGCAAGCTCACCTACCGGAGCTGTGCCGTCGGGCGCATCTGCAACCAGATTCAACCATCAGAATTGTTGACCGGATGCCTTGAGCAAAGAATCTCTGTCTGAACACACAAAGATGAAGGCACAGGGGGCAGTCATACATAGGTTCATCTCAGAGCAAATTGAGACGCACTATGGCAGTGTCTTAAACTGAACAAACGTCTCACAGATTCATCACACAAAAAGGGAGCAAACGACAATCATGTTGAGCAACTAACCAAAATCTCAGATCCAGAACACAGCATACAAACCATACAAAAACATGAAACAACGAGCCCTCACCCGCCATATATACAGGAAGGCTTCGGCACATATATCCAGATTACACAGCTAGGATTATTCATGTACAGAAAGTGGCACTCCAGCACTGCGCCATCGAAATGTACAGGGAGGGATGAATGGCCTGTAGGGAACAGGGATGATCTTACGCCTTGTTGGCCTCCTCCAAAGCCTGGAACACATCTGTGCGCGTGACGATCCCTGTTTGTTGGGAAATAAAACAACATGGTCGTGAGAAGAGCATTCTGGTTCTCGTCAGGAAAACAATGTTTACACAGCTATAATTAAGGAGTCACTGGATTTTGTGCATTTACACAATAACTAAAACAAGGGTTCTGTGAGTGAGAAACGGTGAAATCAGGCAGTTGCAGATGAAACTTGTTAAGCAAAGTGTGGGCAACTTTGGGTTTTGTAAAAGAAGCATGAAGCTACACAAACGAATAGAAATGGAATTAAAATATGAACCACCCTGTTCATACGAATACCGCTAGAAACTGATCGGTTTTCATCCAACCTGAAGGGACCCAGTATATTAAGTTTAACGGCGAACCTATACAGAACATAACGTTTACAGATCATGGCAGGACATAGTGGCAAACCTAAACTTCACAGAACGTACACTGCAGCTGGTAGCACTTATGACAACCCAAATGAACTGTGAAAGTAAATGGGCACAGTGAGCTATATCAAAGGAGTTTTGAAATTCTTACCAATAACTTGCTGTTGTTCATTGACAACAGGTATCCGGTGAACTTTATGCTTCAGCATTAGTGCAGCAGCTTCTGCTCATGTAAGAAGTTACAAACAAGGACATTAGCACTTCTTAACGTCAGAACACTTTGTGTTTCCGTGTAACTGTGGTCTGGGAATGGAATGCAGGCTGTGTTGGGGGCAGAGTGAAGCAAAAGTTACCCAAGACGGTCTTATCAAGCGTGAGAGTTATCGCAGGAGATGACATGACTTCTGCAACGGTCGAGTCCAGCTGTGCAATAACAGCAAGCAAGAAAACGTTAGAAACTGTACAAGCATTTTACTCTCTAGAACAGTTTTGTGCCATATCCTTATCATACCAAGCTGAAATTGCAAACCATAAATCGAAATTGATTTGAAAACATCGTTCAGCTTGCCCCATGATTTCTGCAATATTCAGTCTTTTTTATCTGAAATCCATGGTCCATGTTTATGTGTTCTGAGATTGTTCTTAGAAGTTTACGCAACCAAATTTGAACTCCCGAATATTGGGGTACCATCTTAAGGGATTTGTACATGTGACTTGTCAGCTTATTTTGGTTCGTTGTACTCTGAATCTAACAGTGCACTCTAGTCTCTAGCAGTCTAGCTCAGATAAATCATTCAGTACGCTCTGAACCTAACTGAATTTGGCACTTGTCTGTGTTCAACAGATGACAGACAAGACTGGTTCGCTTACCCCGTTGGAGGCCCTGACCTTGTCCTTCTTGGAGACGACCCCGATGCACCTCCCCTCGTCGTCGAGGACCGGCAGGCCGGACTGCGTGGCGAAGAGGGCGTCGATGTCGGCCAGCCTCTGATCTGCCATGGCCACCTCCACCGGGCGCGACATCACCTCCCCGAGCTTCGCCGTGGGGCTCATCTGCTGACCCAAAATTCGATGAGGGCTCGCGCAGCCAACAAATTCGAGAACCCAAGAGCGCATCTAGACCGGATGGAGAGGGAAAGAAAGAACCTTGTCGGTGGAGACGATCTGGGACTCGAGGTACTTGCGGAGGTCCTCGTAGCTGACGAGCGAGAAGTTCTCGGGCCACTCGCCCGAGAGCACCCCCTCCGGGTTCTCGTCGATCGCCGGGCGCATGTCCCCCAGCGCCGCCGCCACCACGGCCGCGCCCCGCCGTTGACGGCGTCCCCCCACGGTCAGGAAGGAACCCGCCGGCGCGCGCCTCGGAGAGGAGGATGGCGAAGGGAGCGAGCAATGGACGGCGGCGGCGGAAAGCGAGGACGCCATGGACGACGGCGATGGGAGGGGGCGGAGGTTGGCTGGTGGGATTCCGACTGGGCGTGTTGCACGAGTGGGACGGCGGTGGGTGGCGCAGACGGCAAAATTCACTGTTCTGACCCTGACACGAAAGTTCAGCACAAAATGAACCAACTTTGAAAATTTAGCCGGATCTGACCCTTTTTCGTACCGCTCAACATACTGGCGGTAGACTACACGGGGTACCGCCAAAGACCCTCGTGGTACGGATCCTGGTCCACGGTCCGCTCGGGCCGGTTGACTGCGCTGACGTGGCGATACCGCCGATTTCAGCGGCGGTAGATTTGTAGTGGTACCGCCCACTAGCCCGGCGGTACCGTCCAGCACCGTACCGCCGATCGTGCTGGCGGTACGCATTGGATACGGTTAAGTGGCTCGAGCGCCCTAACCCAGCCCGCCCGCCCGCTTCTTCCCTTCTTCCTCTTCCACAGACGGCGGCGGCGGCGCGACCTTACTGTCCCCTCTCCCCTCCGGCGCGACCTTCCGGCGGCGGCTTGAACGGACGGCGGCAGCGCGGCGCGAGCTCTCCCGTAATCCACCTTGCCCCAAGAACAGACGGCGGCGGCGGCGCGAGCTTTCCCCTCTCCCCTCTCCGTTCGGCGGCGGCAGTGGCGGTGTGAACAGACGGCGGCGGCGCGGCGCGAGGCCTCTCTCCTGTCAGGTAAGCCTCCCCTCCCTTAGCTCTCTCAATTTCGTCCATACATTAGGCCTAATCTAGATGATTGTTGAAACCCTAGATTAATCTAGGAAAATGTAGATGATTGCTGCAGTATTTTGTTTCCTTGATTTGAGCTAGCAATGTTAATGCGATGCACATGGAAATAACTTGTGATAACAGAGGTAGATGTACTGGCCAAAAGCCACTGTGTTTGTGTTTTGGTGTAGATGATGTGTAATGCTAGACATATACTTGATGTTTTGGTGAATGATGTGTAATGCTAGATGCACTTGATGCTAAATTTTGATGTTTTGATGTTTTGGTGTAGATGATGTTTTGGGGCAACAGAAATGTCAACATTATCATTACACTCTCATGCTAAATTTGTTCAAACGCTAGATGCACTTGATGTTTTGGTGTAGATGATGTGTAATGCTCAAGATGATATGCTTGTAGATGAAATGAAGCCAAAATGTAGATGATTTTCTGTAGATGATGTTTTATTTGATCTAGTTTCTTGAGCAATTCTTTGTGGTCATTTACGAGAATGTTTTGCATTAGGATGGATGACCCGCCGGAACGTTATTACCCCGGGCTTGATTTGGTGTACGAGAGGGAACATCGTGCCCGGCTTATCGAGAGGGGAGATATGGACTTAGCTGAGAAGGTATGGCTTAATGTTCTCCATTTTTTTGTTGTTGCAATTACAAAGATAGTGAGCACATCATGTTTGTTTCTTTCGCAGCCTATCGGTCCTATGCGCATGAGGGGCCATAGTGCGGAGGACATGCCCTACGATGTTCGGTACGAGCCATACTTTGAGGCGGCTGGTCTTCTCCCATTTGTCCTTCAGTTCAGGCGTAAGCCTCCGGCGTTCAACCACACGGCCATTACCGCCCTTATTGATCGTTGGAGACCCGAGACCCACAGTTTCCATTTGCCGTGTGGAGAGATGACGGTCACTCTTGAGGATTTTGCCATGATCACGGCTCTTCCGATCGACGGAGACGCTCTGACTGGGAGGGTGGATCTTGTCGGGTGGCGCCAGCGGGTTCTTGGTCTCACCGGCAGATTACCACCGGTGCCGCCGGAAGGAGTGAAAGATACTAGGTCAGCGGGTGTCTCGTATTCGTGGCTTCGACAGTTTGGGCCATGCCCGGAGGATGCGGAGGCACCGATGGTGCAGCAGTATGCCCGGGCATACATGTGGTATGTGTTAGCCCGGGTGATCTTTCCAGATGGGTCAGGGGACACGGCCTCGTGGATGTGGCTTGACGCATTACGTGATTGGAACGTCAAGTACAGCTGGGGGTCGGCGGGTCTAGCCTTTCTTTACCGTCAGGTAGTTTCTTGTGTATGTTACCTTCTTGCATAACTTTCTTGTGTATGTTAGCTTCATCTGGCATTTGACATGATTGTTATCGTGCAGCTGGACCATGCATGTCGTAAGAAGGGAAAGGGAGCCTCGTTAAACGGCGCTGCCTGGCCCCTCACGATTTGGATGTGGGAGCGGATTCCGGTTGGACGTCCTCGCAAACTCCCACCAACTCCCTGGGATTATGACCTTGATGGTGATGACGAATGGCGGCTGCCAACTGTCGCGTACACATGGGATAGAGTGGAGGCGTACAAAGACTTGTCCATGGGCCGTTACAAGAGCTATACCAACGAGCTTGACACGTTGTCTTTCAACTTGGTATGCTTTGGTAACGTTAAATTTGACACTTTTGTGACATCTAGCATTGGAACTAATGATTTTTGTTTTGCAGGTCACATGGAGGCCGTACCAACGGGATAGGGGTTTCCGTCTCAACCCGATGTGTATGCGTGACCAGGACCTATGGCGCATTAGGTGTCCGCTGATATGTTTCTACGCCGTCGAGTGGCACCTCCCACAACGAGTTGCAGCACAATTTGGAATGAGGCAACGGACCCCGCCGGCAATCCAGAGCACAAGTGTTGCTCTTCATAGGTTTGTGTTGGAAAGACCGGGTATATATTTAACTTGTCAATATCAATTTTTGCTGATATGTTTGGTATTTGTGCATAGGATTGATCGGAAGAGGTGCCCTAAAGAGAAGGAATGGGATCGTAAACACATCCAGTGGGTTGAGATGTGGAATGAGAGAGATAAGTACCGTGAGATGGACATGACAATTTGGCGGGAGAGTGATTATGTGGCGCACCTTGCTTGGCATGAAGAACAACACCGCCTTAAGCTAAAGCCCACATGGACCACACAAGATTGTTTGGATTTGGGCACCGAAGATGGTGACAATGAATATAACTTGGCGGTTAAGGAGAGTGCGGGAACATCCAAGGACTACGCACCCGTTTTCAACCGTGTGGTAAGACACAAGACACAAGTTGAGCTTAAATTTAATGTGTCATGTCTATTTGTGACTTAAAGTTTTCTTCCATGTTTTTAGGGCTTGGAGCTTACTCGGAGCGTTAACGAGGCATCATATTATCTTTCGCTTACGCCCGGTACGGTGGAGTCCGAGACGGCTCTTAGGGACGGCATGACGGTATGCAATTGTACATATCCATGATTCCGGGTGGTGTGCCTTGTGGTAGTGATATTAATGCATGCACAAATTTCTTTCTCTTGCAGAGGTTCATGGAGCGGTCTCGTCGGCTGGCGGCTATGCTTGCCTGCCACGGTGCCAAGGCAACCGAAGCGCACGACGAGGAGGACGAAGACGATGAGAGCGAGGAGGAGGAGCAAGAGGAGGAGGAGGAGCAGTCGGAGGAGGAGGAGCAAGAGGAGCAAGAGGAGCAGGAGCAATCGGAGGAAGAGCAGGAGGAGCAGTCGGAGGAAGAGGACCCGAGCTGGGAGGAGATGCCATTGTCACAGTTAAAGGATGCACCACAACCAAGTCAGCCGAGCCAACCGCCCGTGAGGCACCGAAAGCAGAAGAAACTGTTCAGTCCAGAAGGGCAAAGAGTCCCACCCCGCCGTAAGTTGCCAGCCAAGAGGGGAAGGAAAAAGTGATAACATGAAAAATTGCCGTATGTCGTGTTTGTGTCGAACTATGTGACTTCCCGCTCGTTTATGTCGTTTGTGAAGCTTATGTCGTTTGAGTCGACTATGTGATATGTTCTACTAAATATTGTCATGAACTTATGTGATATGTATGCCCTGTGTAATTCTGTTGCTGATATGTATGCCCTATGTGATATATTGTTGCTGTTGCTGAATTGTCATCGCCCTAAATTTGATTTTGTGAAACATATCAGGACCGTACCGCCAGTACATGCGGCGGTATATTCTGCCATGGTACCGCCTGGTACCCCGGCGGTATGACCTGGGCGGGACGGCCCACCTTCTGTTGGTGGCATATACGGGGCGGTACCGTGCGGGACGGTACCGCCGAGCTAGCTGGCGGTACGACCTCGGGATGGCCCAGCTTCTGTTGGTTGCAAGTACGGGGCGGTACGGCTCGGTACGGTACCGCCGAGCTAGCTGGCGGTATCGCCTGGAACTAAATCAATGGAACTAACAAGCCATTCAACTGAAATTGAATTGGATAACAAGGAGAGCCAAAATATTTAGAACTATTCGACAGACCAAAATGTAAACAAGAGTCCACAATCACGAAATAGATAACTAAAATCCATTACAAGTTCATGAAATACATAGATAGGTCCATGACACATTCACGAAATAGATAACTAAAATCCATTACAAGTTCATGAAATACATAGATAGGTCCATGACACATTCACGAAATAGATAACTAAAATCCATTACAAGTTCATGAAATACATAGATAGGTCCATGACACATTCACGAAATAGATAACTAAAATCCATTACAAGTTCATGAAATACATAGATAGATCCATCAGACACAGCCAATGTCCACAATCTCTAAGACATAGATGTTGAAGGCTCTATTGGGTCCAACGCGGATATTTTCCCTTGCGCTTTCCCGATGCTTCATCCTCCATAGCACGACGAGCTATTCCACGTTTGACTTCCCGCTCGGCCTCACGAGTCTTGGCCTCTTCACGCTTCTTCTTCGCTTTCTCCTTACGTTCCTTCTCCTTCTTCAACCTCAACTTCTCTTTCCTCTCCTCTTCTTGTTTCCTTTCCAATATGCACCGTTCTGCAGCTCGACGCTCCCATTCGACTTCATTCTTGAAGTAGCTATCTTGGACCAAGTCTATCCATTTGAAGTAGGGACAAAGGGGCGGCGGTGACTACAAAAGAGACAATACGCATTAGCAATTAAAACACAAATATACGTAATTTGTCATGCGTAAGGAGGACACATACCTTGGGACGGTCATAAGCGGACTTGGGTTCTTCCTTGTCCCTACAATAGTTGGGACACAACCAAAACCTTCGTCCTCTTGTCTCATCCCAATCAGCGGACTGCTTGGCCTTGCAAATGTCTTGGCAAAAACACTTCGGTGGGTCCTCCTCGGGCTGGATAGTCGCCGTCCTCCATGCCCACGGCCTCTCCAACCAGTTCGACGACCCCATACCTACATAAATTAGAAAAATTGTTAGCATAGTAAAATGAACAACATTCAAAATAAAAGACAATAACCAAGTAATTTTATACCATTTATTTATTTAATTTGTTAACGCATCAGTGGCGAGCACCACGTGCACCACGTGGATGACGAACTCTTCTACCACGACTCATTCCAAGCAAAAAAGGAAAACCACGTGCGGAACCACCACCACCACCACCACTAGCTCCAGCACCACTGTTCCCACCCCCTCTACCACTAGCTCCAGCACCACTGTTCCCACCCCCTCTACCACCACCACCACCACCACCGCCTCTACCACTAGCACCACCGTTACCACCGTTACCACCACTCCCACCCCCTCTACCACCACCACCATTCCCACCCCCACCACCACCATTCCCACCCCCACTACCACTAGCTCCACCTCCTCTACCACCACCACTCCCACCCCCACTACCACCTCCACTACCACCACCATTGTCTCCTTTGGATTTTTTCCTCCCTCGAGAGCAAGTTCTGTTGTTGTGTGCTGAATCATTGCATTGACCACATTGGTTGGTAGTACGAGGCTCCATAAAATGCCCGCTGCCCCATTCTCCCATGCGGGTTGTGTATCCACCAAGTGCATCCATGTCATTTCTATACCTCTTCGTCCTCCTTCTACCTTTGGTTTGAACCATTAGTTCCGGATCTGGCCTAATTACAGGGCCATGATATTCCGGCCATTGAGATTGATCCAAGTAAGGCTCAAATCTTGCTGTCCAAGTCATGGCCACCCTCTCCAACGAGTGCTCGTTCATCCTTACCGTATCCGGATGACAAAGATCAACAGATCTTATGTTTGCCGCCGTAATCAAGTGTGAGCAAGGTAAGTGCAGCAACTTGGGCCTCTCGCAAGAGCACTCACGTGTCTTTAGCTTAACCTTGAATGCACGACCTCCGAATTGCACGCCATCTTTTGTTGTCCCACCGGGCTCGTTGACTTGGTAAATCCACTCGTTGTTGTCATAGCAATACGCTTGTTGTCTCTCGGACTTGCTATTTTGCAGCTCCATCCATTCTTCTACTTTAGGAGGATACAATTTCCCTTCATCTATCAATATATCCGTCTCTATGGAATGTTTCTGGAAATAAGCGCATAACTTCTCGAAGGTATATTCCGCAATGGCCGTAACAGGCAGTGCACGCACACCTTTTAGAACATTGTTAAAACATTCCGCCATGTTGCTTGTCATGTCACCATATCTTCTACCTCCATGATCATGGGCCCTTGACCACTTGTGCCTGTCTCCCAAATACCTCCTCAAGAACTCTTTACCCCCGGCATTAGACGCGGCAAGGAGCTTGTCAAACCGTCTTGTGAAAGACCGGTTGGTGAATGCCACACAAACATCTGTTAGATCGTCAGCCAATTCTTTATTCTTGCAAGCCCTATAAAAATTTGCGACGAAATGCCTCATGCACCATCGGTGGTGGAGCCGTGCATGCCCCGGAATTTCAATCTCCATGGCATTGAGTATACCTTGGTGTCGATCCGATATGATGCATACCTCTCTAGTAGGAGAGAACACCTTAGTCCTCACATGATTCATGAACCATTCCCAATTGTCATTGTTCTCTCCAGACACCAAAGCAAAGGCCACAGGTAACACCCGGTCACCGGAGTCGTGCGCGATTGCAGTCAACATCGACCCCTTGTACTTGCCGGTTAAAAATGTACCATCTATTGATACAACCGGTCTACAATGGTGAAATGCCCGAATGCATTGGTCGAAGGTCCAAAAGGCACGGCGGAACACTCCATCAACATGTTCAACCGCGTAAAACATGCCCGGGTTTCTATAGGCCATCCCTCCCAACAACCTCGGGAGGCGGTTGTACGCTTCTTTCCATCCACCATACAACATCTTAAATGCGGCATGCTTGGCCTTCCATGCCTTCCCATATTCGATGTTGTATCCAAAGAATTCCTTTACAAGACCCATCAAAAACCTCGGTTTAATGGTTGGTTCATTCTTTATACTATTGATGAATTTGTATGCGATGAAGTCGGAGGTGAGTTGACGGTGCTTTGTGGATGGATTCCGGCCCCGTTTCTTGCACATGTGATGGGCTTCACAACTTGTTATCTTCCATTGCCCGTGGCGGTTTGGTCTTGCACGGACTACCCATGGGCATCCTTTTTGGTCGCAAATCACGGTGTAACGATGCTTCTCGTCCGAGTGCTTCACTATGAATGGCCTATGGTGCTTCACCGCATATTCCCTAAGCCACATTTGCAATTCTACCAAGTCCGGAAACTTCAAACCTTTCTTTATGCGAGAATTGTTGTCATCGTCATCTTGAGTTGTGCTTGGTGTTGCTTCTAGATCTTTATACTTGCCACCATCCACCATAGCCTTATCGGCAAGCGTGAGATCACGAAATAATGGAATTCGGTGATCCCGGCCTACCACTTTTAAAAAGGCTTGGGCTTCTCTCGCCGTGAACCCATCTTCGTCCACTTCTTCAGGGCCCTCGTCCTCCGAGTCGGAGGCATAGCAACGGCGATAGAAGGTGTCACGGTCAATGCCATCCTGTTCGACTTGTGCCTCTACATCTCCAATATAAATGTCATGATACTCGTCCTCCCGCTCGGACACATCACCCTCCATGTCTCCTTGCTCCCTATCTTCATCCTCAATGCCAAAGCCATAACCATGATCCACATTGACATATTGTTCTTGTTCATCGACTTGGTCGCCATCATTCATCTCCAAGTCAATTTGTTGGCTCAAAGGAGGTTGGCTCATAGTATTCAACTCGACCGCATCATCAAGTGACACATTTCGAGTGGGGGTCATTGCATCATGTGTGGGGGAGGCACACCGGTTCAAGTCAAAATGCAACCGATCACCGCCAACCTTGGTAGCAAATAACTCGAGCGACTTGTCTTTGGAAGCCGCCACAACCTCTTTGTATGCCCCCCAATCTAACTCGCATGTGATAGGTATTTTCTTCTTTCGCGGACGATGTCCCGATCCAACAAAATACCTTCCATCTAGTTCAACCTTCTCCCTAGGATCCATCCATTCAAAAACTTCCCGTACTCTTGCAACAACCTCGGCATATGTTGGACTATTGGCAAATACCATAACTTTTTCTCCATTGTCAACAATCTCTTCTTCATTGTTACTAAAAAATGCTTCTTTGTCAACATGATGGACATTCACGATTCTTGCCATCTATAATTAAATGACAAGACACACAAATGTATCACATTGATGTGTAATAGCAAACACACCACAATAATCTAAATTATACATGTGTGCTAACCACTACCTCAAACCCTAGACTCAACCATAATTCTAGGTAAGAAAACACATGAATCTATCTAACCACAATGATTTCTACACGTCACAAACAACATATAACCCGCAATGCACCAATTCAAATAATAGATTTAGGACAAATCAACAAATCTAGGGTTTGCCTCAAACTAAACAATGCCACAAAGTAACACAAATCCAACCAACAAAAAGCGAGAGATCTGAGAGAGACTACCTCAGAGGAAGGAGATGGCCCGATTCCACGAGCTATGCCCTCCGATTTGGAGGGATTTGAGAGAGATTTGAGTGTGGAGGAGAGAGGGGAAGAGGGCAGCAGCTCGGGCAGCAGCTGGGGTGAGAGCTAAGTGAGGATGAATGAGAGGCTGGGGGTGCTCGAGCCATTTAACTGTCTCCAACGCGTACCGCCAGACGTGTCGGCGGTACCGTGATGAAGTGTACCGCCGGCTTCCGGGCGGTATCCATAAAAGTCTACCGCCTCTGACATCGGCGGTATCGCCACGTCAGCTCAGTCAACCGGCCCGAGCGGACCGTGGACCAGGATCCGTACCGCTAGGGTCTTTGGCGGTACCACGTGTAGTCTACCGCCAGTATGTTGAGCGGTACGAAAAAGGGTCAGATCCGGCTAAATTTTCAAAGTTGGTTCATTTTGTGCTGAACTTTCGTGTCAGGGTCAGAACAGTGAATTTTGCCGGCGCAGACTGACCTGGTCTGGACTGGAGTAGCACAGTGGAGTGGCGAGTGGTGTGGACGTTTCTGGAAGGACGTGGCTGGGCCGGGCCCATATGCAAAACAAAACACATGCGCGGGCTGGATCTTGTTCCCTCCTAGTGGTTCACTACAGACGAAATTGATTTATTTTTTTGGCTAAAACGAAAGACAAAATAGATTTTTTTTTTGACAGTCACTCATCTTGAGTAGCGAGCACGATACGGTCCTTCTACTACGGAATACACTAAGTACGGTCACTCAATTTATATGACGTGATTATATGGTCATTGTTGGACGTGCATGACTTGTATGAAGCCAAACACCCGATCCATTAGACATCATAAACTCCAAAGACCAAAGTAACACCTCCAAGGCGATGACGGCCAAAAGAGCGTTGCCATCGCCTGATCCCTGGAGCTCCGACCAGCGCGGAGAGGAGCCACAACGCCTCAACTAAGGTAAATAAAGCCCGTAGACGTCGCCAATGTTGGCTCCGGCCATAATTCAGAGCATGACTCTAGCCTCGACCCGCTCTAGAACCCCCCCCCCCCCCCCCCATGTGAATTGAACGTTGAGCCTACACAAAAAGAACCTATCAAGAATGAGAAGATCCTAGACATCCACAACCGGAGATCCAACACCCCAGGTACCCGCAACAACTTCATCTTGCTCCAGAGAGGGTTGCCGCCACTACGAGAGGACATGGCAGGAAAGAAACACATGCGAACTGGAGCAACTAGACAACCTCCAACAACAACAAGGCACCACTCGCCCCCCCCCCCCCCCCCCCTCGACACTAGGGCGCTGGTGGACGCCAACATTTTTTTCCAAAATGGAGGTTGAAACCCCCGGCCTATTAGCATTACTAAGCACCCACACGTGCAATGTTACTCCACTTAGGATTAATTTCCCATTATCTGTGATATAGCGGATCATAATTATTCATTATAGCCCATTCGTAACCCGACCATGCCCATATTATATAATACATGTTATAGGATGCATCTATGACAAAAGAGAGTGTTTTCAGTTAGTACAATTAGAGAAATCCTTCTCAATTTAATTAGAGAAATCCTTCTCTAATTGAGATCGACATTCATTTCGTCCATGAGAAAGTTGCTCTTGGTGAAGTCCGAGTTCTCCATGTTCCAACAAGTGCTCAGTTTGCTGATATATTTAGCAAGGGTCTTCCGACCGCACCATTCATCAACATACGCTCCTGTCTCAACACCTTGACACCCGATGTCGACACTGCGCGGGGGGGGGGGGGGGGGGGGTATTAACGGATATGTCTCTGTGTTGGCCTAGGATAGACAAAACCCTAAACCTATGTCGGTTGGGCATATGTACTATATAAACTTTGTAATCCCTATCGATCAATACAAGCAATAGTTCTCCCAATTATCAATAGCCACCGTTTGTAACCGACCATCCCCATATTATATAAGACATGGTATGGATGCATCTATGACAAAAGAGAGCGTTTTCAGTTAGTACAATTAGAGAAATCCTTCTTCACCAAAGATAATGACATCGTGTAGACAAGTTCTCCACATGCAATACAAATATGACTAGCTCTATGGCTGACCCCACGAACACACACGTTGACAGTTGGCATGATAAATCTCTGATGATGCGTGAGAATTGTTACCAAGCATTTGCCGAGAGCCACCACTTTGTCGAGTGTCGCCTACCGTTTTGCCCAGACCGAGTGGGTGTTCTTAGACGCTTGACATGTAACAGTCTTTGTCTGAGTGCTTGGTGAAAAACACTCACGAGACGTGAGTGTTTTAAAATAATGGCGGCTGCCGCGTCGGTGCTCCTCCGACGGGCTTATCTTGCCGCCTATAGCTGCTCCCGACCAAGCCTACATCTTGAGACTGGGTGGGCAGGCCGCCGGGGCCAGCCGTCAGGCTCGTCTCCTCCACTTTGATCGAGAGGTTCCTGTCCCACGCACGTCGTCGACCGGTCGGCCAATGGAGAATCTGCTGCGCGCGGCGCCGTTGGACATGGTGGCAAAGGAGGAGTGCAAGCGGACTTCATCGCCATGGCCATGAGAGCTATTGAGGAGAAATAGCGACAAAATTGGGGATGAAGACGGTCTCGCCGGTTTCAAACCGTTCAACCTGTGACCCGTCGAAACCGGTCCCACGGTTTTATCGGGTTGGTTCGTATGGTTTAATTGGCCAGGTTGAAACCAAACCATGAACGGGCTTACTCACGACACGTTCAGATAAACAGAAAACGGCTAGATTCGGCCAGTAGTGATAGTTGGATCCCTATGACCATATCAGTGTACTATGTTGTACGTACAGCTTGGATCATACTCCAACTTAATAATGTGGTGTATGGTGGCCTGTCTGAGGGCAGAACCTTTAAGAGTTTGGGTAGCTGGAATGTGTGGCGAAGATCGTGGAGGGTGAGTGTGCGTGCTGGTCTGCACGCGGCCCAGAGGATAAGCAGGCCCAGGTGAGATCTAGAAACAGCAAGGTTACGTTGGCTCAGTCAAGGGCAAATCCTATATCGCGCGTACAAGAGGGAATTACCTCCCGCGTACCCCGTGTGGCCTATGGGCCTGGCCCAGTTTCATGCGAGGGAGGACAACGACGACCGGTGGAGATGAGCCGGTACGGAGACCTGAGCTGAAGGAGACGAGGGCGACGACGACCGGAGCTGAAGGAGACGAGAGCGAACAACTCAGCACCGACGGGGCGCGTGACTGGCCGCAACGTCGCCGGCCAGGCAAAGAATGGACCTCACCGTAGCCGGTGACGACTTATTTTAGCCCGTGAACAATACTTTTCAAGCTCGAAAACATTTCACTAAACCTAGTGAAATATTATTTCAAACAACGTGAACAATTTTAAATATAAATACAACATTTTTGAATCCATGAATATATGTTTAACACATGAATATTTGTTTGAATCTCGTAAACAATTTTTTGTATCATGAACCTTTGTTGAATCTGTGAACATTTTTATTCTCTAAACATGTTTTTTTTAGCATATGAACAATTCTTTGAACCTCGGGAAAGATTTGATTATCCGCTTGCGCCAAAAGGTATTTTAGTTGACCTTGTTATTTGAATGAGTGATTGTTCATCACAGCACACCCAAAAGATGGAACTCGGGAGCATGGAGCCTCCACTCGTAAAGTAATGCCAAAGTGTTATTCAATGGTTATTCTAATTTGGTGGCACCTTCGGAAGCAACACAATGCTAGGATTTCTAGAAATGTGCAACAACAATGCAATGAAGACAACCTGGCAGCAAGGGTCCTAGAGGACATGAAGCCCTGGATTTCCTGTTGTTTTCCAGCATAATTTGTGTTGTTTCCTGCTGCATACATACCTGCTGCTGCTGCTGGATAGGAAAAAGAGCTCGACGCGACCCGCCGGCGACGAGGTCTACTGCGCCTTTTGCTCGCCCATTTTTTGGCTAATTAGCTGGGCACCTTCTTCTAGATTAATGGATAAGAATTTTTTTTGACTTCGTTTATAAAAAAGGAGTAACAGCTAGCCTTTGTTGAGTGCTTGGTGAAAAACACTAATGAAACATTCAGATACACGGCAAAAGGTCTAGATTCCAGTAGTAGTGGTAGTTGGATCTGTATAAATGTTGTACAACTTGGATCGTACTCCAGCTTAATAATGTTGTGTATGGTGGCCTGTCTGAGTGTCCGATCCGTCCCGATAGAAACTTTGAAGTTGCACTGTTTGGGTAGCTGGAATGTGTGGCGCACTTCGCTCCGGCCAGGCCCTCACTCCACGCTACCCAAGATCAACTCTCGGCGTTGCTCACTATATATGTAGCTGCATGCAGTGCGGTCCTGAACATCGTACTGCCACTCGACATCTCGATCCGATCCAGGTACAGGATGGACGCCGACTCTTCCTCGTCGCCGATGCACATCGTCGTCTTCCCGTGGCTTGCATTCGGCCACATCATCCCCCTCCTGGAGCTCGCGGAGCGCCTGGCGGCGCGCGGCCACCGCGTCTCCTTCGTCTCCACGCCGCGCAACATCAGCCGGCTTCGACCCGTCACCTATGCAGCACCGATACGGATACGTGTATCGGTATCGGGCCGATACGGATACGAAGATACGATATTTTGAAAAAGCGTCGATACGAGGATACGTTTTCATAGTCTTTAAAATAAATAAATACATGTAGTAGCTAGAGGTGCCAACGTGATCACATAAATTATATTTGCATTTGGTGAGAGCATCAGAGAGGAGGCTGAGAAAGCAGTGTGCTGCTGGCTGCCTGTGACTTGCAAGGGGTATCACCAATTTTTTTAAATGCTTTATTTACCGATATGTTGCCAATAGGTATCGAAGAGGTATCATGTCCGAATTGGTATCAGATACGGTATCCGACACGGACACGAGCTCCGAGCAAGGTATCCGTGCAGCGTAGCCCGTCACCCAGGATGTCCACTTCGTTGCCCTGCCGCTGCCTCGCCTGGACGGCCTCCCGGAGGGAGCCGAGGCAACCACCGACCTCCCGCCCAGCTCCAAGACCACCGGCCTCCTGCTAGAGAAAGCATTCGACGGCCTCACCGGGCCGTTCTCCGCCTTCCTCGACGACGAGGCCGGCAACGGCAGGAAGCCGGACTGGATCGTCGTCGACTGCTTCCACTACCTAGCGGTGGCCGCGGCCGCCGAGCGAGGCGTGCCATCCGCGATGTTCATCGTTTTCGCCTCCGCCACGTCCGCCGCATGGGGCGTGCCGCGCGTGTCCACGGACGTGGACCCGGAGCTCGGGGCGACCGTGTCCCAGCGCTTCCTGCTAACCTACCAGCGATGCGAGATCATAGCCCAGCGGTGCTGCGTGGAGTTCGACCCCGAGGGCGTGCCTCTACTGCCCAGCATATTCGGCAAGCCGTTCGCCCCGCTCGGCCTGCTGCCGCCGTCTCTGAGCCTGAGGGTGGACTACCTCGGAGGCGGCGACCTCGTGGCATGGCTTGACCGGCACCCGGCGAAATCCGTCGTGTACGTGGCGCTGGGAACCGAGGCGCCACTGAGCACCGAGCTAGCGCAGGAGCTGGCCATGGGCCTGGAGCTCGCCGGAGCGCCATATTGAATTGTTGCACTGGCTAATTATCCCAAAAGTCCGAACTGATGGGAAAGGGCTATGCAATGTATATATTATATTTCTGACACTCCCCTTCACGTCCAGGCTGTGGACCTTTTCTCACGAGTCTAAGACGTGGATTTTAGGATGTTCGCAGATATTTAATTTTTAATACTGCGTTGGCCAGGACTTGAACTCTACACCTCTGACTCTGATACCATATTGAATTGTTACACTAGCCAATTATCTCAAAAGTCCGAACTGATGGGAAAGGGCTGTGCAATGTATATATTATATTTCTGACACTCCCCTCACGTCCAGGCTGTGGACCTTTTCTCACGAGTCTAGGACATGGATTTTAGGGTGTCCGCAGATATTTAATTTTTAATACTGCGTTGGTCTAGACCTCTGGCTCTGATACCAAATTGAATTGTTGCGCTAGCCAATTATCCCAAAAGTCTGAACTGATGGGAAAGGGTTGTGCAATGTATATATTATATTTCTGACACACCATTCCTCTGGGCCCTCAGGAGGATCGGCGGCGATGACCAAGACGTTCTTCTCCCTCCAGGCTTCCGGGAGTGCACCAAGGGTCGCGGCATGGTGGCGATGGGGATGGTCCCGCAGACGAGGGTGCTGGCGCACGGCTCCGTGGGCGCCTTCCTCACACACAGCGCACCGGGATCCGTCATCGAGGGGATGCAGCACGGGCATCCCCTCGTCCTGCTGCCCTTCTTCGGGGACCAGCGGACGGTCGCTCGGTTCATGGAGGGGAAGAAGGTAGGACTGCCGGTGCCGAGGCATGGAGAGGATGGATCGTCTTTCGACCGAGATGGCGTGGCGTCGACGGTCCGGGCCGTCTTCGTGGAGGAAGAAGGAAGACGCGTCTATGCGGCCAATGCCAAGAAGCTGCAACAGGTTGTCGCGGACACGGCATGCCATGAGAGATACGTTGATGAGTTCCTTGAGCTGCTCAGATTCTACAAGGACCAGCAGTGAGCCAGGCCGGCCGGTATTTAAACAACTAGAAGATACCCCGCGCGTTGCAGCGGGTATCACTTTAGAAACTATATCGTGTAAATAAAATGGTACAAAAGGTAGGACATATTAAATGAATATACAAAAATCAATTGGTCATAGTCGACATACTAAATTTTCATAGACATGAATTGTGTGTGTATTATATATTGTTAATGTAAACTATTAGATGGCTGGAGGAATGTAGGATGTGTATATTAATAAGTATTAGTGGAATGACATGGACAATTGATTGGCTAATAGCATGGATGATGTGGATAGCTTGCATGTTGAGATAGAAAAATAATAAATGCACTTAGTGGGGTTTTGCTTTATAAGAGGTATAGATTATATATTGTTAATGTGAACTATTAGATGGCTAGAGGAATGTATGATGTGTATATTAATAAGTATTAGTGGAAATGACATGGACAATTGATTGACTAATAGCATGGATGATGTGGATAGCTTGCATGTTGAGATAGAAAAATAATAAATGCACTTAGTGGGGTTTTGCTTTATAAGAGGTATAGATAAATAAACACTCAGCAAGAGGTTGTCCTGTGTTTCTTTGTGCTAGTCCGTTCCCTATATATAGGCTGGCTTGTGTTTGTGTAAGTGCCTGGGTCCGTGAGGGCGGACGTCTCTTGGGTCGATGTGAGCATCCCCTGTCAGCCTTCGCCGCCCCTCCCGGAGAGTCTTCGGCTGCCACCATATCCACGCCTATCCTGACTCCTGAGCCTCTCCCTACCCCCATCGCTCTTTCTGAAACCCTAGTGAGGAGGCCTTCGTGTGCGGAGGTGGCGGGGCTGGAGCGTCGGCAGAGTTTCGTCCGCCAAGCCTAATTGCTACATGCACCCGGGACCTTTGATCAAGAGAATTTATGCCGTTAGATCTCATTAGGTGGGACAAATCTGTGGTAGTAATTAGCCTGGTACAGTTAACCGGGTGGCTTTAGGAAAGAAAATGTTTGCTTCTTTAATAGTAGTAGAGATAGTAGAGATGACTAGTAGTACCTAACTCATGGTCTCATGCAAGCTAGTTGATCTGTCAAAAAAAAAACTCGAGCTAGTTGAGATGGAGCAGCGCATACGGCCATACATCATATGATGCTAGTAGCTATAGCGCCACTGGTACTCCTGGTCAAGGGTAGTGTTAACATAATACGTGGATAAATGGAAATAGTTTGTTGGACTGATGACCGAAACGGCGCGCGTGGATCTTCAAAATTCGAGTGTTTCGCCAGCTCTAAATAGTCGGCCCTGATGCGTCAACAAGACGCACACATGCCTCCCAGGCCCTCAGCCATCATCAATTAATGAAGCTTCCACAGTGGGCGTTCTTCCTGGTCGTCGTGCTCGCCACGGTGCTCTTCCTCAAGGCTTGCCGCCGGCGCAAGCGCTACAACCTCCCGCCGGGTCCCAAGGCTTGGCCCATCATCGGCAACCTCAACCTCATAGGCACGCTGCCGCACCGCTCCATCCACGCCCTCTCCAAGCAGTACGGCCCGCTCACTCAGCTCCAGTTCGGCTCCTTCCCCGTCGTCGTCGGCTCCTCCGTCCAGATGGCCAAGTTCTTCCTCAAGACCCACGACTTGGTGTTCGCCGACCGGCGCAGACCGCCGCCGACAAGTACACCACCTACAACTACAGGGACATCGTGTGGACCCTCTACGGCGCCAGGCCCGCAAGATGTGCGTCGCCGAGCTCTTCAGCGCCAAGCGGCTCGAGTCGTACTAGAACATCCGCAGGGAGGAGGGGCTCACCCTCCTCCACAACCTCCACCGGGCCTCCGGGCTCGTGGTGGTGCTCAAGGATTACCTGTCCATGGCGAGCATGAACGTGATCACGCGCATGGCGATGGGCAGCAAGTACATAGAGAAGGAGGTGAGGGACAGGGCCGGGTCGGTGATCACGTCGCCCGAGGAGTTCAACTGGATGATCGACGAGCTGTTCCTGCTCAACGGCGTCCTGAATATCGGCGACTCCATCCCATGGCTCGACTGGTTGGACCTGCAGGGGTACATTAAGAGGACGAAGAAGCTGGGCAAGATGTTCGACCGGTTCCTGGAGCACGTCCTGGACGAGCACAGCGAGCAGCGGGAGAGCAAGGACAACGTGACCCCAATCTGGAGTTCAAATTCGACGGGGAGTGCGTCAACGGTTTCACGACAGGTGATTTATTTTTCATTTTTGTTTTACACATCACGGCAGGCCCGCCCGCCCCCCTGTGATAGACATATGCATCAGGGGCGGATGCAGGAATAAAATCAACGGGGCCAAAGCGTGGTAATCATCCATTAGGGGGGCAACCATGGTGATTTGCTGTAAAATTCTTTTTTAAATGCGGCTTATTTATAAAAAATAGCTTGTCGGTTGCATGCCGAGCCAAGGCCCCGGCCGGCTGCTCCCCTAGCTCCGCCACTGATATGCATGACAATATATAGGGGAATATTTTTTTCGATAAATGACGCATTTTATTAAACTCATCTAGATGATACAAATGCTAGAGGGCACACCTGGTCTCTGCATAATTAAGATGCACACAACTAATGAAAAAGTAGCAGAAAGATAGGCTAGAGAAAGAATGAGGCGAACTCATAAGGTAACATAAAAACTTATAGGGAATTATTTGCACCAGCAGGATCTGATCGCAGGTGGCACCGAGAGCTCTGCTATGACTTTGGAGTGGGCCCTGACAAAGCTCTTCAAGAAGCCCGAGGTGTTCGCCAAGGCCACCGAGGAGCTGGACCGCATCGTCGGCCAAGGCCGCTTGGTCACGGAGAAGGACATCCCGAGCCTCCCCTATGTGGACGCCATTGTCAAGGAGACCATGCGGTTGCACCCGGTGATGCCCCTACTGGCACCACGGTTGCCCCGTGAGGACACGTCCATCGCAGGCTACGACATTCCCACCGACACGCGAGTGCTCGTGAGCGTGTGGTCCATCGCTCGTGGCCCAGAGCTGTGGGATGCACCCGAGGAGTTCATGCCAGATCGGTTCCTCGGCAGCAAGCTCGATGTCAAAAGGCATGACTATGAACGGTTGCCCTTCGGCGCGGGACGCAGGATGTGCCCCGGGTATAGTTTGGACTCAAGGTGATCAAGTTGACCCTTGCTAACTTGATGCACAGCTTCGCGTGGAGGCTCCCCGACGGCGTGACCAAGGTGGAGATGAGCATGAAGGAGATCTTCGGGTTGTCCGTGACACGCAAGTTTCCGCTGGAGGCTCGTGTTGTCCGTGACACGCAAGTTTCTGCTGGAGGCCCTCGTGGAGCCCAAGCTCCTAGCTCACCTCTACGTAGAGGCTTGATGCCGACGTGATGGACCTTGTGTTGAGTGATTATAGCTGCTATTGTTTTGTTATAAACTTTTCTGTTTTTTTTATCTTGCCTTGTCTCGTTCGTTGCTTAGAGTCAACTGAAATAATGAGGAATTCGAAAAGATGCCTGATAATCAATACATCAACAATTCAGTACGTCACTAAGTCGATTTCCCAAGCGAATAGCCTCTTCCAGTTTGTCCGGCGGCTGGCATAGTCTGCTTCCAGTATGTACGTTTTTGGTCGGTAAGGATCGAGTCGAGGGAGTAAACATCTTCTCTCCTGTGCCGATGTGGCCGCCAGCATATGGAAACCAAGATACTGATGCATCGTCTAGTTGCTTGTTTGCACTCTCTGTTCTTCTCTGATCATTGAAAGCAGCCCTTTGTGAAGAGGCTCAACTGGGTGACTGTACCCGTTCTGGTTATGGCCCGGCCCAGAGTTACAGGTAGGCCTCATATGGGAGTCGGGCAGATAAGTCGACAAGATCTCCTCTGAACAGGGACGAGCGGGTCAACACCTTCTGGGGAACGTACGGGAGATCCCCAGAAGATCAACAAGATCTCCAACCAAGATTCTCATCCCTCTTCAAGGTTAGTGCACTTTAAACCCTTTAGATTTCACCCGTTCATGATCCTTCAGTTCGCTTCGGCAAATAAAAAATGATCCATCAGTTTTATGGTCCGACTATCCACCATACTGAGTAGAACAGTCATCATTTTGTTTGACCTCACACATACACAGTCGGAAACTGCTGTGTTCTGCCTTTTTCGCACGCCACAAGATCTTCTAGGATATTACTTCCTCCGTTCCACAATATAAAATGTTTTAGCTGTTACCCATGTTGTCTAGATTCGGACTAAAAAGTGTGAACATGTACACTACAATCTGTCTAGATATATAGATGTATATGTGAATGTGGAAAAATGCTAAAACATCCTATATTGTGAAATGGAGTGAGTATTTCGTTAGGCCTTTATAGTTGATACTGCATCGCACGCCAAAAGATTGTTAGTTCAACGTTTTCATCAGACGATGGGACAAGAATGTTCTAGCCTAGGTCTTTTCGTCTCTAATGTTGGCGCTTAATACTAGTCACAATGGGGAGTAACATAGGAGTAACATCAGTGCCACATAGGCAAAAAATCTGATGTGGCGGGTAATTAATGAGGAGAGAGATGGTTATGGTAACTAGCTATGTTACCATAACATCACACATTTCAAGGCAAGATGAGTGTATAACCTATTAAATATGACACTACACACATATTACTCCCCACTATGTAGGTAGTAACATATGCATGTTACTAATCTAAGTTACTCCCCATTGTGACTAGTCTAATAGATCCTTCTAATCAGTCCATGTGGCTTGTACTGAAATTCATGTTACATTAGCTTTAATGAAACAAAAACAAAATCTTCCTTTCTAAGGGCTATTACTTCTGTATAGAAATAGAGAGCATCTCGGAGAAAAAGTTACAACATCAAAGTTAGAGCCTTTCAAAAGGTTGATAATTGATACAAAATCTCACGCCATAAGGTTGCTAGTTCTACGTGATCATCTGACTTAGAGTTTCTCCACCGACACCCCCAAATTCGTGTCCGGCACCCCTCAATTGTGTCCTTTTTGAGGGGTGCCGCACATGTGTCCGTCAGATATGGGGGTGTTTACCCCAGCGGCGCCCCCCCCCCCCCCCCCCCCCAAACACCTGCCCCAATTACCTTTTGATCACTTCTATCCATATTCTAAAAAAACTCCATTACAAAGTTCAATAATAATTTAAACATAGAAAATTTATAGTTTACAACCATTCAAATTTTAATTATTCAAGTTCCTCAAAACAACATGTGGTAATCAAACTATGTTGGTTGCTCTGATCGCCCAAAAGTGCACGATAAGATTATTTTGCCGTTGATTGTCAATTGTTCCATCACGAATTTATATATGCATGTCAAGAAATTCAGCAAACTTGGCCATGCCCGGCTGTGGCTCCGCAAGATCGTCTTGATAGTCAAAAGTCTCATTGAACACCGTTCTCACATCTCGCCCACTTTCATTGATCATATTATGTATGATAAGACAAGCATTCATGATCTCACACATTTGATACATTTGATCTAGCGATAAAGATAGGAAGGGTACCGTACTATTGTAAACTGTGCCTGAAGCACACCAAGTGCACGCTCCATATCTTTCCAGACAGCCTCTTACTTCTTTGCAAAATTACCATTTCCCTCACAAATGGGATTATGTATTGTCTTCACAAATGTCGACTATTTAGGATAGATGACATCCGCTAGTTAGTACCCTTGTCATACTCATGACCATTGATCACATACTCACACTCCGGAGCTTGGCCCTTAGTAAGTCTGATTGATGTCATTGTGAGAACGTGCCATGCCGAAAATGTGTGCCAAATCCAAAAAATCATAATCTGCCACAGGCTCAAGTATATCACTGCACGCTCCATGATGTCCTAATCTATACATCCCCTGCCAAGCGAATGGGCAATTCTTCCAATTCAAATGCGTGGAATCGATACTCTCAAGCATTCCCGAAAATCTTCTTGCTTCGCCTTGTGCCATGAGACGGGCTATGTCTGCTGAATTTGGTGCTCTCAGATGTGTCTCTCCAAACACTGCTACTATTGTCTTCCGAAATATGTATGTGGCTCAACGCGGTGGACTCAGGTATACGGAGATAGTTATCCAATAAATCTACGGGAACTCCATATTAAAGACACTGTATAGCAGCCGTGAATTTCTGAAGGATGAGAATCCAACTAGCCCGGTACAATCTCTATTCCGCTCGAAGTAGTCATCATAGTCCCAAACAAGCCGAAAACTAGCCATGCGCCATCCTACGACGTGTCTAAGTGTCACCTGTGGGAATACTCTCGTGGCAGAACCGCGTTCACCTAGGAGATGGCTGACGTCACACTAGACGATAAGGATTGACGTCACCTACAGACAAGACTGACATGGAAGTTTTATATGACATTGGTGTCACCATGGTCCTCAAAACGGAGACCGCCCGTCACGACGAACCGGGTCGGGTGGGCGTTGGGTCCGATCGGGCAAACAAATAACCAACGTGGATGAACGACGGATTTGTTTTAAACCATCACGATGTCCATCTATGGCGCTTATCCACCAGGATTGACAAATCCATCGCCGGTGGTCGTGTGTGATTGAATTTTGACTTTTTGCCACGTACTCGGACATCCACCACGATTTACAAATCCGTACACCATTCATTTTTCGTGCTCTCAATAGGTTATTTTGTTTTTTAGTAATCAACACTGTTGCTGTCGTATGGAATTTAACAACAAGCATAAGACGGTCATGCAGCAGCAACAACAACGAACTAGCTAGGTCGCCGGCCACTCAACGCTCTCCTACGTGCACTCTGACTCAGTTTTAAGGGAGCGTCTAGCGAGCAAACGTTTGCTCGTATGCTAGTTTGGGCAGCCGGACAAAAATGGAAAGGACTGTCCCCGCGCACCAGAAATAGAAGCACCCGATTGCTAACAGCCCACGTGGTCCCTGCCATGTGATCCTGACTAGCTAGAGCGAACAAGGAATCGTCCAGCTCGGAACTTCTCTGTACGCAACTAATTTTCTTTTCAAAAAAGCAAACTGCTATAACTTTTGATTAGTGTGTCTAAATTATGATCTGTTTTCACTGTTAGTTTTCTCACAACGAGATCTTTAAAACTAGATCCAATTTGAGTATGTTTTGGTAATATTTTCTTAAGAAGCAACTTTGATGTTGAGACAAGCAAGTTTCCACACAAAGTTACTATTGAGGGTGTTGAAGTTGCTACTAAATGAAGAAAGTTTATGATGAAATATGTTGGATTTTTGCTGGAGAAAATATGCTGTATCAAGTACGTGTTAAAGTTGCTACTACATCAAGTAGAAGTTTCTACTACAGAAGTGAAGTGGGTGTATAGGTCAATGTTGTTAGACATGCTGGCTGGTTGCTCTGAACTGACGACTTTGTTACAAAAGTTGTAAGAAAGGGTACATAAGTTGCTGGTTGAGGCACTAAAGTTGCTGCCAAAGTCACTTTTGTAAGTTGCATGTGCGAGTGTTGTTGGTTGCAACTTTGTTACAAACGTTGCAGCAGAGGGTTCATAAGTTGTCGCTAGAAATACCGAAGTTGCTGATGAACTTGCTGCTAAAAAAAAAGGAAGGAAAACTGATAAGTTGGTTCGCCAGGAAGGCAAACTTGTAAGTTTGTTATAGTAGTTCCATGTTGAACGTGAAATTTCTGGCATAGTATAAGTTGCACGATGGAACGGACCACGAAAATGCATGATTGTGAGGAAAACACAAGCATAAACTTGTTTTCACTCATGAATGCATGAATTTCAAGATTGGAAGTTGCATGAATGAATATACAAGTTACAAAATGTTGAAGTTGCTACTAAATGAACAAAGTTTGTCGAGTAGTCTTAAAGTTTCAGTTACAACTTTGAGAAAAATGTTGCAGCACAAGACTCATAAGTTGCTTACTTTTGTATGAAAGTTGCTTTTCAAAAAAATATCTCAAAACATATACAAATGGGGTCTAGTTTTGAAGAGCTCGTCACGAGAGGCCCAACGGTGAAAACAGATAGTAATTTCGACTTTTTGTTCGAAAGTTATAGCTTTTTTTAATATATTTCAAACAGAAATAAAGTATGCTTTGTGTCTTACTCCACATGCAAATAGATTCGGTGGAATGACCACCAACTGAAACTCCACGTCAGCCATGTGCGTCCACATGGGATTTGACTAGGTGGGAATCGGTAGTTACCGCAATGGACGGCGCTGTGTGATCCTGACTAATCGAACGACACGGAAGGGTGCGCGCCAGAACGTGGCAAATAGCAAAGCTTTGCTCTTTATCATTAGGGCAGTTTTAATAAAAGCCCAAACTCGCTAGGGAATAATATTTCTCACGCGCGCGATTGAGGCGGTACGACTCTCGGCACAGCACATACTACAGGGAGAGGGGAAGTGCGAGTGGTGATCTAGTACGCGGCTATAAAAATCAGGCTCTTGATGAAAACAAAATCAGCTAATTAAGCTGTCCATCTTTTTTATTCAATAAGACATTTTGCTCCTTCCACGACACGGCTAATATAAACTTGAGAGATGACACGCGAGTTGGCTCGAAAAGCAACATGGGCTGCAACCCCTCCGGATTTGAGAGGAGGCTCCACGCCTTCACAGGCTCACATCTAGCACCTGGAACCAAACAAACCATTTAGCTTCTTTCCAGCCATCTAGGTGTAGTATTATAATCCATAATGCAGAAGGAAATTTCCGTTTATAAGCCGGCACTCACGCCTTAGAGATTATAAACCCTAAACCTAGAGGCCTGGAAGGAAGGAAAATCTTACTTTTGGAGATTAGAAGCGAGTTTATTTGTTCGGTAGGCAGTGTAGGTCAACAGGTTTGAGTTGTAGACAAGATTGATGACGATCTCTTAGACTTTATTCATGAAGTAGCTACAGAGCTAGTATAAAGGCGATCTCGGCGAGTTATATGAGGTTCTCGGCCGGAGATTATAGACGTGGATATGAGTTCTAGGATTAAGAAAGAGGTCTGGGCAAGAGTTTCGGCATGTAATGGTGTTTGTCTTGGTCTAGCCCTTTGATATATATATAGGTCGAGGCGGTATCCGATCCTCCATGTGCCTAGGGTTTCCGTCTTGCCTTGTACGTTAAGTCTTGAACTTGTAGCTTTCCTTTGAATGTAGTCCGTAATCGAATAGATCTTCGTATAGCCTTGTTGTAGCACGGCAGGTCTAGGTCGGTGGACAAGCTTTTGAAATAGAGCTACCGATGGGAGTCTTGTATGTCGTGGGCTTAAAAGTGGTATAGACCTGTGAGGTTAAGGACTAAACCCACTACTATCTGACACCTGACATACTGACAGTTCTTTATGACACAGTTGTCACCATGGTACTCGGCATGAAGACCGCCAACCATAAGGATTATTTCCGTCAGGACGAACCGGGTCGGTTGGGTATTGGGGTCCGATCGGGCAGACAAGAACCGTCATGGATCTGAGACTGGTTTTGTAAACAATCACGGTCTCCATCTTTGACGCTTATCCACCACGATTGGCAAATCCATCGCCGATGGTCGTGTGTGACATAATTTTGAGTTTCTGCCACGGACTAGGATATCCACCACGATTGACAATTCCGTACCCCATTCATTTTTCGTGCTCGGTCACTGGTGTATTTTGATTTTGAGTGATCAACTGTTGCTGTCGTATAGAATTTAACAAGCATAACAGCGCATGCAGCAGCAACAACGAACTAGCTAGGTCGCCGGCCACTCCACGTTCTCGTACGTGCACTGGCTCAGATTTAATAAAGCCCGAACTCGTCAAGGAAACCGCTACGACATGGTACTCCTAGAGGGGAAGTGCGGATCGCGATACAGAACCTATACGGCTATAAAAATCAGACTCTTGATGAAAACAAGATCAGCTTATTAAGCTGTCCATCTTCTTTATTCAGTAATAAGACATTAGCTCCTTCCACGACGGCTAATATAAAAAGCTGAGAGAAGGCACGAGAGTTAGCTAGAAAAGCAACATGGGCACACGCATGTAAAAACAACGTGGGATCGCGTTGGTATGTAAGAACAACCCCTCCAGATTTGAGAGGAACCATTTAGCTTCCCTTCCAGCCCTCCAGGTCAGTGGCGGAGCTTGAAACAAATACCTGGGCGGGCCAATTAAAGAAGAAAAATATCACGTCTTAGCTAGTGCGTTGTTGCTGTTACAGGGTAATTTGGTGCTACAAGGGATTTTTTCTTCAACCTATCCAATCGCCAGCTAAGAATTTGGGAAGGAAATAATATGTGCTGGTTTTCTAAAAAATCTAAAATGCATCAGGAAGAAAAATCGCCACCGATCCTTGTAACAAGAAAGTGTCGAGGAATTAAGCCCACTAAATCATCAATCATGACAGGAACGTAGTGTCATGACAGAAGGTGGTCACTTTTACCCCAAATCAGGAAGAAATTGCCAGTGGTCCTTCCTAAGAACTGCCAGAAAGCCCCCAACTTGATTGCAACTAGAGCAAAAAATAAAAAATCCCCCAGGGACCCGACGAAACAAGCCCCAGCGAGCGTCCTGGCCTAAATCGCAAGAGAACTCGACACCCCGGAGCCGTGCCTCGCCGGCGACCGGTGGCCAGGTCGGAACCCACACGGTGAGTAAACCCTAAGATCTAGCGAGAGAGCAAACAAATCGCCGTGGAGAGAGGGAGGGAGGTGCGGGAGGGCCTTACTCTTGAATCTTGATGTCGCAGACGTCGCCGTGGTGGGCGGCCACGATGAACCTGGCCTCCGTCGGCCACCGGTCACGGTCTGCACAGACAAATCAAAGGATGAGACGCGTGTGGTCCGCCGCGGCCGCGAGTTGCTTGATAGCCGGAGGTGGACGTCAAGGACCAGCCGCAGCCGGCAGTGGAGCTGCGGTGGTCGGTCACTCGTGGGGTCCTACTTTCGCCGCAGATCGAACCTCGGCCTCCGGCGAGCTCCCTGGAGAGCCTCAGATCGAACCTTCCTGGAGACTGGAGAGCCTCAACTCTCTGTACGATTTGCCTTCCTCGAGAGCCTCTGACGCGAAGGGTGCTTGCTGGGCTTGTGGTCTGGCCTCTGATGCGTAGCAGGAGAGAAGTGCATATTACAACCCTAAACTTATCCTGGAGTCTAAGTTACAACCTTGAAGTTCAAAACCGGTTAGGAAACAACCCTCAACTATTGAAACCATTTAACTTGACCCTCTAAGACAATTGGAAGGTGGTTTTCTTCTGACGTGGCTCCCCAGTCAACAAACAAACAAAAAATAAATACCGGTCCCACATATTGCTGGACCCTCTAACACAATTGGAAGGAGTAATCCCACAGGGCCATCAGCATGGCGGCGGCGTCGCTGCCTCGCTGGCGTTCATGGTGCGCCGGTATGATGCCGAGCTTGTCACCGCGTCGCGCTGACGCCCCGTGACACAAAGCGTGTGTCCGAAATCGACGACAAGGACATGGAGCGGCCAAGGTGTGCTGTTCGTGGAGGCCAATGCTGACGTGAAGTTTGCAGAGCTGGAGCGAGGCGCCGGGCACAGAGACCTCCGTTCTCGCGCATGGACCAGTATTCTAGCTGAACGTGATGCTGGTTAATTAACTGCTGATTCCAGTTTCTGCATGCACGTGCTAAACATATGCACTGTAAAGCAACAGACGACACTCAATTCCATCTGCAAAGTCGCTCAAGCGATCGATTCTTTGCGTTCCTATGCGATGAACAAAGCCAAGGGAAAGAAATCCTTCTTCTTCCTCATGCCAGCCAATGAAAAGCCGCCACGTGTGCCACTCTTTCTGATGTGGCGCTTACAAGGGCAACGACTTGGTCAAAGCCAGCCCTAGGCTGAGCCAGGGGGAAATTTAGCTGGTTTTGAGACTTCAGGGTTGTTTCCTAACCGGTTTTGAACTTCAGGTTGCAACTTAAACTTCAAGATAAGTTTAAGGTTGTAATATGCACTTCTCTCGCGTAGCAGGGTAGTAGTAAAAAAAAATTTGGCCAAAATCCTGGGCGGGCCGTGGCCCAGGTCGGCCCCTATTAAGCTCCGCCAGTGCTCCAGGTGTAGTATTATAATCCAATTTCCGTTTATAAGCCGGCCCTCACGCCTTAGAGATTACAAACCCTAAACCTAGAGGCCTGGAAGGAAGGAAAGTCTACGGCATCCCCAGTTCCCCACCAATGGAGAAAGAGAAAGAGAGAAGGGAAGGGAAGGCAGAAGAAGCACCTCAGCCCAGTTCCATCGCTCATCAAATAAAGCGGAAGTCTCCTCGTTTGCCCACTCGCCCCCCGGCGGCCGGCATGGAGACGGCGATCAATGTCGCTGCCGATCAGCACCTGTCCATCAGGTCCCTCGTCAAGGAGAAGCAGGCGGACTGCTTCCTCCTCCTGGACGGCGGCGCCGGCATCGCCGCCGCGCTCGAGTCCGACCCAGAGTGCGGGATCTGCGGGGACAGCTCCGAGGTGCAACGTCGCAAGAAGGCGTACGGCGAGAACACGTACCTGAAGCCGAAGCCGAAGAAGAGCTTCTTCAGTCACGTCAGGGACGCGCTCAGCGACGTCTTGCTCGTCGCGCTCCTCGTCTGCGCCGCCGTCGCCCTAGGCTTCGGCATCAAGGAGCACAGCCTCAAGGACGTGTGCGAAGGCCTGACCATCTTCATCACCGTCTTCGTCATCTCCGTCGTCGACGCGGCAATGAGCCACACCAAGGCAAGGTTGGACGAGGAGCTGGTCCGCGAGTCCGCCGACATCGCCGTCATCGTCATCCGTGCCGGCCGAAGGCAGGAGGTGTCCGTATTCGATGTCGTCGTCGGTGACGTGGTGGTGCTGACGGCCGGCGACGCCGTGCCGGCGGACGGGGTGTTCCTGAAGGGCTACGGCCTCCAGGTGGACGAATCGAGTATTACTTGCGAGCCTCGCCCCGTAGGGATCGATGCCGAGGAGAACCCCTTCCTAGCTTCTGGCGTAAAGGTCGTGCTTGGCCACGGCTCGATGGTCGTCACCGCGGTTGGCGCCGACACGACTTGGGGCGAGCTGATCAGCACCGAGAAGAACGCCGACGAGCCGGCGCCTCTACGGCAGCACTTCGATGTACTCACCTCGACCGTCGCCAAGATCGGCCTCGCCGTCACGGTGGTCACCTTTACCGTGGGGCCACTTCACCGGCGGCACGGGGAAGCTGGCGCTGTGGGACAAGGGAATCCCGCTACAGCTCGCGGTGTCCATGATTGTCACCTTCTACATGATACAGATGGCGAAGGATAATCTGCACAGTATGTCGGCATTCGAGAAGATGGCGTCGGTCACGGCCATCTGTGCCGACAAGATCACAAGACCGGAATGATAACGCTGAACAAGATGGGGGTGACCGAGTTCTGGATCGGCACTGATCAGCCTCGAGACGTCACTGCTATCGCCGGCGGCATCGTCAGCTTGCTCCGCCAGGGCGCCGGGCTCAACACCACGGGGAGCGTCTACTGGTCGGACAAGGTATCGCCACCCGAGATATCCGGCAGCCCGACGGAGAAGGCCCTGCTGGCGTGGGCCGTGGGGTACCTCGGCATGGACGCCGCCACGTTTAAGAGGAGCTGCGAGGTGGTGGTGGTACACGTCGAGGCGTTCAACTCCGTCAAGAAGCGCAGCCGCGCGATAACCAGGGACAAGGCCACCGGAGCGGTTGTCGTGCACTGCAAAGGTGCCGCTGAGGAGGTGCTGCCGAAGTGCTCAAGGTATGTGGACGTGAAGGGAGCAGCGCACGAGCTCGGCGTCCAGCAGAGAAACAAGCTTGAGAAGGTCATCAAGGACATGGCGGTGCGTGGCCTCCAGTGCATTGCCTTCGCCTACAAGAAGAAGCAGATCGACGAGGAGGGACTGACATTGCTGGGCTTGGCTGGCTTGAAAGAGTCGTGCCGGCCAGATGTCAAGGCCACGATTGAAGCCTGCGGGAATGCCGGCGTCGCTGTCAAGATGCTCACCGGCGACGGCATCCTCGCGGCTCGTGCTATCGCCACGGAGTGTGGCATCATATCCAGTAACGACCACGACGATGTCCTTATCGAGGGCCGCAAGTTCCAGACCATGCCACGGGCGAAGCAGCTCGAGATGGTGGACAAAATCCGCGTCATTTTCGGCGCGAGGCCAGTGGACAAGCGGTTGCTGGTGAAGCTGCTGAAGCACAAGGGGCAGGTGGTGGCCCTGACCGGCAACGACGCGCTAGCGCACAAGGACGCCGATGTTGTGCTGTCCATGAGCGTCAAGGGCACCGATGTTACCAAGGAAACCATCATCCTCAACAACAAGTTCGACACGGTGGTGACGGCCATCCGGAGAGGACGCTGCGCCTACAATTTCTTCCAGAGGTTCATCCAGTTCCACCTCACCGTCAACATCGTGGCCATCCTCGTCAGCTTCGTGTCGACGATCACGACGGGAAATACTCCTCTCACAACCGCCCAGATCATGTGGGTGAACCTGGTGATAGGCATCCTGAGCGCGCTGGCGGTGGCCGCAGACAATCCCACCGAGGCGCTCATGGGCCGCCCGCCCATCGACCGCAGGGCGCCGCTCATCAGCAACGCCATGTGGCGCAACCTCGCCCTGCAGGCAGCGTTCCAGACCGCCGTGCTGCTAGCGCTCCATTACCGCGGCCACCACGTCTTCGACACCAGCGACAAGGCCAACGACATCATGATCTTCAACATGTTCGTCCTCTTCCAGGTGTTCAACGAGTTCAACATCCGGGAAATCGAGCAGAGGAACGTCTTCGCCGGGGTGCTCGAAAAGAAAAGGGCGATGTTCCTCGTCCTCATCGGTGTGACGCTCATACTTCAGGCGGTGTCGGTGGAGGTGTTAACAAGGTTCGCCGGCGCAAAGAGGCTGGGCCTGGGCATGTGGGGCATCTGCCTCGCCATCGCCGCAGTCTCGTGGGCCATCGCCTGGGCCGTCAAGTTCATCGGAGGCCCATGTCGCCTTGCCACTAACACGGACGGTCCATGAGATCTCAGCTTGCACATTGCCTACCTAGGATGATCGTGGACTCAGCGGGGGCGGCAGAGAGAGAGTTGATGTTGGCTCGCGCTCAGATCGTGGGTCTCCGGAGCGCAATGTACATCGTTATACTCGCTTTTTAGACAATGATTTTCTCTGTTAGGTCAGGTCCTGCCGTCTACTCGCCGACGCTTATAGGCGTTTATAGGCTGCGGACGGGCGGTGCATTGATTGGTGCCTTTCTAGAGTGAAGTCGGGCTACCAAAGTATCAATAAGCATCCGTGATGACGTGGTCTTGGGGCTTTGTGTCCCGGCACCTCGCCATTCTTAGAGTGAAACGATGCAAGGCGAGTCTTTGTCGTTGTGGGTGTGCATTGTAAGTCGTGCGCGCCGTGTGTGTGTGTGTCTATATGTATCCATTTCTGGTTGTGCAGCCATCCTTGGCGGTGTACTGGTTGTGTCCTTGTGTTTCTTCTATGTGAATATATATGATACGTCTCTCAATGCATATTTTAGCGGAAAAAAGATCTCGGGACGTTGGAATAGTGGTTTCCCTACCCGTACCGTGTTAATTGGTCACATCTCAATCTACAACAAATGGTCATATACTCATATCTCAATCCACAAAAACATCTTCATATCTCACAACAGTACAAAGCTCATATCTCACATGGGAAATGTGTGATTTCAGCACCATACACACTACTATCCATACCATTCACATTTTGTTAATATCCATGCGCAAACTTTCACTTTTTTGTTTCTCCCAAACGAAAGGAAATAAACTTTTAAACTTTGCAGGTCAGCAATATAATGGAACTACCATGTATGAAAAATAAATTCAGATTTTTTGTAGTCCATTAAAACTTAAAATTTAAACATAAAATCTTCAATTTTAGTTCCAGTATAATATTAACTTGTAAATTTTCATGTTGTTATGTTTCTTTTGTTTTGGGAAACAAAAGGGAGAAACTTTACGCATGGATAGGGGTTTGTAGAAAAAAAAAACTCCACATGGCATTTCACATACCTTAGGTGCTACATGGTGGTTTCTTCATACTCTCTTTGTCCCAAAATGTAGAGTGTTCTTAATTTTTTTGTTAGTTAACAACTCATAAATTGGACTATGATGAAAATCTCCATAAAATTAGTATTAAGATGTATGAAATGAAACAATTTTGTAAGACAAATGTAATGATACCATTTATACATTGGTTCGTTCTACCTCTATCGATATTGTCCATGAATTGTGCACAGTCGATAGATATACGTGCATTCTTCGTGGATTTTTTTTAGACGACTAAAAGCATTTGCCTTTGCATTAATTTTAAAAAAGAGACTATAAGCGCCACAGTTACATGAACTACAAAGAAGTTGTTGGACAGGCCAACGAGAAGCAGGTAACAAAGAATTTCAAATTCGAAACCATTCTACATCAGAAACTAATCAAGGAACAAGCTTTACAATGGAGAGGTCCTGTAGGAAAATTGGTACCGAGAATTAAGATGGGACCGTGAAGTGAAATTTGGGAGAAGTACATTACATGCAGCTGGAGTATTGGAGAGGATGTGCGCTTTTTCTCGCGGCGGCTAGGCCACCGGCTAGCTCGCCGCGGCTAGCTCCCTTTGGCATGCTCGCCGCGCGTCGCCGGTGCTCCAGGCTTGCTCCTCGCCGAATTGCCGGATCGAGGCTGTGTGGCTGGCTGCTGGAGCTGGACCTCCATGATTCAGTCGCCGGTGCTATAGCTAGTACTTAGAGTTGCATTGCCTATTTAATTGTACGCTCAGCCGTCGATTAAGTGGCTGCCACGATCGATGCACCACGCGCTTGCCAGTCTGTTCTGTATCAGGACTATCTTTTCTCAATGGATTTGACCGGCGACGCGTTTTGTTGTGGGACTTTATTCTGTATACATACAATATATCATCTTAGTGGGCGTTTTAGATTATTTTTCTCTTCTCGCGCGAAAAGTTATATCAAAGTTATACGCGTTTGTCAAGTTGTTGATACTGTTGTCGCTGACAACAACATTCCAGCGGAATGACCAGCAAATGCGTTAGGTTTACAGTCTGGCATGTGCGTACACGCCGTTAAATGGTAAGGATCATAAGATTACGTGAAGTATCTAGTTTCAAGTTTTCACTCATAGAGTTGTGTGATCTCTCTTCAGCTTTGCATGTTTTGTTTTATCTATATAGCGCCTTACTAGATTTAGATAAGTACTAGTAGTTTCTTATTTTGGTTAGAGAGATTGCAGGTCAACTGAACGACAATGCATTACTACTCCTGCGAATACCAGCACATATCCTCTATGTAAATAAAATATTAATTCAAAAAGTGTTCAAGTACTCATCTAAAAAAGTTCACCAGTGAACGACATACATTGCCCCCTGGGTCAAATTTGTACAAAAATCACTATATCCACGCTATCACTAGTACAGAACGACACATCTCGGAAACGGGCCAAAACCCTCATCGGAAACGAAGAAATGGTCCGTGTCCCCGCCACCGATACTGATGTGAAGCCACACAATGGCAACGGAGATTTTGATTGTTTGCAATGAGTTTGGCAACGGACATGATATATAATCGTTGCCTAAAGTCTTTACATCAGATACGGAGATTAGTTTTTAACCGTTTGTAATGAGGGCTAAAGGAAACAAAAAAACCGGTGACGCCTGCTGCGCCGTCGATGGAGCACTCGCTCCTGCTTGACGGCCGCCGGTTCTTCACCTTCCTCTTCGCCCTGCTTCATTGCGTGGTCCTTTTCTACCTATTTATTACTGCACAAAAATCTTGCTCCTGGAGGTGCCAGCTTCAGTGGACCTTGTGGACGGAGCCCCGCTCCTACGTATTCACGGCCGCCGCATAGTCTCGAGGTTTCCTTCTCGTCCTAAGGAGATGAAAAAATTCATATGTTAAGATTCTTCATCTCTATACACAAGACAGATAAATATGCAACATAATATTAGGCAACGAAAAGCCTCATACATATGTAGACTGGACACACATTTCAGGGTGTCACCTTATTTTAATCATCGGTATTATAGAAAAAATAGAACTAACTACAACTAGAACATAGACTAAATAATGCCTCATATATATATGTAGATTAGACACACAAATTTTAGGGATGGAGCTAGTGAGCCGAGTAGGATGCACAGGATGTGTATTTGTGCATACCACAAGGATCACTAGCGCGACCCTCGAATCACACAGTGTCACCTTATTTTAATCATCGGCATTATAGAAAAAATAGAACTAATTACAACTAGAACATAGCCTAAACAATGCCTCCTCCCCTGGCGGCGTCTCCTCCTCGAGCCCCTTGCCCTCGCCGAGGACCAAAGAGAGGGCTACGGCGGCCCAGAGGTCAGACTGGAAGGCCGCCTCCTCAGTGCGTTCGACCTGGTTCAAGGGCTCGGAGAGGAGGACCGCCACCTCCAGATCGGCCTCGCCCTGGCGACGCTGGGCGTCCTGGCGCTCGGCGCAGGAGAGACTGCAAGCGATCTGCAGATCACGATCCTCCTCCTCCTCTTCCTCGTCGTCGGAGGACGAGGACGAGGAGGAAGACGGATGGTTCAGCGCCTGGCGGATCTGGAGCCAGCTACGATGGTGGCCAGTTGAGCGGCTGCGGCCGGAAAGGGTCGGAGCGCTCGAGCCTTCCGCACACTCGTCCAGCTGACGCTGGTTCTGCGTGAAGGCCCGGAGGGTGGGACGGCCGCGGCCGTGGCCACGGCCGCAGTAGTGATGGCCGGATCTACCAGCGCCGACAGAGGAAGCCATGCGAGATAGTGGAGAGAGAGGAGACTGTGTGGTGGCTAGGGTTGAAAGTGAGATAGTGAGAGTGAAGGGTGTAGGGTTCTTATATATAGGCCACGTTAGCGGGCTGTCGGACTGCTTCTGATGGCAACGGAGATTACACGAATATCCGTGTGCGATGATCCCATATCGGTAACCGAGGTGAAAATAACTCCGTGTTGCCAACAAGTATTTCCTATTCACCTGTTACCTTTGTTGTGGGTCTGCCTTACGGCCTAGTGCGGGCAAGCGGGGGATGTCGCGATTTTCCGTCGTCTAACTCGTGCCGTTGCCATAGAGGGGTAACCGATGTGTCGTTCTGTACTAATGTATATTAGTCATGAATTATTATTTTTTCTCTAAAATCAATGAGAATAATTTATTGGCCAAATATTTTTACACGCGAATACAATAGTTGAACATCTTTTATTTGTGAAAAAATATTTTCTTTTCGCTTTTTGAATTCATACATTTTATATGCATATCAGATGCGCTCGTACCTAGGAGTTAAAGATCCGTGTCCCTATACCCGTAAGAGGTGCAATGGGGTGGGTTTCTATCAAAGACCTCACACTGCTACACACAAGTTGTTGAGCCTACAGTTTTGTCGGCCGCCTCTGATGGAGTGGGAACAACAGTCGACGGATCTTGGGCCCTTGGTGGTTGCCTATTAGAACCGTTGGACCAGCTCATCACCTTCCTAGCACAGGTTGGGGAGCCCGTTGTCGTGGTATCGGTATTGCAGGCATAATCCAGGGTGCCATATGCCGATGGTAGATTGTGTGGTTAAACCCAGACACGTAGTACCAGGCGTGATTAATTATGCAAAGACTTGCCCAGTTTCGGGTTCCACGACGGTGGCGGAATCCTACGTGCTGCAAAATCTCATTATGGGCAATATGCATCCAAGTTACAATAAGATGAGGGCGTAATCATAAGGTTTCCCGCAGGCCGGCTTATATAGGTGGCCAGACCTAGGGCCTACAAGGGAAAGACCTAACCTACTAGGAGATAGAGTTCTAAACTAATCTGGATTGGGCCGTAACTTGTACTACATGGAGGTAAGAACATGGGCGAACGTCTTGGACATTTCTTAGTCGGTTGGTCATCTCTCTTGCATCACTTGCTGCAATTATTCTTGTTTGTTTTTATTTACTTGTTCTTTATTTACTCACTATTAACCCCATAACAACTTGTCTTATAACATTTGCAGTGAAACCTTGCTCAAAATCACTTGTCAACACCTTCTGCTCCTCGTTAGGTATCGAGTCGACGGAGGAAGCGTCGTGCATCGTCTATTTGTTTGTTTGTACTCTATGTTCTTCTCTGATCGATGAAAGCAGCTCTTTGTAAAAAACAAAAACAAAAACCTTTGTGAAGCGGCCCAACTCGGTGACTGTACCCGTTGTGACAGTGGGTTCATGGCCCGACCCAAAGTTGCAGCCAGGCCTCATATGGGAGTCGTGGTGGAGAATTTAACAAAATCTCCTCTAAACTGGATCGAGCGGGTCTCGTCTCTCCTCCAAAAGTTCGAAGTCCACACCTTCTGGGGAACGTTCGGGGGATCCAAGATTCCAACCAAGAATGAAAAATCGCATCTCCTCCGTTTCAAAAACAAGAGAAAAGAATAGCATCTCCTAAACTGCTATCCCACGCGTCGTTGATCACCCAAGAATCCTATCCCTCCTCAAGGTTAGATTTCACCCGTTCTCATGAGCCATCAGTTTTGGTGTCCGGCTAGGCTATCCACCCTAAAGAATAGAACAGTCATCATTTTATTTGACCTTACTCATACACACCAGTCGGATTGTTGGAAACTGCTGCTTTCTGACTTTTTTCCGGCACGCCACAAGATTTCTACTAGTTCTAGTAGATTATTACGTTAGAGATTGATAGATGATACTGCATCGCACGCCACAAGATTGCTAGTTCTACTTTTCATCATATGATGGGATTAAATATGTCCTAGCCTGGTCTTTTCGCCTAATGTTGGCGCTTAATAGATCCGTCTAATCAGTCCACGCGGCTTGTACTTAAATTCATGTTACATTACCGTCAATGAAACAACAAAAATCTGCCTTTCTAAGAGCATCTCTAGTAGAGACTGAAAAACCGCCAAAACCGAAAAATTCCGACGGTTTTCAGTCTCTGCTAGAGATGCTCTAAGGGCTATTACTTGCTGAACATAAATGGAGAGCTTCTCATAGGAAAATTTACAGCATCAAAGTTCGACACCCAAAAAACTAGACTTACGCTATCTAACAACAACCACAAAAGATTTCTCTGAAGATCAGATGCTTGGACGTGGTAGTTATGAATTTTTATTACAAGGTATATATACTTTTTTCGCTTAACATCTATCGTTGTTCGCCACGGATGTCCAAAAACATACAAATATGTATTATGGGAGTAAATCAGGGTGAGCAAGAAAACAGTGAGGTGGCTGCAATGAACAAGCTTATTATAACATAATTGAGGTGATTCTGAAGGAGAGGCCACAGAAAGAACTTGATTTTTCCTTCAGCTTTGGACTTCCAAACACGCTCAAGCTGCAGGGATTCTGATACGAGAACAGAACTGAATGTCATAGCCCGTGGATGCAGAGAAGCATCCATTAGCAGCAATTTTCCAAATGGTAGAATCCGGAGAGGTGGAGATCGGAGTGACACGCTGGATGGATCAAAGCCCAAAAATGTATGAACTGGTCCAACTTATCCTCGTTGATCAATCCATGTAAACCTCTCATCCACTTTCCTTTTGCAAGCGCCTCTTTGACAGTGATTAAGATTCCAAGGGCTTTGCGAAGGCTTAGGGTTACACTCTGTCCAGAAAATACTAAGCTGAAATCTCATGAAAGTTCAAAACCCGTGCTCCCGCCAAAGTTCAAGAACTTCATGTCCTCTAGGACCCTTGCTGCCATGTTGTCTTAATTGCATTGTTGTTGCCAATTTTCCAAAATCCCTAGAATTGTGTTGCTTCCAAAGGTGCCAACAAATTAGAACGCCATTGAATCAAAGGTTGGCTTTACTCTGCTCCCAAATCGCTTCCTCTGGGTTAGCCACCAGCTCCAAATGATCATCCGCAGTCCTGAATTTTTTTATTTAAAAGAGAGGGCTACCCCCCCGATTTCCATTGTTAGAAACCGCTTACAAACACCAGTTACGTGGGCAGATACCAAATCTGTCCCAAAGATCCACCAAAAAAACAAGAAAATAACAACACTTAATCATTACAAAGACCTGCGAGGAGGCATTTGTAATTAGGAAAACAACCCTCCAGAACTAAAGAGAAGCTATAGGAGAACTGTATCCGGGAAGCAATCTAACTATCTTCTCCAGCATCATCCAATCCCGATCCTTTGTTGTAGCGGTCTCCATCCTCTTGACGCATCAAACACCTCCTTTGCCACATGTTCGAAAAGTCTTGTTCCCCACAGCAGCAGGTTTTTTGGCGCCTCCTCTTTCTGCAAAATTGACCACAAATTTAACCAGTGCCCAGTTAGCTTCAACACTGACAGGGGATCCGAAACTCTAACTCTCTGAAAACAAATACTGTTTCTGGTAGTCCAAATCGACCAGAAAACAGCAGCAATTCCTACCAACACTAACTGTCTCGTCCGTCCGACAAAATTATCGATCCAACCTTCCCAGATTTGTTGAACTTCAGAAGGTAAATCAGGCAAATCAAAAGCACATTTCATAACATTCCAAATGAAACGTGCCATGGCACACTTGAGGAATAAATGATCAATAGACTCATCTTCCCCACAAAAGGAGCACCCAACATTTCCAGGCCAACCCCTTCGCTTGAGATTATCTTTGGTGAGAATACTATTTTGTGTGATAAGCCACAAAAAAATTCTAATCTTTAAAGGAATCTTAACCTCCCATAAAAATTTCTGTGGGAACTGATCAGTATCTGTCCACACAAGTTTGTTATAAAACGATTTAACTGTGAACTTCCCATTATTAGTTAAATTCCAAATCAAACCATCACGTCCCCCAGATAGCTGAATATCATCACAGCTATCCAAGATACCATTCCACTGTTGTAATCTCTCCCCCATAAAGTTCTACGAAAGCACACACCTCTACCTCTATTACCCAACACCGCCGCAACAGAAATATTCCTATCAAAGCAAATATCATAAAGATCAGCAAACTGAACACTGAGAGGAGCTGGCCCCATCCACCAGTCCTCCAAAATCTAGTCCCTTTTCCATCATGAATAATTTTTTCCTTTAACATATTTTTTCATCAATAGTTCCTGCCATATCCCAGTACTAGTTTCCAATTTCCAAAGCCACTTCCCAAGTAAAGCAATATTCATAAATTTCAAATTCAAAATACCCAAACCCCCTGGTTTTTGGGACGACAAATTCTATCCCAAGCTACCAGATGATATTTTCTAATTCCATCTTCTTCTTGCCACAGTAATCTTGCCCTAAAAAAATCCATGCGTTTCCTAGGGCCAACAGGAACTTCGCAGAACGATAACATAAAGAAAGTAACACTACTAAGTCTCGAATTAATTAAAGTGACCCTGCCCGCAATGGAAACAATTTTTCCTTGCCAGCAACTCAATTTACTCTCCATCTTACTCTCAGGTCTAGCCCAATATTTATTTCTAATCCTCACTTCGTCTACTGGCATTCCCAAGTAGATCATAGGAAGCTTCCCTATAGGACAAGTAAAAAGTCTGCCGTATAAATCTTTTTTAGCCACAGCACTCCCAAAACAAAACAACTCACTTTTATGAAAGTTGATTTTTAGACCCAACATTTGTTCAAAAGCGCAAAGAATAAATTTAAGGTTCTTTGCACTTTCTACATCATCTTCTAGTAGGAAAATCGTGTCATCAGCGTATTGTAAAATATTAATCCCCCCTCTACTAAATCCGGAATCACCCCTTTAATTAGCCCTTCCTTCTTCACATTATTCAGGAGGATGGGTAAAGCGTCAGCAGCTAAATCAAACAAAATAGGCGAAATGGGGTCACCTTGTCTCAAACCTTTAAAGGTAGGAAAGTAAGGTCCCACCCGATCATTCACTCTAATATTAACCCGACCTCCTCTCATGATGGACATCATCATGTCACACCATTTCGGAGGAAAACCTTTCAGCTGAAGTAATTGGTACACGAAAGGCCACTTAATTTTGTCATAGGCTTTTTCAAAATCCACCTTAAATATCAAGGCGGATCTTTTTTCATGATGTATAGTATTAAGAGTTTCGTGTAGAACACATACTCCTTCCATAATATATCTATCTGCAGTCCTGAATGCCACCAGCTCCAAATGATCATCCGCAGTCCTGAATGCCATTGGCACCGAAACACCCAAACCTGCAAATTCCACTAGAGAATAAATGGTTAATAATGCTAAATTATTAGTCTCGAAGAAGAAAAGGGAAACCATTTTCACAGCTAAACAGCATTCAGTTGCTGCTATGATTTCTTGGATCTTTATTCAGAAGAGAAGGCATCGAATCATCAAAAGACTTGATTTTCTTCTTCAAAATCTACTAGTACACTCAACTTACACTAATCAAGTAATAACTCCGTTTAAACAAACAAAAAACCATTTACAAACAAACAAACTCGCATCCATCCACCAAAATGCATCTGCAACACATAGGATAGGAAACAAACATTGTCGTTCACCGATTTGTTTCGGTCAATCAAATGTGATTTGGCCTTGGATGAGGGGTACAATGCAGAGAAGCTGCTGCTGTTGCTGTTGCAGGCGCTGCTCCCCGGCCCCTGCCGGCACGGCGGCGTGCTCGACGTCGACGTGGTCGCTGTCGGCATCATCGCCGCCACAGGGGCATTGGTCTTGGTCGGCGACGCGCCGCCACCCTTGAGCAAGAGTGCGTCCACGTTGGCGTACTCCTCGCGCTCCAGCCGGATCTCCTTGAGCATGGCGGTCACGTCCTTCATGGTCGGCCGCTCGTCGGGCGCCGGGCTGACGCAGAGCAGCGCCACGCCCATGACCTGCAGCATCTCCTCCACCTCCGTGTCCGACCGGCCCCGGAGCGCCGGGTCGAGCACGGCGGCGAGGTCCTTGGCCCTGTGCCGCCGCACCCAGTCCACGACGTGCATCCCGTCCGGGATCGTCGGGTCGATCGGCTGCTTCCCGTCAGCACCTCCAGCACCACCACCCCGTAGCTATACACATCGCTCTTCGCCGTGATCTTCAACATGTACCCGTACTCTGCATTTTAACCCCAAGATCAGAATTTGTTCAGATTGTGATCAATGGAAGTTGGATCAGATTGTTTGCGAGCCGATGATCGATCAATGTATGTTGTGTACCTGGGGCAATGTAGCCGTAGGAGCCGGCGACGGTATTGGAGGAGCGGCCGAAGTCGGCGGCGTCGTCACGAGTTTGGCGAGGCCGAAGTCGGCGATGTAGGCTTCGAAGTCAAGTCCAATAAGGATGTTGTTGGCCTTGATGTCGCGGTGGACGATCGGCGGCGAGCAGCCGTGGTGGAGGTACGCGAGGCCCTGCGCCGACCCAAGCACGATCCGGTACCGGACGTCCCACTCCAGCTGGGCCCCGCCACCACCGCGCTCATGGAGCACGGCGCCGAGGCTGCCGTTGGCCATGTAGTCGTACATGAGCAGCCGAGTGCTCCGGTTCCAGCAGCAGCCCAGAAAACGCACGATGTTCTTGTGCCGGATGGAGCCCAGCGTGCGCACCTCCGCAGAGAACGAGTCCCGGCCGGCCTCCTTGGACGCTGCGGCGGCGGCGGTCGTGGCGGGCCAGAGCTCTTGACTGCGATCGTCTCGCCGGAGTCCAGGCTCACGCGGTACACCACGCCGGAGACGCCCTTGCCGATGATGTTGGCGTCCACGAGGCTGCGCACACCTGGTCCACCGAGAAGCTCACCTTCTGGAACGGCGTGAACTGCCATGGCCACCCAAGGTCCCCGCCACTCCCGGCCTCCGAGTCGCTGCTCCCGCCTCCGCCGTTCCCTCCTTTCACGCCCATCCCGCGCGCTCGTAGTATGCCGATCATCCCGAGCACCATCGCCACCGTCGCCGTTACCAGCAGCGCGATGGCGAGCTTCAGCCGGTGCGCGCGCTGCCCCTCGTCGTCGCCGGCGCTCGTCCTCCCGTCCGCGCCGACGAAGCACACGTCGCCGCCTTTCGTGCACAGCCCGGCGTTCCCTTCGAGGCTGGACGCCGAGAGCTGCCGGAAAAGCTTCGTGTCCGGGAGGTACCCCGAGAGGTTGTTGTGCGACACGTTGAGGGTGACGAGGTTGTCCAGCCCGGCGAGAGGCGCGAGGCTGCCGGCGAGCGCGTTGTAGGATAAGTCGAGCACGGAGAGCTTGCTCAGCTCCGATATCCTCGCCGGGATCGCGCCGGTGAGGCCGTTGCGGCTGAGGTTGAGGGCGATGTCTAGGCCGACGAGGTCGCAGAGCGCGTCGGGGATGCCACCGGAGAGTCGGTTGTCACTGAGGTCAAGGAGCTCCAGCGCGAGGCACCGCCCAAGCGCCGCCGGTATCGTCCCGGACAGCGCGTTGCCTGCAAGCACGAGACGGCTCAGCGCCGCCAGCCTCCCGAAAGAGTCCGGCACGGACCCGGTGAGCTGGTTGTGCGAGACGTCGATCTCCTGCAGCCCGCGCACGCCAGCGAGCGACTCCGGCAGGGACCCGGTGATCGTGTTGTTGCTGAGGTCGAGCATCTGGAGCTGCGCGCAGTCGCCGAGCTCGGCGGGCACCGCGCCAGCAAGGCGGTTGCTGCCGAGGTCAAGGAAGACGATGCTCTTCATCCCGCCCACGGCCGCGGGAATCTCTCCGGCGATGCGGTTGCCACCGAGCCTCAGACGCACGAGGCTCGCCGCTTTCCCAATCTCTGGCGGTATCACGCCGGAGAGGTCATTGGACAAGAGGAGCAACTTTGTGAGGTTCCGCAGCGTGAAGAGCCCCGGCGGTATGACGCCAGTGAGGCGGTTGTGGGAGAGATCGAGCGACTGGAGGCTGGCCATGGACGCGAGCGTTGCCGGGATGGTGCCCTCGAGGCGGTTCTGCCACGCGAACAGCACCTGCAGATTTGACAGACCCTTGCCAAGCTCCGGCGGGATGAGGCCGGAGATCTGGTTGGTGTCGAGCTGCAGCTGCACGAGCGCCGTGGCGCTGGCGAGCTGCACGGGGATGGTACCGGTGAGGTTGTTGTCGCTGAGCATGAGGTCCTGCAGCGCCGGCAGCCGGCCGAGCAACGCCGGGATGCTGCCGGAGATGGAGTTGATGGAGAGGTCGAGCGACACCAGCGTGGTGAGGTTACCGAAGCTCTCAGGGATGGGGCCCGTGAGCGCGTTCTGCCACAGCAGCAGCTTCTGCAGCCGCGGCAGCGCGCCGAGCTCAGAAGGGAGCGCGCCGGAGAGCGCGTTCTCGTAGAGGTAGATCTCGGTGAGGTTCCCGCACCGCGCGAGCTCCGGTGGGATGGGGCCCTCGAGCGCGGCGGTGTACACTGACAGCGTCTGCAGGCTCTTAAGCTCGCCGAGCGACGCCGGGAGCGCGCCTGAAATCTTGGTGTCGGCGAGGCCGAGCACCGCGAGATTGGAGAGCTTGGAGAAGGAGTCCGGGATGGGGCCGGAGAGGTCGTGGTTGCCGCCGGCGCGGAGGGACTCGAGCATCCGCAGCGCGCCGAGCTCCGCGGGCAGCTCGCCGGTGAGTCGGTTATCGAAGAGCAGCAGGTTCTTGAGGGACGCCCCGAGGCCGCCGAGCTCGGGCGGGATGGCCCGGAGAGCTGGTTGGAGTTAAGGACCAGCGACTCGAGCGCCGGCGCGTCGCCGAGCGAAGCCGGGATGGGGCCCGCGAGGGAGTTGCCGCTGAGGTCGAGCTCGGCGAGGCGGCGGCAGTGCGACAAATCATCCGGCACGGCGCCGGTGATGTTGGCGTCGGAGAGGACGAGGCTGACGAGCCCCGGCAGCGCGGCGCAGAGGCCGGACGGGAGCGGCACGGCGAGGTGGACTGACTGGAAGGTCACGGACGTGACTGACGCGCCGGCGGCGTCGCAGCCTACGTGCGACCACTTGCACGGGGACGCTGACGGGGATGACCAGTCCGGTGGCCGGGACGGCGACGCGGCCAGCCATGAGGAGAGGAAGGCGGCCTCTGTGTTAGGGGAGGCGGCGGCGGTGGTGGAGGTGGAGGTGAATAGGAGGAGGAGGTTGAGTAAGAGTGGGAGGAAGGGGATGAGGTGGTGCCGCATTGGGTTTGGCGTTGCCGGCAGCAATGGCAACGGCAATGGCGGCAGCAGCATGAAAAACTGGGCTTGCTCGGGCAGTGCAGCTGAGCACAATACACTATGGACGCCGGTGACGATCTCTATGCTATGGAGGTGGGATGGAGAAGAGTGTGCTGTACTCTCCTTCTCTCTCTAGGATTCTCCCACTCTCTCTTCCTCAAAACTCTCAAAGGTGTTTGCTTGTGTCCTGTTCCTTCATGAATAGGGTTCTTGCTCCGATGCATTGGGCTTCGATCTCTCCATCCAAGCTTTCTTTGTTTTTGCTCGTCTCTCTCTCTCACTCTCTCTTGGTTTGTGTGATTTGAAAGTGTAGTGTGTGTGTGCATTGGAGGAAGAAAAGAAATCAAGTGTGGTACTAATAGCACTGACAATGGAGATTAGTTTAGCTCAGCTTGGGGGCCGGCCTATTTTCTAATCTCTAGAGTGTCAAGTAAAAGCAGCTGGGGTTTAGGCGCGAATCTTGACGCCAACTTGTGCGGCTGTGATGTTGCCATGGGTTTAGCAAGGGGTTATCATGATTTGTTGGTGGAACTTCTCCCGGTGGCTTTTGAGCGGCTTGTGGGGAAGAATGCTGGTGCGTGTCCCCTCTCAAATAAGAAAATACTCCAGGAAAATCAATTGTTTGATGATCAGGTGATGGCAAAAGTAGCATTGAATCCCAGAAAATACGCACGAAAAGAGTTTTGCATATGTGGAGTACATTCATGATTCCGTTGGGGGTGACATATTTGGTCGTGTGCATGTACCAGCTAAAGAAGAATACAGCATCCTCAACCAAAATCTATTTCTTCTTTGGACGAGCACCGATTCTGGTGACTGAATGTGGATTTCCTCGGTGCACAAATATTTTGAAGAACCCTCTACCGGAAGAAATAAATTTTGGTGATATATTGCGAAATAGTGATGGCACGCGGGCACTCTGGAACACTTGATTACCAGACGTATTTGTACTCCAAACTTTTCAATGTAAAAGCGTAAAAATTTAATCTAGCATAAACTCTGTTCTAATTTTCACCATGGAATATAATTGCAATTCTCTAAATAGGAGAAATAAACAACAATATTATCTATCACTCTTAATTCAGAATTTTCAACTTGGTGTCAACTTGACACGGTAGATTCCCAGCCTAGAAAATAAAAACGCCACTGTCAGGCATAGAGATGTCAGGATGCCGGCATGGATAATTCATTGGATCCCGCAGCACGCACAACAGTCTAAGCAAGATTAGTTAGTTAACTAAGTAATTAAGTACAAGCAGTAGAAAAATTGCACCAAACAGTGATGCACCAGCTTGTCAAAATAAATCACTGTTTTTTTTCGGGTAAAAATAAATCACTAAGTATATCAAAGTTGGAAAAAATGGCGGCCTCTCCGCGCTCCAAACACTGTAGCATCTACAGTGTGCTACAGTGTTGAACAGTACCCTGGTAATTTTGCAAAAACGCCACTGCGTTTTACGAAATTTGCACATAGGTCCTTCGTACTTATAGATCGAACCCTAACCCTAGATCGCAGGCTGCACTCATTTCCCCACCCGAGCGACGGCTCTCCGTCCTCCCATCCCACCTCGCCGCCGCCGCCCCATCGCCGTCGGCTCCTGCGTCCCGTCATCCATTCATTCCATCTCCATCTTCTCCGTCTCCTCCTGTGCTCCGCCTCGCCTCTGCCATGGATGCCTTCTGCGGCCGGTCGACGCACCTGCTGGACGCCAGACACCGAGGGGAGAGCTGACCCAGCGGGAGGACTGACTCACTGGCGCCGCCGTCCTTCCCCACGACCTCCTGCACGAGGCAGCAGCGCCTGGGATCCGTCCCGGCCGGCCGGCGACGATGCCGTATCCACGGATGCTCAAGGTATCGATCCGAATACTCTCATGGACCCCTCTCCACTACGGTCAAAGTCGCTTCTAATTTGCTGGAGGAAGAGGATCTTGTGCGTTTCAACCTAGAAGCTCGCTGTTTCTCTCCCCTGTTTCTGTGATTGATGTATGCACGTAGTACAGTCTAGATCGAGTCTTGCTAGGCTTGTGTGTAATTAATTTCTCTCCCGATTGATGTATGCACGTAGTACGGTCTAGATGGAGTGCTGCACCATGTATTCATTGCATTGCTTTTCCAGTGTAGGCAGCCAGGTTTATACTCACGACAAAGGAATCTGAATAATTCCTCTAGACTGTCATGAATTACTTATCAGTCTGATTCAAACGTTAACTATTAAATTTTCTACCACGAATACATGCGAAATTTGAACTATCAAGGCAAAGTTGGCCCTTTTGTTAGCACTTGTGTTCATTAGGTTACTTCCTTCACGTCTCTTATGCACCTGCCATTTTATATTAATTTTTTTCCTGAAAACTCTTTTGAGCAGGATGCAAAAAGTAAGGCAAACCAGCCAGGTTTTCCCTCACATATGTTCCAGATTTTCACAGACATAGGTAAGAGATTGTTTTCTTCCCATAGACTTTGTAGACTTGGTCTTATTTGTGCTTACACTAATGTTATAATAATGTGACGTGCTGCCATCCATGATAAAATTTAAGTCTGGTCCAAAATGATGTGGAGTTGTACATTACATTAGAATTCGGTGCAATCGAAAGTTAAAAACAGATTTATTCTTACCGGAAGTGATCATCATCTTCCCTTCCCCTTTCTACAGCAGGGTTCGGCCGATCTGTGTTCGGAAGAGACGTTGGGGACACGCTGGTTCAGGTACTAATTTTGTGCACTTCACCTCCTCTTTTCAGCTTTTTTCGATTTACTAGAGACCTGATTTATCCTATTATGTTAGATGTTTGGCTGCTTATCTGGAGGTATCATGTATTGCTTATTCGATGATGGCACTGCTGCATTCCTCACATCCAGCAGGTTCTCTTCTTCCCCTCCTCAAGATTCAGGAAAATAAATAGCATATATATTAATATATATATATATGCTTTATTAGCTCTGTAAATTATAGAACAATCCTAAGGTGGATATTGTTAATTATGTTGTGAGAGTAGTATAGTGAATGCTATTATGTAATCATAGAGGGATTTGTCTTTCAAGATTATTTCACAGTCGTTACATGCCTGCCTCATTTATCTGTGTTTGACTTGTGGCTTGCTAATGCTCTTCCATGCAGGTGATGCCTGATTCCTTGGTTGCTAGCAGAAACCTTGCAGTGAACTTCTACGATTCAGGTTTCCTCCCTTCCTAGCTCTGCTTCATCTTTCTTAACATTTGTTAAAATATATATGGTACTATTTTTCCCGAGTTATCCTAGAAGGTGGAATATGCAATTGCCTAATTTTTTTATGGTCGGCTATGCATTTCTTATGTTTGGTCAAAGTATACATTTATATTTGGTCAAAGTATACACTTAGGGGAATATCTGGTCAGTTATTATTAGGAAACTTTTCATTTTCTTCAAGCAGCTGAATTAACTGTAACACCAATCAACATTGCAGGCTGCTGCAGGCCAATCTGGAGAACATGCTCAAGTTCGTGCCGGAGTGGATGAGCCCCCACATCGAGGACGGGGACAAGGAGGTGAACAAGCCGGTCCTGCTGACGGAGTTCGGGCTCTCGCCGACGGCCACGACGACGAGGCCGCATCATCCCTCCTTCCCCTCTTCCTCGCCTATTTATTTCTAAATGCTCACATCCAAAAATAAATAGTTGAGTCAGTACAGCTGCAACGTATTTTAGATCAGTTTCTTTATGTCTAGCCCTTTGCACTTATCAGCCAGCGGCATCATTCGCTAACACAGATGTGCTTATGCCTTTTTTGTTTACCATCCATCAGTTCGTGGCCTTTTCTTCTACGTAGCGACATTTTGTTCTAACTGTTTACATAGTTCGGCTAGCTTTTGTATTGCTTTAGCCCGATTTGCATCACTATATTCTACAGTTACTTACCTTCCTTTTCCTCTCTGCAATTTCATCAAATATTCCTCTAAAGTTGTTATCAGTTAACTATGCAAGAGCATAATTATTTTTCTGTTTGTAGGTTAGTTCACCTGACCAGTTCATGAAGGTAACGGGCCTACAGGCTTTACACAAGCGATCAATTAATTTTCAAGCTAATTTATGTATATAACAATAATGTAGGATAGGATGGTGATGAACTTGGGTTTCATTTTTTCTTTATACTCTTATGTAGTGTTTTTTATTTCTTTCGAGGCCTAATGACCTTTCCTAAGTATATTTTCTAATTTTCTGTTATGCACTGGTTTTTATTTTGCTTTTCAAATAAAGGATTGAAATTAACTGTGTGCCACAATCACAGGGTGATGATTGACATTTAGACGCAAGTATCGAATTTAGCTTCTACATGGCTTTTACTATTTAGTATGCAGCGGCATCATATATTACCTTATGCTTGATGGATGCACAACTTCTTCAATCCATGTTCCCTTCATTTCATTTGATCTTCTGCACACAACCTGTTTGATACAATGAAATGGCTGAAAAAAAACAATTATGCTAATGATTTTGTTCCATATAGCTACATTGCAATGATGCCTTTCTTCATCAGTTAGTTGTGTCACTTTTAGCTATGCACAAATATCTCACAGCACCACTGGCAGGATCGCCTCCCTCTTTGATTTAATCCTCACAATTTTTACCTTTATTTTTCCAGCTTATCTATGTCTCCAAGGTGTTGGATGGAAAGGCAAGTGGGCTGTAGGGGAACATTAATCTATGTAATATCCGTTCTACTCAATAGCTCCTTTTCTGAAGTTTAGCTGTACTTTTCTAAGTTTTGTGGCTTGCATATGCTTCTCTTATATATTGACCATAAAATAACCGGGGAAATGCATAACTAGGTTGATGTGGTTGCAACGGTTAAAGGAGATGTGTCTTTGCTTCATCAAGGCCGCGGCGTGACGCCGCGCGCTCTTGGTTCATGAATTTCTTTGTTGTTTGCATTTTCTTTTGCTGTTTTTTTATTGTTGGGACTCCCATTCATTTAGTTTATAGGCTTTCTGAAACAGTTGTATTAACGATTGACTAGGTGTTTACATGGTTTTGTACTCAGGACAGTAGACTTCGTCGAGGGAGTCCACATTCAGTTAGCTATTATTATCGACTCATGTTCTTATTTCTCTTAGGCATATATTCTGGAGAATGTCTTATACTCAATAGGTCTCACTTATAAGAAATTCTGCAGTATTTTTTGCATATGCCCTTGATATAGCTAATCCCCCTTTTGTGCTCCCTATTCCTTGGTTTGTTATACACATTGGATTTTTTATTCTGATCCTAGATTGCATAGATGGACTGATAGTGTTTTTTATGCAAATCTGTTCCTTCAAAGAAATACTAGGTGGTTACATGGTTTTGTACTCAGGACAGTAGACTTCGTCAAGGGAGTTCACATTCAGTTAGCTATTATTATCGATTCATGTTCTTATTTCTCTTAGGCATATATTCTGGAGAATGTCTTATACTCAGTAGGTCTCACTTATAAGAAAATCTGCAGTATTTTTTGCATATGCCCTTGATATAGTTAAATCCCCCTTCTTTGCTCCATATTCTTTGGTTTGTTATACACATTGGATTATTTTTTCTGATCCTAGATTGCATAGATGGACTGATAGTGTTTTTTATGCAACTCTGTTCCTTCAAAGAAATATATAGTCCATTTCACATTCTATTCCCCTGAACATTTGTGCAGATAAAGCAGGCCACCAAAGAATCAATCTAATCTGCTGTCATCGTGGTATCTGTTATCTTATCTATTTAGATGAGGCATGGGTATATTTATATACGCACATCAATTTCATTCTGCTCCATTAGAGCCTAGCGTTCACTGTATGAATCTTGCGTACTCGCATACATACTGATTCTGATTTACCTCCTAAGCACATAGTTTCATGTAATGATTTTATCTCCAAGAAATACTTAGATGTGCAATTCTTCTTCAAATATAAGTGTGTACATTATAAAGTGGGGTCATTTCTTGATAAAATGACCAGGTACAGTGCCTTCAACCTCTTCTGATTTAAGTGTTGAAAGTCTTCTATATTATGTCATGACGAAGTTGCATAGAAAGCTCCCATCTATTTTTACCATATGCTGCATTTGCTCTTTGGACGTACCAGATCATTCACAAGGAGCACTCTATTAATATTTTAATGATTTTTCAAGCATATGAGCCGATTCTTATATTGTTTCTTGACTTAGCATTTTGATGATAAACCATTCATTCTTATTACTACACCATATGTGGACGTAACACATTTTCATGACACCTCTAATTTGCTGAATTGCAGGTATAGAGAACAACGATAAGATAGACGTGATCTTTTATGATGTCGGTCTAACCACTACATTAATCGGGCCAGTATCAAGATTTTGATTTTAACTGATATATTAGTGTTCTATTGCTGAATTAAGTCGAGCCAGCTCGCTGTATGTACACGTGGTCGTGGTGCCAGCTAATGTAATTATATATATATATATATATCAGCTTCTCCTAACTCCGTAGTCTCCATTAAGTGCAGTATTTTATGCCGTTATTAGAAGAACTACACATTCTATTTCCATCCATGTAAATGAAATCCGCTGCAAAGCTTAACCTATTATAGTGATAAAAAACACTGATGTTACTTACAAAATGTATTATACAGCTAAAATAAGAAAACATACCGATAACATAAATTTTCACTAAGGGCGTGGCGTGCCGCCACGCCAAATTCAACTAGTCACTATTGAGATTTGGGAAGAATGAATGGCTAGGATGGAGGATGGTGATGAAGCTTGTCGACATAGCATCAGGGCATGTGGCAAAAGAAAAGAAAGGGGAAAATTCTCTAGCTTCTTTTTCATAGTAGAGGTCTCCGTCTAGCTGGTAAATACACCACATCATTTGCTTATACGTCTCACATCTACAATCCAGTACCTGATTTTGTTTCATTTCAAGTCCCATGTTTTTTGTCCTCCATCGACACTCTTCCATGAGAAAAACAAATCTTGATTATTCATTCTAATCATATGGCCAAGCGTCAGCGACACGGCCCAAAGTTATAAACAGCACACCCGGTTATGTAGTTGCTTCTCCCATTCATGGTTGGGTCGCTAACAGGTGGGTCAGACCTGTTAGTTTCATTGAAATATCTAGAGTGTGTGAAAAGGTGTGATGATTCAATTATTTTAGATTTTAATTTGACGGTTACTCTTCAGGAAGCACAATTTCAACCATTTTTACTCCAACAAAAGTCTAAAGCATATGACGTTCCTATTTCTTTTCTTTAGTGCTACATCATGCACTCATGGACAATTTTAGCACAAGCTAGGGAGCTATGCGTAGACATTACCCAAGGAACACTGAAATTTATCATCAAAAGTTAAAATTAAATTAAAGTTCACAATAAATGTGTGGTGTGAGTTTCGTTAAAACATCTAGAGCATGCATAAGTTGTGATTTGTCAACTCAATTTTGTAGGTCTTAATTTGACATATCCTCTCCAGGAAGCACAATTTCAACAAATTTACCCCCAACAAAATTTATAGCGTATTGACGCTCCTAATTTATCTTGTATAGTGTTACATCATGCACTCATGGTAAAATTTAGCATGATCATGGAGTTTTGCGCAAACATTACCCAAGGAACAATGGCAGTTATGAGAAGTTTAAAGAGAAATTACAGTCCACGATGAAGGTGGGGATGTGAGTGTGTGACTCACCTCTGAGTGGTGGTTAATATAATTCAACTACAGCTTTTCACCACGTTAGCTGATCTTATCCTCAGTTAATCAACCATAGCTGTCTAATGCTAGCTGCATTGACAGTGTTTACACTAGCTAGTGTCAAGCCCTCTTTGTCTAACCCTACTCCATTTGAATACTAACAATTTCTTGGGGTTTGAACATATTTAAACTGGAGCCACGTTAGGATGTACTACTCTCTACTAGCCGATTGCTGTATTGGTCAAAATTGTCACCCAAGCAAAGCATCTCAAAGTGTTTATGGTTGGGTTCCTTTTGAGGCGTGGTGTCAAGGACAACAAATTGGTTGGCGTCAAGCTAGGATCAGTTGCCATGGGGCAAATTCTTCATTATTCCGAATTTGATTTGCAAAATAAACTAGAAACTTGCGTCATAGTAGTTTTATTTTATTTTTAACAAGGTGTCATGCTAGTTAGCTTATGATCCCTTTCCACAGGAGCCATACTCAAAGTTGTTGCTCCTGTTGTGCAACTTGATTAGTATTCTTGTTAAGAAACAAACACGGGTGGCATTTCATTACAAAATGCTTACAATTGTATTAACACCAGCTAAGAGTATGGTCAGCTGACCAACTTTTGGTTCCCTGTGAACAGGATTTGCTGAAAAAAGTTTTGGAGTTTGCTGGGATTGGTTAGGTCATGTTGTTGCTAGCTCCTGGTTTTGTGGAATTAAAAGGACCTGTGGACAAAGAAAGCGTGGGATAATGGCCCCATTGGACGGCCAGATGTTCGTCCCGGGCAGTGACAAGACAACGACGTGAGGTCAATCCATCCGTCCATACATAGTTTTGTGCTCGTGTGCATTCAAGCACCATGATTGGGCCAAATGAGATGAACAACGCCATACTTCGGACTCTTTTGATTCGAAAGAATCACATAATATTTTTAATTCGTGCGATCAGATGCTTTGAATTTTCTTCATAGGATTGCATTGCATTATGTTTTGGAGTGAAATTTTCATCCATTGATGCTCATGTTATTTATTTGTTTTTTTCTTGTTACTCAAACACTTCTTAATGGAAATTTCTATAGGTTCCAAATCCTATATGACTCAACTAGACATGACACCCTAATTCTACATTTTTCATGTTCCTATATTTCGAGAATCTTTTGAATCAAATAGGCACTTCATAGGTAGCTTTTGGGCACTGAGGTAGTATTGTTTGTAAAGAAATTAAGATAGTGTATGCGAGAGGGAGATTTGCGCAAACATTACACAAGCAACAATGAAAGTTACGAAAAGTAAAAAAAATACAGTTCACAATGAAGGTGGGGGTGTGGGTGTGTGACTCACCCTCTGAGAGGTGTTAAATATAATTCAACAACAACTTTTCACCATGTTAGCCAACAATATCCTATCCCTAACTAAATAACCCACTTTGTCAAATTTTAGCTGCATTGACAGTTTTTACACTAGCTAGTGTCTAGTGTGAAGCTCTCTTTGCCTAACCCTACGCCATTTGAATACTAGCAATATCTGGGAGTCTGAGCCTATTCGAACTGGCTTCACGTTAGGATGTACTACTAGCTGATTTGGGTCAACATTGTCACCCAAGCAAAGCATCTCAAAGTAGTATTTTGATGGTTTGAATGTTTGGGTTTCTTTTGAGGCATGGTGTCGAGGAGAAGGAATCGGTTGGCGTCAAGGTTCACTTGCAACGTGGTTAAGATTTAGTTAACACGAAAACAAAATTGTAGTATTCTTCAGAGTTAGCTCTAAAACTAGAAACTTGCTTCATTCATGGTTAGATTATCCCTTTCTTTGCCACGGGAGCCATGATCAATCAAAGTTGTTAGTGTTACTACTCCTAATGTACAACTTGGCTAGTCATGTTAAGTAAAAAAACACAGGTGGTATCTCATTTATAAAATAACTACAATATAGTTAATGGTAGGATATCGAGTCTTGTCAGCTGACCAACTTTTGGTCCATGTGAACAGGATTTGCTCAAAAAAGTTCACGCTGTTGTGAACGGGCGGTATCTCACTTGATTGGTTTAGGTCATGCTGTTGCTAGTTCCTGGTTTTGTGGAATTAGAGGGACCTGTGGACAAAGAAAGCTTGGCCCCCATTGGACGGCTAGATGTTTCTCTTGGCACAGGGACAAGACAGCGCGTGAGGCCAATCCACCCGTCCATGCTTCTGCGCTCGTGTGCATTCAAGACACCATGATTGGGTCCAAGAAGTTTGAGGGAGCACCGTTTGTAAAGAAATCATTAATAAGATACTATTGAATATCCTTGAAACTGAATTTTACGATTAATCAAGTTATTCGCTGGAAAAAGTCGACGGTGGGTGTGATATGCATTACGTTTGCTGACTCGTCAGCATGCATCTTTGTTCTGATTAATATGGTTCAATTTCAAGAAAGAAATATGGTTATACCAGTAAACAACCGTATCATCCGGACCTCAATAAGCTGTAGCGCACACACGCTGAGACAGAATCATGATCGGGAGTAGAAAGTACATCGAATCGATGCCAAGACATGCTCTATTCTGGGAGTAAACAGTTAAAATCCCAAGAATCAATCGGATCACGCAAGCGCATGTGGAAGCCCTCATGCCCATCGAGCTGTAAAATTCTTCTCACCGGATACTGTAATAAAAAGATGATACGGCCAGAGCTGGCAGGGTTTACTCGGAACAAAATATCACAAGACTTCTAGATCCCTATGCAATGCAATGCCCACAATTACTGCTAACTTGTTAGATCCAAGTAGCTCTCTGGTGTTTCGTCAAAAATTACCACGAGCGAGAGATTCTCTAATGGTACTGCCGCCAATTTTCTTACTGCGTTTCCCGTACTGTTTTGGACAGGATTCAAGTAGAGAAAAACAGTGCGAGAAAGATTCACTGTAATTACTACTAGGATACGCCAATTGCTTACTGCAGATGCTTAACAGAAGAGGTGATGGTGGATGCAATGCAAGGCACGTGAGAGGTGCCAGCGGCAGTAAAAAAGAGAATAATTAAGGCTGACAAGCAGCATCTCGGCATGATGTGGTAACTAAATCATCTAGGCCTGCCATTGAAGTTTAACCCTCGCTCCCACCCTGCAAATTAAGAACCCTCATCCCGAGGCTAATCAACGTGGCCGGTAGATTCCATTTCCACACCACTGGGCTGGAGGAGCTCGTGAGAGCCAGCCTGATAACACCACTTTAACCGTATGGCCAATTGTGTAACAGTTTGAGATATTTGTTCAGCAACAATGGGAGAAATCGCCACTTCCATTCATAGTTCCATAGTGACAACAAGCTCATAGTTACCATCTGCAAAGCATGCAACACTCACTACTTACTACCTAAACGACGACACTAGTACAGCGTTACAGTCTTTTAAGTCTCAGCTCTTAGTATATTTACAGCAACTAGAATGGATGCTTTAAAAGCATCCCAAGACCCCCCGCCCTACCTCTTCCAAGTCCAAACACGTACTCCCCAGCTGCTAAGGCAGTAAGCATGTCCGGTCCTCCCTTCCCTTACTACGCGATGCCTACAGATTGCACAAGATAAAACTTTATGGGCAGGTAGCAGCCAACATCCCAAGGTGCGCTCCGGTCCCAAGCATTTCGCGTAGTTCGATATAGCAATCAGATTCGTGAGATGAATGAAACAGGGGTGTGTACCATGTCCTCGACGCAGAATGTTGTCCGCGCTACGACGACCCGTCCATCTCCACGACCACGGGAGCAAACTGCATTCGGAACAGAGACAAGAAAATCTCAGTAAGAGTGCTGCAGCCGAGAGGTGCGGCTGTGGACTGCGGTTTAGTTTACCTCGTCGTCTTCGTCGATGAGGTTTGCCGCACTGTTCTCAAGGTCCCACCCGAACGTCGTCTCTAGGAGTGTCTTCAGTTTCCTAGCCTGGATGTAATATACCAAGGGAAGATGTTAGAAATTCCACATGTATGTAGTTCACAACAGTGCGTGGTATCTCCTGAATAGTTTTTTCCGCAGTGGTGAGGCTACTCAGATTGGTTGAATGCACAGCGTAGTAAATAAGACAGAAGCGTCGTGTTTGATGGTGCGGTCACTTATTTCCCCAGTTTACTAGTCCAAAAAATTGCATCACTTACGGAACAAGAATCCAGTGTATCAGATAACTGAATCACTGAAGTTAGATGATACAGAACAGGAAGTGCACGGTCTTGCTTATGCAGGCAGGGTGGGCGTACAACTAGAAGATTAGAGAGACAGAAGGTTCGAGAATACCAACCCATGACAGGAGGTCTCCATCCACAACTGGAGCTTCAAGTATCACCGTCAAGAAATCCTGACAACCACAGTTAACAGAAGAAGATTATTTTGCATACAGGAAAATTCAGACATATGATACCAGACATACTTGGACAGTATATGTCAGTAACTTTGATCGCCTACAGTCACGATTTCAAGGACCTGATACTACGCCTCGTTAAAAGGAGCATCACATGATCGAAATAATTGAATCAACATTCCATAGTAACCATGAAAGTGAAATAGCCCGTACAACTAGAAGATTAGAGAGACAGAAGGTTCGAGAATACCAACCCATGACAGGAGGTCTCCATCCACAACTGGAGCTTCAAGTATCACCGTCAAGAAATCCTGACAACCACAGTTAACAGAAGAAGATTATTTTGCATACAGGAAAATTCAGACATATGATACCAGACATACTTGGACAGTATATGTCAGTAACTTTGATCGCCTACAGTCACGATTTCAAGGACCTGATACTACGCCTCGTTAAAAGGAGCATCACATGATCGAAATAATTGAATCAACATTCCATAGTAACCATGAAAGTGAAATAGCCCAAGTTAGAGTTTACCTAGCCACACTTATCCAAGCAAACTTAAAGTATTTTTTACCTTCACGAGTTCAAGTACTTTTAAAAGTTTGCGTACTTTACAGTTTCACATACGACAGGGGACAAAACATGTCAGCATTATGAATTCGCTACGAACGAAAAAAAACTAGACAGGAATTCTACTGAGGAAATTACTTTCTTTCTTCACAACAGTATCAACAGTGGACAAGTAAACACTGAGACCCTGCAGATCTCAAAGTCATGGGACTGATAGTCTGGTATACCCAGACAAACTAATTTTCACGGTGATATGACATCAATATTTATCTTCAGTGATATGTAGTTGTGTATTGTGTTACCAACAGGACCCATAGCGAATTGTCCAAATAAAGATTACAGTAAGATTACCTTGGAAAGACGGTACAGAAATATGTCTCTTGAAAACCATGCTTCATCCAAAAACAAAGAGTTGCCCTTGTCCTCGCTACTTCGGGAATCATGCGTACGTTGAAAGCCATGCTGGAACTGATAGTAAATCACCCTAATAAACTGCATGCAACAAAATTGACATACAGAACTCCTTTTAGTTCTTAAGGTTTGGCTGCATTGCCAGATAAATTCTGGAAAGAATGCCTTGAGTACAAAAGTAAACAACAAATGCGATAACATAATACCTTTACAAACATTTGTGTCCTCGTATGAAGTGGCTGCCAGGGAGAGAGAAACAAGGAGTCAACTAGAATATTATGGCATATATTACATAGTGCAGATGCGCAACACATCCTCAAGAGGATTGCATCAACTATCAGGTGCAGTGCATCTCTTGATCTCTGTTATTCCATTTTCTTATACTCCCGTCTAGAAACACTCGGTACATTTTTACTATTAATAATTCGCTGTTAAACGTTATAACACATGATATTCACAGATTTTGACTGAACCGCATATAGAAGCACAGTGACTCAGCTTAATCAACATATGCCCTGAGATGGTAGTTCGAACAACAGAGTACATTCTTGCCTAGCCAATCTCGCTTTAAATAGGAAAGATGAAAAACAGGCCTAGTTGGAAGCAAAGCACCGATAGTAAAATGTCAAACCAAGGCAGGGTAACAAAGCACCGATAGTAAGTTGTTTCTTGACAGAATACCACCAGGGTTCAAAAATTGTTATGGGGATGCACACCAGAACCTGGTCACTACCAATTTTGACCCAGAAATTTGTTTCGATTCCTCGAATCTGAAATTCGTCATTCTTTGGCTCCCAACCTTCTTTAGTATCAGCAGGAATAAATAAATACTAAATGAATAATAAAAAGGGGGCGAAAGGGGTCATTGGAGGCTGAATCGGGCCAGGGCTGTGAAAAATGGGAAATGGTCAATTGGTAATCAGCTGGTTCCACATGATTTTCCGAACCCTGAATATTACGCCCTCCATATAACCAAAAGATGTCGTTTGCACACTGACATGATATTCAATATTAACCTCTGGCCACTAATTTTCACTCTATTTTTTGCGGAAGTATTGAAAAGGTTCTTCATAATTTAATTTTTTTCTTGTGGTTTATACATACTCCTTAGATTATAGTGAAAATTAGTGGTCAAACAACATTTATTTGTGATATGGAGGAAGTAAATACTACAGAGGATGCTATATACAATTCAACCATCAATATTTCATAAGCAAGAGTAATGATGCAGTTTGAGATAAGAAATATTAGTACTTACAGCTTCACTACAGCTCAAAAGAAGACTGACTAATGCTTTCCACTGCATGAACGCCTCCAGTGACTGCCCCATCTACACAGCTCACGTACATTAGAGAAAAGAACTATATAATAAATAAGAACGTCTTCAAAATATTTGTTTGGCTGTAGTACCATAAATGCTATGAAAGAGAACTGCAGCTCTCCCAAGAGCAAATCTTCTTGGCCTTGATAACTTTTGGCCAAAACACTCTCCAGCAAGCTTGTCTGAGAAGTAGAAAAGACTTGTCAACAAAAAATCGTATAACTTGTCAACCCAGTGTTTTCTACACATGGAAACCTGTACGAGGGACTAATTGAGCAAGCCACCTTTAGCAGCAAGTTATAATGCCTATTTGCAGATTATAGTATGAATGATGACGATGTGATTAAAGTGGAAAAAGCAAAACGTATTTTTCCCTGGCTGTTGGTCACTGTGCTAACTATAACTGTAGCGTGTACTGTTCATATTCAGGTTGTTCTGTCCGCATGTAGGGGCATTTAAATATTTCAGAATTAAATTGTAAGATTTTCTCACATCAGACAAGTACTGATTCAAGAAATTGATAGTGAGAAAAGAAAAGATAGAAAAAGATACATAGTGATACAATTAACTACGCCAAAGTATTCTGCCAAATAACATAATAAGAACATTACTCTGTCCAAATTTAGTAAAGTCAGCTCATCTGCAGAGATGTTCTTGTGCTTAACCGAAGCAGGGATAGTTGTGTAGTAGCATCCTCTCCGCTCAGGTTGTGCGGGAGCATTCTTCGCGAACTTGTCTTCTCTAAGTTGTTCCACCAATTGTCTCTCCATATCTGTTTGGGGAGCTCTATCCATCCATGATGTCTCCAATGCAATTGTAATTTCTCCTCCAATTGGCTCTGGACAAAACAAACACAAATTATCACTGCTTCTTTAGTTGGTTCTATCCAATATGACATAAATACAGCTGATCCATAACTATTAAGGGCGCAAGAAAAAATGAGAATGAATCAATCCTACCTAGGCGTTCAATGACACTTCGTGACAAGTAGCTTGAAAGTTGTTTCCAGTCTCCAAAAGAATCCAAATTGTATGGTCCAAGCTGGTCATCAAACTCGAAACGTTTTACTGCTTCAGAGTATCTGATTTCCTACCAGAAAACAAAAATTTAGTATTCTAACCTAAGAAAAATCAAGCACATGCATCCCCACTTTGAGGTTTTGTTATGTTATTTCACAGTCGATAACAGGAAGGTCAACTGTGACGATATGTTCCAATTTTGAGACAACCGGACAGATACAATTTATGTATTCTGTATTCCATATACTATCTATACACCAGCTGCAAGGAAAACATGTTGAACATAACTGGACAGATACAGTTTATGTATTTTGTATTCATATCGTACTAAATTATCATCTGGTGCAGATCCAGTAGATTAGGCGTGTATTACTAATCCAAGCATTAACATCCTCTGCTTTATTATCAACTGAATTAGTTATTTCTAAGGTTCCATGCCTGAATGCTTCAGATTCACAAGGCATGTCGAATATTGGTACCTAGAGTTTTACAGTTCCAGTTCATGACACAAATAAAAGATCTACGACAAATTGCTGGAGTTGGAGCTGCCATACTTATATTTTGCAAATGCAATATGCTTATCATAACGCAGTATATCCTTTAACACTAGTTGCCGCCTCATCCAGTATAATCTCAAGTGTGGTACTATGTGTATGTTACAAAGATATGGGAACACAAAAAATAAAGTAGCCTACAATAGATCAAAGATTCTAATATAATCAAACATATCACCTCGTCTTCTGATAGTTTCACTAATCTCTCCTCTTGTGCATGCCATTTTCGAACGATCACCTGGACATATAAGGCGGGACGAGTACATGTAAGTAATTAACTGTGTGTGGTATTAGAAATTCTGACAGACAAAATATCTAACCACTTGAAATTCACACACAATGAGAATCTTTGTTAGGTTCTGCGGTTTTACAAGCATAGTACTTTCCTATCTATTTCACTCCCACTACTTTACAGATAGGAAATGTGAAGCTTGATATATAAATAACATGAGCAATATGATTTATCTGAAAATGAGTTATCCAACTCAGACCCAGATATGCTTGTAAGTGCGATGTCATAGCAGTTCCTGATTTATACTCTCACGTGTAGTTATAGAGGGGAACAAATAAAATATAGATAAGATTACTAAGCTAAAAAGTAGAGATTTCACATGGAATTGATATTCTATTTAGTTTTCCCCAATCTAAACCAGATAAAATACTACTCTAGAAAGTAGAGTTTTACATGAATTTGGTATTGTATTCAGTTTCACCTACCTAAACATGATAGGAAGCCACATGAGTCATTGATCTAACAAATTTAATGGTTAATTCAACAGTACATCTAAATATTTTAATTTACCAAACAGGTCCAAACACAAAAAACCAGAATGTCACAAGATCAAGACATGACATGCACTAATTAAACATTCAAAGGGTAGTGAACATGCTTCGAAGCAGGGGATGAGTACCTCCGATGGTTGAGTAGTAAGAAAGAATCCGACTGTAGGAGCGAACTCGTTCCCGTGCCTGGAAGGAAACGAGAAATACAGAATATCATAACACATTAAACAGTGGCATCATACATAGCGGAAACATGTTTACCATGAGAAAATATGTAAAATTGGAGTAAAATGAACAAAGCATGTATTCACAACCTAACACGGTGGTGGACAGCAGTTTTCACGACATCGCGGAAACAATTTAAGGAATGAAACAGGACAAGGGAGACAGCAGCGTGATGTTGGTAACCAGGCACTCGGTAAAGTATGTTGGGAACAACATTTTATTGCATCATAACTATACTATAGCATATATTCGCATCGAAATCCCTAAATAGTTCTCCTAGCAGATGCCTAGCATTTGAAACTTGCTGAGATACTAGGAACACTTGTGCATCAGATCAGCACTAAAAGGGGGAAAGGGTTGCCTGTATTACTGCTGAAAGAAAAGAAGTTCAATTTGTACCTGCTGGGGAGCAGTAGTGGAGGAAATGCGGCCCTGGCGGCACCATCTTGATCCCTTTGAATCTGGGGCCAACCGAGAAGACCTGAAGAAGCAGCACTCTCCGATGTCAAATTCATGGACGAGCAATCAATCAATCTCGGAACAGCTGTGGCTGCCTGCGGGAGGGAGGCGTGGCGAACCTACCTGGGTGTCGATGCCGAGGACGGTGCGCTGGGGCACGTCGAGGAGCAGGAGGGTGACGCCCTTCCGCGCCAGCTCCGTCGCCGCCTCGGGGTCCATCCGCGCCGACGCGGCTCCCCCGCTGCTTGCCATGCTAGTAGTCGCGCTCGATGTGGTGGCGGAGTCGGCCGGGGAGCGCGCAGCAGGCCGGAGCTCTTGCCGAGTTGCAGGACACGGAAACCGCCGCCGCCGCCTCCTGTCTATGTTCTCTCTTCTTTAGGTCTGAACTGTAACCCTGACGAACAGATTCAGATAACAGTGTTACTACTGTAGCAGTTTCAGCAAGCTGTTTAGAGCATCTCTAACAGTAGCAGTGACAGTAAAACGCGCCGAACCTTAAAATAACGGTCGCATACGGTTTCGCAACCGTAGAAACGGATAGAATAGAGACACTAAACCTTGTTGACCCGTAAACATTTTTAAAGGCGCCCCAGAATTCGTCCCTCGGAACCGAGAAAGTAGTGTTTTCGTCGCCGAACCGGGGGTTGGCCCGTATCCTTCCATTTCGTTGGTGGGAGTGAACTTTCAGCCCGCGCCAACAACCTCTCCCCTTTCTGCCACCGCCGCCGATTCCTCTCCCCCCCCCCCCCCCCCCCACCGGCCGACCTCGCCGCGGCCCAAGCGCCGCCATGAACTCCTCCGATCCGTCGCTGGTCACCATCCACGTCGCGGCGGCGCTAGGAAGGCCTCCGTGAAGCCGCAGTCGCTCCCGTGTCGGCACAAGGCCTCCACCTCCATGAAGCGCAAGAGGCTAGGTACCGTCGGCGTGGCCCAAGCCGCTGCTCGCTGCTACTCTTTTCGCCGTCGGCCGCCGGTTCCTCCCCCAATCCCGTCGCGCCTTGGTCAAAGGCACCGAAGAAGAGGGCCGGTGTGCAGAAGCAAAAGAAGGCCGACGCCGCCTCTGTCGCTGTCTCTGCCTCTGCAAATACTCCAGGAGAAGGGGATGTGCAATGCGGAGATTAAGGAGAGGAGAGCCATTGCCGAGAAAAACAAGTCCGTGGCTAACCTCCTTGCCGAGGAGAACAAGATCATGATGATGAACCGAGAGGACATGGATGAAGTCACCTTGGAGTGGCATGACATCGCAAGGAGGGAGATCTTGCAACATAGGAAACAAGCGATGCTCAAAACAAGTAGTGGTGGTGGAGGTGGTGGTGGTGGTGATGGTGATGACGGCGCCGGCGGTCATTAGTAGTAGTGGGCATTCAGAGGATGGGGTGGGAATTTGGATGCAAATTTTTGGCCTCCCTCACGCATCAAAACTTGCCCTTTAGCATCCCCTCCCTCCCCTGTAGGTGGCCGTCGTCGATGTGGTCTACTGACAAATTGGTACGACACGCAGGTGTGGGCGTGTAAGCGGGGATCACCGGAGCTAGCATGCCTCGATGGCGAGCTGTGGCGGGAGCGAGGTGGAGGGGTCGGTGGCGGAGAGCGCGCAGGAGGGAGCGGACTGGACGTCATTTACGCGGACGGCGGCGACGAATCGGAGAAGCTCAGCGAGCGGTCCCCGGTCACGGGGAAGACGACCCCGATTCGGTCTACTCCGGCCGTGCGGGGAAGCAAGACTCAGCCGGGAGAGAGAGGGTACCACGAATCAGCCATCTGTGCTCTCGTTTAGTCGAGGGGATGCCGGGATTGGCGACGAACCAGTGCCTCGCCGTGGGAGCCATTGATGATGTCATCAACATGTCACCCCTGCTTTTCTATTTTCTGAAATTCATTTTTGAAAAATTTATATCTATGACATGTGCGGGACCCACTCGTCAGCAGTTAACGGTCAATGCATTGACCCGACGGCAACATCCGCTTTGAACAATTGTGAGAATTTCGACTAAGTGAATGGGGAGAAGAGAGCAAAAAGTTAGAGCGTGGGGAAAAGTGAGCACAACTAAGGAATGAGGGGCACATAATTAAATATCCCTAAATATCATATATACCAAGTAGGTCCATGATGTGTCTCTCTTTTGACAAAGAAGTAATTTTCAATCTTGAAACATCAAGATTAATATACACTTTTGAAATTACCGAGTAGCTACCTTTTTATCACCCAGTTTACGGCGTGATAATTGATAGCACCAAAGCAATACTTCGTGAATGTATAATCTTAATATGTCTAATTACATGGCGTATAATAAACTTGTTGTGATATGTCACTAAGGATAAAAGACACTTTAAATGAATCTCTTAGCGTATCAACGACTTGAGTCTATGGTGCATGTTGATGCACCACCTTGCGCGGATCTGTAGTTTTAGTTTGTGATGCCCATTTGTACAACTTAAACTCCCTATATTTGTTTTAAAACTCTAGCTTGAATTGCTATATGATATAGGATACGTGATGCACATGTTAACTTGATTAATTAACAGGAAATGACGTGCCCATTGTGCAAGAACGAGTGCTTTAGGTTCCTCAGTGGATCCAATTTTAGTGTTCATCTGCAAGAGAGTCGTCACAGCAGGACATTCGTAAGTAGCTTTAGGACTACAACTTCTAATTTTATAACGAGTTTCTGTTGCACATACAGACAGTAATACAGTTTTTTTTCTGCTGCACAGGTAGTACCGTGCAACGCTCGGGAAATGTTCAACCGGATAGTAGGCGACACCGTGTTGTTTTCTGCTTTCGAGAAAACATTCACCATTTATGTGACCAAAGGACGGAGGACGACCCGCTTGCACGGCTTGGGATGGGAACTGTTCGTCAAGCACACCAGTTTTCATAGGGGAGTAGTGCTGTTTGTTTTTAGTACGACAGGACCAAAACCTAGGATCTCTGTTGCCTTTACGGAACATGGCAACAATGAAGAGGACAGTGAGGAGGATTATGACAGTTCTAGCTATTATTCTGACAGTTCTGTTGGGAGTGACGAAGGGGCCAGTTACAAAGTTTCCCCAAGAGTTCATCTGAAGACACATGAGAACGACGGCCTGGTTCATCTTCTACCCGTAAAAGCGATGTTGGTGTTCCTTATGTGACTCGTTTGACGACCACAAATTTGAAGAAACATGATATGGTATATATGTGCCTCTTAGTTCAATTTAAAAATTCAACAAGAACTGCCTCTTTGTATATATGCCTCTTTCCTAAGTTAATATAATATATGATGTCCTTTATGCGCAGAACTACCTAAGCTGATAGTGGAAGACGCTGTCCTACCTAGTCATGGCAAAGCTGGACTATGACTTGGAGCAGTTGGGGCCTTCACAACCATTACCTACAACAAGAAAAATGATGGCCGCATTGAGTTCGACAAGCTTGGGTGGAAGAATTTCATTGAAGGCAAGCATTTTAAGATCAATCAACCTGTTTTGATCATTATGATGAACACCAATCACCTAAGCTTGGAGGTCATGATTGAGATGCAGATCATATAGGACAATATTCCATCGAGATTGTTGATCAATTTTAGGTAGTTTGTTTGCACAAACATTGCAGTTTACAACAATGTATCTATATGGTTTCCTAAACATTTTCTACATGTACGTTGTTGTATAACTGATTTGAATAGTGATAGGTTCTGCTTTGTAATAACTAGCTGGGTATAAAAACCAGCCGAGTTGCTGTAATTATTCTGTTTTGCTTCACAAAAGTTGGACCCCCCGGATATATTTCCGGAGGCGACGAATATTACGCCCGGAGTGATATGTCGGACCCCACGGTTTTGTGCGATGGCCAGTATTCACGTACGTCTATGACTAGTCATGTTTACAGACAGGGGCATTTATTGACCGTCTCTATATCAGAGACGGTTGGTTTTCCTGGCCGTCGGAGATGCTGAGGTCATACAGCCGGCCTGAGCCAACCGGCTGTAATGAAGCGTACATTAGAGACCCCGACATAGAGACGGACATTAAAACCGTCGGAGATGACTCCCTGGGGCCGGCTGTAATGCGAGGTTCTGTACTAGTGTCTCCACCATGTGCTCCTCCAAAGTTTTCATGTGACATTAGTTTGTTAGCTCGTACGCATACAACAATGCAATTATATAGATGTTGTTTCTTTTGACCACTTTTTTCGTTTCATTCCTATGCTTTTACTTTATTTAATATCCTCAAATTTATTAAAAAATACTACTACAAATTTCTACAGCAACGTGCGGGGTATTTTTTTAGTTTAAAGAAAACTAACAACCCTCGTGATTTAGATCCATAGAAATTATTGGACAAAAAATAGGATAATACATATGGAAAATTAGTTCCTATGCACGGACGAGCAGGTCCTGTCGTCCACGGCGAAGACGAGCAGGACCTGTCGGCCACGTCTGCTGTCTCCCGTGCGGCCGAAGCCCGACCAGCTGGTCGTCCACGACGCAGACGACATGTGCCTGTCGTCCACGGTGTAACTTAGCCCGTATTATTTTTCAAAAATTTCAAAACGCATATTATTTATGGAATTTAATTTTAAAAATGTATTATTTAAAAAAATTTAGCATGGTTGCACATCTCTCAACTAAGGTGAACAAAAATCTGAAAAAGGAAACTATAAGTATCATCAACTGAAAGGGCTTGCAATTTGCGTCTTAAACAAACAAGCTACGTACATAGTGAGGAGCAGCGGTAGTGAAGCCCGGGTAGATGATGGCCGAACCCTCGTTAATAGATCTCGGTATCGTGTTGAGTTCGATTGTGCGCCTTCCGAAATTTTAAAATGGAAGAAGCTGGACTGCTACTATTGGGTCTCGTAAGTCTTGTTAAACTTGTGGTCTTTCGCTTATGTACAACTTGAGGCCTCCTTGCGTCATCGAGAGGCGTCAGCAATGGGTGTGTGAAAATCAGGTTAAACTGAAGGTCTGTGCTCCGTGAAACGTCTGTGGTGTCCCTCAGCCTTAAAAATGCCACAACATGTGGGCATGTGGTTGCACGTGGCCTCGTCGCTTCGGATGACATTACCACCTCAAGCTCATCGTTACCGATGCGCAAGTTGAATAGGCATCACCCCTATCAGAGGACACAAACAAGTTTTCACTTTATAATAAGGAGAGGAGACTCGGGGCAAGGGTTGACTAGTGGCAAGCCCAAGAGAAAACCGCGCGCCGGCGATCTGCGCTAGCTCCTCCACCTCACCACGGAGCAAAATGGCTACTGCGGCGGAGCGGAGCAGCCGGAATGGAAGGAGGCGACAGTTTGAGCGGGCGGGAGATGAGGTGGATAGTTTTTCGGAGGAGGAGCTTGCCTGGCGGCCAGAGGTAAGGATCATCAACAAGTACGCCGTCGCTCTGGCCTACTTCCGGCTTGGCATGAAAGGCATCGGAGCCCTGGCGCTCTTGTGGGCCACCGTCGTCCTCCTCGGCCGCTTCGTCTCCACGCTGACCAAGAAGGACTTTTGGTCCCTTACCGTCATAGCATTCGTGCAGGCCTCCGGGTTAGTGCTCCTTCATTTTCAGATCTCTCGTGCTTGCAGTTTTGCTCCTTCCCCATTTTCCTATTTCCCCATTGCTATGTTGGCATAGTAGACCGACGGAGCTGCCTGACCCCAATGAAATTGAGAAATTCTTCATTTAATTAGTACTACTAATCACTATTCATTTATTGACCCCATCGGACTATTTTCCTGTCTTCATTCTAATGTTATACTTCATAGTCGATATAATGATTATGTAAGTGAGATGTTGTTTAAAAGACGAAGACGGCCACTCATAACCGCTAGCTGTGCTTTACGCATTTTTGTCAATAATCAGAGATTATTGGTTTAAAACCATCAGATAATTCGAACTAATTTCAGGATAATACATACCCTTGAATGCTATTTGACATACGATGTCCGTCCATCAATTGGAATCGGAAACCCTTATATGTCGGATTTCTTCAAACCAGATGTAGATTTTTTTTTTGAAAACAGACTCGACGCGAAAGACAACCTATCCACTTACATCCCTACAAACCACACCACAAAAAATTGTATGCATTCTTGTGTTTGTTGTTTTACGAATCCGCGATATGCCATACGATTTTTCAGTGTAGCCGATCCATGCATGCCCGTAAATTTCCAATGCATTTTTAATCAAGAAAAAAAATAGCGCGCTACAGAAAAATAGCGCCGGCCTTAAAATATGCTATTAGCGTGTTATTTCACGCTATATCGTGCTATTAGCGAGACATTGTACACTTATCTATTTAGCGCGACTATTTTCAGGATGCTATAGCGTGCTATTATCATGAATATATCGCGCTATTTTTTCAGTGCTTTTAAGTCTCGACGTCCCCTGCAGTGAAGTTGTTGTGGAAACGAGACAGCGACACCCTTGGCGCATGAATTCCAACACGAGTATCCAAAAAATATCCGACCTAGGATTTTTTTCCTGGAAAGCAGAATATTTCACCCCCTGTGCTCCATATCTCCTGTTTTCGAGTCAAATTTTCATGTAAACTAAAAAAGCCAAGTGACGGTTGGCGGGAGGAAAATTTCAGCCCAACCGTCCCCGACCGTCGTCGAAATCCGGCCAACTTCCACCGCGTCGTCTCGATTCCGGCCAAATCTGAGCCGTACTTCACCACAGCATCTTCCCGGTCGATTTTTGACCAAATCGTGTAGGGAAAAAGGCCGTAGCGTCGCGCGCGGGCAAGCGAGGTCCGGCCGGACGCGGGAGGAGGAAGACGGAGAGGAAAAGAAAAAAGAAAGAAAGGATAAGAGTATGTGTCTTGTGTGTTTTTAGGGTGCTCATTTTCGATATCTATTCTGTGAGGACAAAATTTTGTACCATAAAACTTTTCTGGTTGAACTGGATACCAATTTTCCAGTACAAGATTTTCCGGTATCTACTAGGGATGCTCTAATACCTCTAGTTGGCTTGGACAATTCTGAAAAATTTCCATTCACTCTCACAGACAAAAAGATCTTCTGAACACCATTCATCACATGATTAATCCACCAGCTGAAAACCCCAATTTTTTCCATTACAGAGGAATTTCAGTGAAAATTGTTTATACTTTTGTCTGGGTCCGCTCCTGCCGTCCACAGATAAATCCGTTCAGTCTCCTGCACCAGCTGAAAACCCCAATTTTTTCCATTACAGAGCCCTGAGACTTATTGGATGTATCATGAATTGACCGTTCAGTCACCGGGTCATTCATCTACATGGAGAACTTTTGTTACACATACTGAGTGATCACCTCCGGTTGGGTCTCTGTTCCTAGGCAGTATACAAGTTAGTAGCCAGTTCGTTTCAGAAAAAAAGTTAGTAGCCAGAGCTTCTAATTCAACTTGAGAAGAAACGAAGGTACCATCGTCGTTTTTCAACGATAGAAGTTTATTTTTTCTTTGCTCGGAAGAAAGCCATATTGCGGTCTCTTTTAGCAAGCCATTGGATCTTGGAGTGTTGCTTCATCATCACCTCTTCTTTGGCGCTGTAAAAAAAAAATAGAAGCAAATATATTATCTGGTACTGCCAAAACAATTATTGTAACATTTGGAAAGATCACGGCAAGTCACGGTGGGTTGGTTGCGTAAACAATGGTATAGCAGCATTGAACTATTTGGTTGAAATACAATCATTAGCACTTCCATATATATAGTTCCCTTTCATGTTAAATATCTAACTATTAGAAAAGTGTGTTATGTTCAATCTAGACAGCTGAAAAGCAATAAACTGTTCTAATAGTGGAGAACGTCTTCAACTTTTTTGTTTTGTGATTATCGTCTTCAGTTTTGACTTTCGTTCTTAACTAATTTTATCGTGTCATGATCTGATTTGAATGAAGGACAGGCTATCTGACACAGTAGGAGATGATCGCTATGCTTTTTTTGGGAAATGGCTTGATTCTCTAAAATGGAACATTACATCTCAGGGAGAGAAGCATCATCACGAGCATACCATTACCAGGTCACGTATGAGACAACCGTTTGAGAGCCTACACATCATCATAAGAGGAATGATACAGTTCATTCTGGTACTCATATTTCTCCCGGTGGCGATCTTCATTTTGGCTGGACCAATTATCTGCATTATATTATCCGCGATTCGTGTAGCACAACAAGATTATGGCATTGCCGTCGGAGATACGAGTAAAGCAAATTTGAAGCCGGCACTCAACTTATTCTACTACGTATCTCTTGTCCATGGTGCATTATACACATTGCTTATGGTGGTTGAAGAACATAGTGATTTATACTGTGTGAACATTGCTAGCCAACGTGGTGGATTCAGCCCTGAGATACTTGGTGAATACTTGCAGGAAACCAAGGAGATGTGTGTAAACAACCCGGCATCCACGAAGAGCTGAATTTGATGACATATGGTGCAGGTTTGCTGGATTCGCAGTTACCAGAGGAGTATGCCTCTGGAGGAAGGGTATTGACCATGCTGATTGACCAGGATATACCAGGGCCGATAACACGGCTGCTGATTAGGTCACCCAGGCAAAGGATTCAGAAGCTTATCGGAACCCTTGGTTGGAGGGACCCAGCCGAACGAGAGATGAGATGGCTTGGGGCGAGGATTGTGGAGCATATCGCCGGTCACCTCAACCTTGCTCAGTTTCCAGAGCATTAGAATGTGTATCCTCCCTCCTCGACGCCTCCTGTCATGGCAATAACAGTGAGCAAGAATCCCTTCATTTGCCTTCTGATATTGGGCGTAACCGCTAAGGCTCTGCTCTCGAAACTAGTTGCGCCTGTCAGCTCCGAAGCATTAATAACAGACATCGAGAGCAGCGCTGCATGGGCCAAGGTAGTAGATGGATCACTGAGAGTTGTGAGCCGGCTCATGGGTGCTCCAGGAAACACCGGTAAGGAGATGCGCGATCAAATTGCAGGTGATAGCAATGCAGTCAAAACTTGGTGGCAGTTCTGGACATGGATATGAAGAGTAACACAAGTATCATAGAGCTACAGATCGGAGCCATAGACGCTCTTACACAGTTAGCCCTACATCAGCCGGCGAATCCTTCAGCAAAGGAGAGTAGCAGAGAATATCTTATCGAGCGGGCGCTTCACATCTGTCTTACCAACGATTGGATGGAAGATTATCTGAAAGACGTAGAACGGAAGATTGGCCATCAAGCTAAAAGCCAGCATAAGAAGCAATCAATACTATCAATAGCCACATATATGGATATTGCTGTTGAGGAGGCCTTCAAGGAACAACGGCTCGGGCCCAATGACAAGATGACGAAACAAGCTGTAGAAACCGCAAGCCGGCTTAAAGAAAAGGCTGGTGAAGCATTGGCCATGCTGCTGTCCATGACAGCTCCAATTAATTCAGAGGCTCACAAGAGCTTCATACTGAGACGGGAAGGTGTCATCCAGTCTCTTACCGAATTGCTCGACTCCAATACCATGACCATCACATGCATAATAAGTACAACAAAGTCTTTTGAAATAGATATTGGGACAGGCTGCCGGATCAATGCGGCAGTCATCCTGAAGCATTTAAGCGACTACCTGGAGGAACCGACCTTGAGAAAGGTATGCCGGGATCTATCCATCTGTACAACGTATATGCTGGCTGCTCCTTTTTCCTATAATTGACTACAATCTGACAAGTTTCTGGCAATCAACTTTTTACCTAACAATACACTTGTTTTCACGTGTAATTAATTGCAGGTGCTCGTAGAATTGCTGACTACAAAAGCACACCCAAGTGATACTAAATTGTGGGAACTCGCCATTCCCACATGTTGCATTGCAGCAAATGAAAGCGACCAAGAGAACCCAAGTGATGGTGGCCAACACGAGCCCACCACACTACAGACCCACGGGCAGAAATCTGAGGAGAGAAGGCTTCAAGCAGAGCTGTTATCTCTCATCGCAGCGGTTCGTGCTGGCAGGAATCTTAATTTTTCAAGCATACTGTTGCAGCCGCAGCTGTTTGCACCCGAAGATGTCGTGGTGACGCTCAAGCAGATGGTGGATGCCAACAGCTACGCCACACCTGCTTGCCTGGCAATACTAAAGCTTGTCTGCGAGATGGTTATAGAATTCATCCCGCATGATGGAATCGTCCAAATGATCGAGAAGCATGATGTCCTTGGCACGCTTCTGAAGGCTTCCAAGAGGGTGGCTGGGTTTGAGAGCAGCATGCTTTTCGCTGGCGTCGATCGCGATTGCTACGGGTTCCTCTCAAGCCTCTCACTTGTGTTCTGTTAAACGAGCAAAAGATCTTTTGGCACAGAGATAGCAGGAACTGGGGGAGATCAGTGCGCCTGCCGCTGATCATGAACACTTCATATGTACTACAGTACAGTTTGCTCCCCTAAATCTATCTCGATCTACTATTAGTATTATTATATTATTATTAAGACAACTTGCACAGTGCGGGTCAACACCCTGGTGGTTTGAACATGTTTATGAATAAAGTTATTTTCTCTTTATTTAGCATTATATTGATCATACTAATTGCAATACGAAGCAGATATAACGGTTATAAGTATTTGAATGAAAGCCATATGTATTTTGAACTCAGCCCAGCTACACTTGATAAGTAAACAACCATTCAACATATCATGTCTATTTATTATTCATTGCCGTTGATGTTTATTATGACTAGTCAAATATCCGTGCATTGCTACGGAAATAAAACTAAGTTATTCAACTTGTTATTTCGGGGGGGGGGGGGGGGGGGGGGGGGGGGGG